>VAFG01000372.1:207662-279252 GCA_013461545.1 Syncephalastrum contaminatum | reverse complement strand
TACATGCAGGGTGATATCTCTGATGTCGTCAAGCGCTCCGAGGAGCTCGCCAAGGAGATGGGTGGCCAGTAAACCCAACCAAAAAACACAAAATGTAATAAACTTTTCGATTAGTAGATGTAAACCATTTTTTTTATTATTTTATTTGCTCTCCATACGTATTTTGTCTGTACAGTTTTGGTCCGCTCTTCTGACCGGTCCAGGAATATCAAAGCCGCAATACTCCACGTTGGTGGATTGTAAGTTGAGTCCGAAGTATATAATGTATATTCGAGGACCAGCCCGCGTAATGTATTCAATCGTGGCATGGGCGTTGGATTACAGCAGGCCGCGCCATTCGGTGGATAACTGATTTTCCTTTTCCCTTCTGGTTGAAGCTTATTTTGAATTATTGTCTTGATACTTCTTCCATGCCCTACGCTGGCTAGTAACCTAATGCATAAAAAGTATCAAATCTATGCACGACACAAGCTATCGAAGCGTCGTGTGTATGTTTACTATGCTGCATACATGATGGCTGTAAGTACTGGCGGTTATGGCATACGTATTCTACGTAGCACCTATGGATTTACAGCCCACACCGTCCCCGTAATCATGGTCCATACTTTGATCATCTAAGGCTAACTTTGATGTCGATGTCGATGCAGTGGTTCTTGAATCATTTTACTTCTATTAAAGCATCCTAATCCGCCCTTTTCACGCAAAATAAGGCATCTTCAATGTACGCAATATATGTAGCTTAGAATTACTTTTCTGACGAACGGCCTTTCTGATAACTTCTTTGGTACGCGCTTCATGAACCAATCTTTTTCGAATAGGTTGACTAGAGTTGCAAGGGAGTATATCATATATAAAGATATATGCTCAGGAATGTAATGTCATCAATGAAATACAATAATAGAATATACGATGTAGCGTCCAAGTTGAACCGTCGATTTTTGATATATCATACATTTTGAATGCATTATCGAAATAAGCGTAATATAAGGAAAAGCATACTTCCAAGAAATCGGAAGGCCGCCATACCAGCGACAGACCACAGGATGAAGCCAGTATATCCAGCAGCAATATCATTCTGATACTGCTCGCTTGACTGAGTCTGTTTGCTATTAGGTAGCAGTGATTGAAAGCTTCCACTTGTCACAAATGCTACGAGTATTGCATTGCACCCGATCCACGCAAGCACGAGGCGTGTACGGAATCCGCGATAATAATCGTCTTGCTTGGTGTGCGGAGACCGACTTTCCTTGATGGGTTCTTCTGCATGCTGTAGGTTTTGCAGTGCATCATCATAATTTCGGTTGATCAACTCTTGTCCGTCGGCCAGCTCTACTTCGACTGCCTCTTCGCCTTTTTCGTTTATCTGCGCTTTGCTTGCCACACCCAAGTCCATGGGCGTGGTGTTGTCACCTTTGGTTCCCCAGCTAACGTCGTGTGTGTTGCAGAATGCGTAAACATTGAGGATGTTGACGTAGGTCGGCAGAAGCAGTAGATACTGGACAAGGCTGGTGACCATGTGCCAGGGATCTAGGTAGAGCAAGCTGGACAGGATATAGAGACCATAGGTGGAAGCCATAGAGATGATAACGTTGCGAAAGCCAGGTTCACCCATCATGATGGTTAGGTTACCCATTGTGTTGTCCGGACTCCAGCGCTCGTTGGCCATACTCGTCTTTACTGTCTGATAGGTAAGATACCCACCGGCAAAAAGGGTATATGCCATAATGACAGCATAGGCAAGCACAGCGACGATGAACATCCATTTCGACCTACATAGGATAATTGCATTAATAAACGTACTATATATTTCCTGGTGGCATACCCTTGCGGCCGGTTGCCCATGGAGCAGATAAAAACGACAATGAATAGAAAAATATAGAGGTAGCGCAGCACCTGGAATATACGGTTGCCCCAACCGTCGCCAAACGGATCCATAGCATCTGCGGAAAGCGACTTGCTGACAAAATAACATGTCAAATAAAAGTTGGCCATACCAAGCCAGCTGAACAGCAGGTTGATACAATTGAAGGCAAACTCCGTCGTCAGTGCGACTTTGCGTCCTACAGAGTGATCTGTACTCCAGATACGGGAAAAGTGGCATGTCGAATAAATGGCAGCAAAAAAGCTTCCATTCAGCCAGCGGCGCCGCTGTGACAGGAATTCGGGGAGCTGATCAGGCGTATCCGTCTCACCAAAAGCTGATTGGACATAGCGCAGTACCCACTTCTGGTGCTTTTTGGCGAGTAACTCGAAGCATAAGATGCGATCTTCAGCAAGGTACATGTTGGCGCTGAATATGTCTGCGTCGCTGCTATCATCGCCTTTTTCTCCCAGAAAATACTTTTGAAGCGGTCCTGTAAATATCGTTAGCACGTTTGCTTGTTGGAATTCCTTTTCTCTTACCGGATCCGTAAGCATCATTTTGGAGAGCGCTGTAGCGATAGGCTGAAAATGCACCGGGTAGCACAGAAATATAACCAAAGACAGACTCGAGTGGTTTATCGAGAATGTTGGACATCTTGTATTCAAAATTCTGGGCCGCCACAATAGGATTGAGCAGAGCGACTCCACCTTTACCAAACAAATAAGTACTCCCTGGAATGGTAAATATAGAATCTTGTTCATACCTTTTGTTTGGACGCGTATCTCACCACAAGCACCAGCAATAGTTGGATCAACATCAAATGCCTTCCATAAATGATATATAGAGGTGTTGCCTGGACGTGTGCCTACGTCGAGTAAAACACAGACGTTCGGTTGTAGGATGGGGCCAAATGCGTTGAAGAACCAGCGGTGAGAATTGATTTTTTTCGCATTCTGTTCCTTGAGACAGAATAGAATTTGAACTGGAACAATGCCCCTCTCCGCGCCCTTGATCTTCATGTCAGCATCCACAGATACCTGAGCAGTATACTAGAAAGCACAAGGTTCGAGTGAGAACTAGAAAAGAGCAACCTTTGGCCACTACGTGCCTCATACAAATGGGCCTTCACCGGTTTATCATTGACCATGTTCTTGGCAACACCACGCTGATATACACCCATGGCAGCGAGAACGTCCAGCACACCCGGATCGCACTTTTTGCGGCCATCCGCAACGATGCATACAACCACCTTTTTCCAGCCTTCTGTATCCCAATTGCGCGACCGCGACCGCGAGCATAAATGGGCAACATTTTTCATAACACCATGCATAGTTCGACAAAACAACTCTCGATCTTCCTGCAGCATTGGATGAATTCATATGTTTTTTTGAGAGAATATGAATGACACTTACGTTATACATAGTCATCACTATGAATAACTCTGTCTGGCGGTTCATGAGGCTAGGCCTCAGCGTATATCGAGACGCCTCGAACTCATCTGGGTCACAGGTCACGGCCGAATAGCGCATAGATGTAAACTCGACATCTTTGCGCGCACTAGCTTCTATGAGGCGCGAAGGGACAGGGCAGTCCAAGATTAGGTTGCCACGAAACAAGGCAACTTTTTTGGTTCTACGGCTACCCAGGAGCCCAAGAAAACGAGTCGATCCAGCCGCAGCTCGGTGTTGGGCGCTTTGCCTCCTAGACTCCGGATAAGCACGGGGTATGGAACTGGACTGTGATATGGGGCGCTGCCTCTGATAATAATCTTCCGGCGCTGCAGGACGCGGGGAATGATAGTGCTCTGGATGAATGCGTGGTACAGGCGGTAATTCGCTGTGTAATGTAGGATCTACAAACATAGCAGAGTGATGCGAAGGTCTTCGCTGGTGATAATGCGGGAGAGGTCGCTGTATATGCTGTTGCTGCTGTGCTGCGGCCTTTCGAAGGTTGGGGGCGGAATGCTGTCCACCACCCACGGATGCTGCATACAGATGGCCCGTGCCACTCACTGGATAGACCTTGGGCGAACCTGCGCATACTGACCTGCTAGAAGGCATGGCAGGCGGCTGTTGCGCTGATAGTGACGGTGTAGAAGGGTGGTGTAATCGAAAGTCGCTATGATGCATGGGTATGAACAAGATGCTAGAGAAAGGACTGTAAGACAGAAAAGGGGAAAAGGGAAAACGGCCACATATTTTCAGGGCCACCCACAACAGCAAAGAACAAGCATAGCGCTACGAATGCGCATGAGGTGCGTATACCCGACTCCCATTAACATAGATAAAAAAAAAAAAGTCTTAAATTTTCCGAGGGATATGAAATGATTGAAGCAGGAACAAAAACAGAGTGGTTTTTATTCAAACGGCACACTGATTGTTATTTATTTATTTCTCCTGATGAACGAAGAAGCAGATATTAGAACAAATTACACAGCTTTACAAATGAATGTAAACTTACCGGGATCTCCACCTCGCCAGCATCGATAGCCTTGCAGAGGTCACGGGGGTTCTGGCCGTCGACGGTGCAGCCGACGGACTGAGCCGTGCCGAGGATCTCCTTGACGGTACCGCTGAGCTCACGGGCAAAGGACTTGTAGCGCATGGTGCGGGCAATCTCGATAATGTCATCGAGGGTGACGTTACCGGTGTGCTTGACGTTCTTGTCCTTCTTGCGGTCACGCGGGGGCTCCTTGAGAGCCTTGATGACCAACGAAGAGGCAGAGGGAACAACAGCAACCTTAGCCTGACGATTCTGGATCGTCAATTGGACGGTGACGCGCAGACCCTTCCACTCCTTGGTGCCCTTCTGGATGTCTTCACCGACCTTCTTGGGCGACAGACCGAGAGGACCAATCTTGGGAGCTAAAGTTGACGATTGAGGTGAGTAGGGTTGTTATCGAACTAGTGCTGCATGCAATCGCTTTCTAAGGCTGTATGTCGCGTTTGGGTGCATGCGTGGGTGTGGTATGTGTGTGTATGTGTAGGGGTGTAAGATTCGTACCGAGAGCCGAAGAGGCAGCAAGCTCACCACCTGAGAATGGCAAAGGAATGAATTAGTTTATGGACGTTTTCCAAAGTGCAAGTGACTTACCAGTGGCACGCAGGTAGATGATCTTAACCTCGTTGGGATCAAACTTCGGAGGCATCTAATGGATGGAAGGAATGTGTTTGCATTACTGGATGGATGGATGGATGGATGGATGTTGTCATGTTAGGGTGGGTGGCAGTTGTTACCTTGGGCGAAAAAGGAAGATCCAGAGATTGGCCACAGACAACTTGATCAGGCAGACCCAGCCCAGCCTGGGATAACCCCACAGCGGCTGCTCAATTCAAAATCACTTACGTTGGCCCTTTTTACTGCTTAGGTACATATATTATCATCCCTTCATCCATATACAGCAGCTCTCGAGATTTACATATGTCGCTACCTCTGTAATACACATTACTTCTATTTGTGTCCAAAGGATTGCATACGTATGGTACTCCTTCAATTTTCCCTTTGGTGCGAGTCAGCATGGACGCTTCTAGCCAGCGCATCACCACATTGATTTCTTTTTTTTTTCTCTTTCCTTTCTATAAGGCTAATACTTGTACGAAGAGAATGTCTTCTTTATTTGAAAAAACCAAATATGAGCAAGAAAGTGTGGAGTTATGGCTCGGTCAGGATAATCACTTCAAAGTAATGCATCTGACTTTGCATGATTTTCTGCGTGTGGCTGATATCCGGTCTACTCTTTTCTTTCCCTTTTTCTGTTTTCGCTCGATCAATAACCCATCATGGTCCAAGGCAGCTTAAAAAAGGCATCGAATCCTGCCGCAAAGAAGAAGAGCCAACAAAAGTCGGGCAAAATGAAGAAAGGCGGTATGTCTGTTTGTTTTGATCGAAACATAACAGGAAGCTCAACTGATCTTTTCGACAGCTCGAGACATTGCACCAAAGCAGCCTAAGCTCCTTAAAGAGCGTAAGCTCCAGAAGGTATAACAACCGACTTGTTCACACCACGTTTTACTAATGCTGTTTTGCATATAGCAACTGTCTGCCAAGATTAATGACAACATTGAACGGCAAATGGCTGTCAAGGCTGGTGCTGTTGGCAAGCTGACCTTGATGAAGAAGGTAGCCGAATCGGCCAAGGCCGCTATAGACAAGAAGAAGAAGAAATAAGCACGCCGCACAGACATATACACACATTCCAACAGCATCCTACAGTTTCATATCACACTCTGCCCGCTATCAAATTCATGCACCCTTCGTTCATCTGCTCCCTCGCTCGAATACCGCAATTTTTGACACCTAATCCTTGAAGGATGTTTTTCATAAACGCTTTTAGCATATCTATTTATACACCATTATCCCTTGTTATGTATCATTGAAGGGGGAAAGCAAAGGGAGCATTACAGTCGGGTGCAATCAGGTCCGGGAACATATTGAATAACCAGAGTGTCACACCGTTCGTCCAGCCAAACCCTACTTGGACCGCGTCTAATCATAACAAATGAGTTACGCCTATCTAAAATAATAGGTATATACAAAGACTTACATTCTCCACCAAAGCCTGCTTGGCCCATGTAGCGTACATCAAATTTTTCAAACATGTGCCCACTGTCTTGAACGCCTTGCGTTTTGGGTAGCACATCCGGAATACTACCACCCGTCTTGTACCACGAGCAGAATGCCGACGCGGCATTGCGGGCAGCAAGCGTGTATACGAGATCTGTGTTTTCTATGTCTTTCGGAAGCAGGGCTTGAACGTTCAGCATGGCTTTCATAGCAATGTATTGGAGAGGGGGCCAGCCGTTGGGCCAGTCCCATTGGAGCGTTGTGTTGTACTCGGATGTGGTGAGGATGCCTGGGTCGCGCTCCAAGGCGGCCCGTGTCTGATCAAAGACATGGCTTAGTACAGAAGGCTTCTTGATGCGTTCTGGAATAGCCCCCAGCCTAGAAGCAAAAACAAGCAAGGAGTAGTACGTGTTGAGTTAATTTGTTTTTCTCGGTAAGAGAGGTCTTGCACTCACCAGAACGGGTACAGGCCAGCTGGTGTGTATTCGACGTTCTGCATCTGACCCGTCAGGTTGAAATCGTAAAATGCGCTCCGTTCTTCATTCCAAAGTAGGTGGTCCATGGCCTCGAGCCGCCGCTGACTGTGATGCCTGTAGTAGTGGCTTCGCTTCTTGCCGTCGTTCGCATGGGATTGACCGTGCCATTTGGCAAGAGTTGACTCCATGCCCCACAGGATAGCGTTCAGATCCACGGGCACAATGTTGCGCGTATCCAGAGTACGTAGGATGTCATAGCTATGAAAAGGATCATTTGAATATTTCTGACGCGTCCAGCGCGACGAGTAATCCCATCCTGTTTCAGCTCCTGTTGCCAAATCAGAGAACAGTCGTTCTGCTTCTGTTGTGTTGAACTCTGTATTCAAGTACGCGGTATCATAATCCTCGACATAGCTTTCTGGTCGGGGTGAATGACTCTCCACGTTGTATCGATTCAAAATGTATCGCTTGCCAGATTTCGTAATACGGACTGTAGTTTTCGCCATCCAAAAGGCATGCTCTTTGTCCAAGACTGGGAGTGCTTTCTTGAGAAACGCCTCGTCTTTTGTTTTCTCGTAGTAGATCTTGACCATCTCCGTTAACAAAGGAGGCTGAGATCGGTTCAAGTAGTATATACGCGCACCGTTTGCTATCATCATCGTGAGATTTTGTTTTAAAATTACATTTGTCAGGTGCTTACGCATAAATCCGTAGATGTCGACAAAATCCAAGAGATTCTCAATCATGTCGCGGGCTAAATTATCCAGATCACTTAGCAGTAACCCTTGTATAACGAAATACGTGTCCCTATAGATACGTATAAATCCTCAGTGGATCACTTGGAGTGTGTTGCCTTGCTTTACTCTTACCAGTAATAAAACTCTCTGAACCGTCCGCCTGGAACTACAAATGGACGCTTAACAGGTAGCGCGCTTGTTACGCATCCGTCGCACAGTCGATTCGTATCAAATTGGAACGTCAAATTAGCCCATGCTGCATTCAGTTGGCTCAGCCAGCCATGATATTCTGGATCTTGAACGGTGTCGAGCCATTTGGGCTGCTCATAGGATGGAATGTGGTAGCGTACAAGCTCACTCGCAGGTCGTCGGAAGTTCGCCTGTACAAATTTCGCCACACTGGATCTTGTCGCATTTACGCCACCGATATCGTCAAACGCGCTCAGTACTTCATCAAGTGGTTTGGATGTCGGCTATCGTAAAGAACTAGAGTCAGCCACCACTGTTGAATAAACGCGTCAAAAGATCTTGATAAACTTTATACCATGTCAACAAACGTTTTCGAATCAGGAAAGAGTCGCGCCATTTGCACTGTCCTCAGGATAGGGCCTTCGCAGTAAATGGGTGAGCTACATGTGACAGGTGTGTCTCTATGATCTGTAGAAACTGCATCGGCTATTGCTAAGCTGCAGGCCACCAGCACCAAAAAGAGAGATTTGATCTTGGAGGACTGCATGAGGTGCCGATATTGGCTGGAAGAAATCGATAGGTAAGGAGCAAATCAACAAGAATGTTCGACAAGGATGATGGCAGCTGGTTAGGGGATCGAAAGCTTTCAACAGTTGCCGGAAATTTTTAAAAGAGAAAAAGATGGACATGACAAGGAGAATCCGAGACAAGGACATCAGACGGCCAGGAGCAACAAATAATGTATAAAAAGATTTTGCTTCATTCGTACATGGTACAAAGGGAGATTGCCATTCTCGACGGGAGCCACTCAGAGTGAAGTTTTCTAAAATGGGATACCAATCGGTACGTCGCAGATGGCAGGAATTTGATCGTAAATGCCAACCAAAATGTGTCAAGATACTTGTTTACTGCTTCTTGTTTCTTTAGGGTAGCGTGGGATTATGTATGTACATTCTAACGATAGAGACGCTTGTCTTTTATGACTCAGTTTCCCAATTCATCCTTCAGCGATTTGGTTGCTGAGCCGCGCTTCTTGGGTAAAGGCGTCGAAGCCGATGGCTTCCAGCCGATCTAGTATGGTTTAATACCGCGCTGTTGGTCGACATCTCGTAATTACTTACCATGTAAATGATCTGGAATGTGGCGGGGATTGTACCGTCAGGGTTACCATGGAGCTCTGAGGGTTTGTCATCAGCAACAAATATCAAGTCGGTAATGGATGCTATTTGCTGTTACCTTTGTAGATGGACGCCGCAGCCAGCAGCGTGTCCCTTTTGATCATAGCCCGCCTATAGTCTTTGTTAACGGTCTTGTTCTCATGTTCATAACATATTTGTTTGACAGGGTAGTATACAAACCTGCTCAAGACGGCATTGTTCTCGCCCATAGACTTGAGATCATCCATCAGTTCAAAGATGGAAGGGTAGTTGACTTGGATCTCATCCACATCGACAGTGGTAAGTGTAAATCCAGCTCTAGATAGCAGGCGTGAAACGTCACTCGAATCTAGTGAAAAAAATAGTGTCAGATCCTCATTGTCTGTACTAGCAGTATGACAGTCCGTTGTTTATATCTTGTCTTTTCTGTTACCTGTCATGGGGGAGACATGTGGGGAAACACCACCCTCACGCTCGGTTTCGGCAAGTTGCAAAGACGTCCTAAGATGCACGGTTAAGACGAGACCTGCTAAGCGAAATATGACTTTACCGAAGCTCAAAGAGTGTATCACCTCCGAAAACGGCACCAACAAAGACACCGTCTGGCTTGAGCGCCTTTCTCACCTGGATAAGAGTCCCTATAAACGAACTATGTCAGTTTCACCTGGTGATATACGGGTGGACTACTTACCTGGAAGATCATTGACCCAGTGCATAGAGAGACTGCTTACGACAGCATCGAGGGAATCCTCTTCAAACGGCAAGTGTTCCTCATCCACAACACGACGTTCTACTTGGACTAAAAAGAATTGTCAGACCACGTGAATCCGAAACTATTATTGATTACCTGGATACTGCTGGTCGGCGTCACGCAAAAGAGACTTCTCTGTAGAATTTTGTAAGATACAACCGTTTGTCTGTTGAGTGGAAACGCAACGCTCACCTGAAATGTCGCACATGACCAATTTTTGCATCATATTGTTGTTGACATGCTTGACAATGTGACCACATCCCGATCCGAGGTCCACCACAGTATGGAAATCGCGCTTGATATCCTACATTGCAAAAGTTAGCAAAGCGTGGGGGAACTCTTGTGAGCGAATACCTCGAGGCGGTCAGCGACGCGTGCAGCGATCTCGTCCTTTAGGTAATCTGTGGTGCGGCTCTTGTCGACGTCTAAAGCAGCGCGATCTTTTTGGCGTGTCTTGACGTCACGGTTGAATATCTGGAAGGCTGCAGCACCAGGCGAAGCGATGGCGTAGTTGCGACGGGCGAGACGAGCAGTGGCAGTGACGACGTGCGTGGAAGGGCGTAGACGAGCAAACATAGTGCTGTAAACTGTTTCTCACATTGACACCGCATACACAGACACAAAAAATCAATGGCGGGGATTTTCGAGCCAAAAGGACACCTTACTCCATTCGTATCCTCGTGCTTGTCGACGTGAACTGCAGGGTCATGTGCGATCCTCTCATGATATGCACTAAAATGAATCTCGTCTTTGTGGCAAATGCAGAGCCACTTGACTGGGCATGTCCCATACATAGAACAATGAACATGATATGGAGTGCACCCTGGAGAACGCTGGCCGATACTACGTTACGATGCTCTATACGAGCGTCATGGTCACCTTTTAGGGGAACACAGTGAACTCCAACCATAGCTAGAAGATAAAGTACTGCTATAGCAGACATGTCATACGAGAGACGTAAATCTGTACGCAAAATGAACTCTGTTCTAAAGCTGCTGCTGTTAGGGACGAGTACCAAATAGAATTCACATATCTCCCGATCATCAATGACATGATACATTTTCAAAAAGCGAAGGGACCAAGAATTCGGGCGACACGCGAGACACAGCCTTGTGAATTCAGTCCAGGCTGGTTTTGGAAACCGTAAGAATCAATGACGCATCAAAAAGGTCTTTGTAGAACAATGCTCCCCATGCTTTAAGTGACGTGAGGGTCTGCTGTGTTCCTGCTGTATACACTGTAATGAAACTTGTGCAATAAACATGTAAACCCCATAAGGAACTAATAGGAGAAATGATCGGAACAAGAGTAATGAATATGAAAAAAAAGGGGGAAGGTGGGAGTATGATGAAGGGGAGGGAGAAAGAAGGAAATAGAGGAGCGGGGTATAGTGGCAATAGCGGTGCATGACAGAGAACCAGTTCTGCGGGTCTTTAGAAGCTTTGAAGAACATAATGGAACAAACTAGGCTGCATTTCTTTTTGAGACCCACACTATGCCTACATTAAATAGCCTCTTCTGGAACAGCGGTCCATTTAGACCATTCATTCTGAATACGCACCTTCTTCTTTCCCCTTCCCTTCACTCTTAAAATCATCATTTTTCAATCGACAAAGATTCGCTTTGCTGTATTGACCGCTTTTTGATACTCGCACACTTTTTTTTTTTCCCTTTTCTTCCTCTCCTTTCCCTTCTTTCAGTTTGCCATTGCGGCGATCGTGAAGTATTCACTTACCGGAAACACCTTCCCAACCGCCGCGTCCCAGCACACCTCCTCTTCCCACGATGATGATAACACCCACTCAACAGCAGACGCAGCCTTCGTACTATTACAATATACACTCACATCCATACGAGCAACCCAATCATGCTATACCAGTGTCACCGTCATCAGAAGGAGGTGGAGAGCAGCTGCGGCCTTTGGACCCGCAACAAGCACAACAGCATATTTTCAGTGCTGCGGTAAGTCAAAGCGACCGGACGAGCGTCCAATTCGTGCGGTGTCTCCAGCAGACGAGGCATATTTTACGAGAAATGCAGCTCTTGTGCGGACAGATCTGTTCCATCTCGGCCACTCGTGATGATACATGGGATTCCCTGGAGCTCTTCAAAGCTCTTTTTGTCAAATTTTTACGGCTCTCCAACATGCTGCTTACAATTTTATCGCAAATGGAGACGAGTCCAATTATTCGACCAGAACGCATCAACTCCTTCCGTGCTGATATCTGGGATGACTGCAGATCCGCTGCTGATTTGCGGAGCCGTGTCTTGCTCTATCTTGGGCAGCATGACGGATCCTCCTCAACACCGTCTCCATCTCCGTTACAACAAGACTTCCACCAGCAGCAGCAAATGCCGAGGCAACCACAGTCATGATAACCATAATCAACTCGTACATCTTCATCTTTACTACTCCTTTCCCTTCTGGCTCGCTCTCTTTAAAATGATTCTTGCTTGCCTTTTTAATCATGTATAAAGTGCTGATTGACCATTACGTATGTCTTGTGACACAATTCCGCATTGTTTGCACAAGTAAATGTCTGTCATTTATTCGCGCACTCGTGCTCGGTACTCTTTGTTTACACTCTGATTACAAAAATAGCTCAAAACGTCTCGTCTTTTGTACGATCCCATACAAATGTGTCCTCCTATATCCACATCCATGGCTTTATAGATAAAACTGTAATAGCCGTACCTTTGTGCTGACGTCTGCGCACAGATCACAAGATTTTCTTCCTTTTTTTTTTTTTTCCAATTGGGGACAATGCTGTCTATACTAAAAATAACCGATTTGAATGCACTGTAGCACTGACGCCATGGTTTCAGTTTCATCAAGGCCTGCACTCTATTTTCCACTCAGCCTTTTTAATGTGGCTGGCTTGGCATACAAATCGTGTCCGTCGCACACGCATCATTCATCTGCCTCTCTTTTCTCATCAATCTTCACGACCAGCAAATACTGGCTGGGTGAAAGCTGGCTAAAAGGAAACAAAACTACTTGCCGCCGCAGGGGTCGCAAAATGCATGAAAAGAAATGGATGATATAACAATAAAAGTACCCCACAGTAAAGAGTCGGGTTAGTATTGTATACGTGAAGAACGAAGAAGGCCGATAGAAGGAATTGAAGTATTGTTTGTGAGATTGTTTGTGATTTTTTATGAGCTTGACCTAAAGAAGCAAGGTCCGGAGCGAGGGCTGGTAAAATACATTGTACGAAAAGTGAATAGACAGCTGCAATAATGAAATATGAACTCATGCATTTTTTTCAAATTTAGCAAGTTCAACAAGTTCCGCTTGCCGATTTGCCTGGTTCTTCTCTCCTTCTTTTCACAATGTCCAATCCCATTGGCGATGTTGCTGATTACTTCAGTCGTCAAAAGAAGAACCAGCAGCAACAGCCACCACCACAACCACAGCAGCAACCGTCAAGGCCCAATCCTATATCAACGCAGCCTACCGAGAATGGCTCACAGTACCACAACCAAACCGACAACCCTCTCTCGCCTGAATCCCCAGAGAGTCGCCGACCCCCGCTCTCCATCCGCCAATCCAACGCCTTTAAACGCCTCCAAGACCCATCGGGATCGCACACTCCATCTTCTGCTCAGTCCTTCGATCCTCGTCACCAATGGCAGCGCGTCTTGGACCGCATCACAACCGCAGACAACAACTCGGCAAGCACTCCCACAGGCAGTCACCGACACAACAGACACCCTCGCTGGCGAGACAGACGCGACAATGATAGCGACTCGGCTTCCAACAGCGACGAAGCGTATGAAATGTCACATCGAAAAGACAACCAGCAACGGCGGTGGCAACAGCAACACCAGCTCCAACGACAGCAACGTTACTCCTATGATACCAACCCAGACGCTATGGACGAATTGCCTACCCCCCTCGATCTCGAGAGCGAAGCAGGCGCCTCCCACTCGCCTGCGCCAGAAGAAGACAATTACTTTGCGCGCCCTTTCAAACCGACCGAAGGCGACATGCAGCAGGCCGAGCAAACTGAACGGGAGAAGCGGCAAGGGACGGACGAGCACACGCGACAGGAGAATGGACAGGCCCGTCATCATTGGGGAAAGACGCTCGACAAAATTCGCTTGATTGCCAATCTACACAGTCTGCCTCAACAATCAAACCATGTCAGTTCCGACCCGACCAATTCCCTCGCCCCCTTCTATCCGCCAGCATTCGAACCTGTTTTCATTGCGCTGTCCACAGACGAGTACGGCCGTCGATTGGTAACGTCCAGATTCTTCTACTTTTTTTTGTGAAACATTAGCTGACTTGTCCATTCATCTAGCCGCCTATTCTTCTTCCTTGTCTCTCGGTAAAAAATGACGCAAGGCATCGCAAAACTAGTATTCATCTCATCATCTTGGACGTGTATAGGTAGACGTGACCGATTCCGAAGTTCTGTCGACCTACGGTATCAATCAGATGGTGTTTCGTGTCGAGCTGCAATATGGTGATATTAAATGGGTAATACGCAAGACAATGGCCGACTTTGTCGGTCTGCACTACACACTCCTCGTGAAATCTCAGCTGTCGACCTACGTCCCCGCCCCGCCCAACTTCCCCAACCAGCTGCGTAATCTGATCGTCAGCGCCAAAACCACCATCGGCATAGACACCGACGAGGAGCTCAAGCCCGATGAGGAAAAGGAAGAGGCGCTCAAGAGACGCAAAGCCTTGTCAAAATATTTACGTCAGCTCCTGCAGCGTGCTCACATGCTTGTGAGTTACGACATTTGCGAGTTTCTCGAAATATCCGCCATCAGTATCGTTCAGGACATGGGCTGGAAGGGCAAAGAAGGTTACCTGGAGAACCGCGTCAACTTTGTCACTCCGCGTCTGTGCCATATGCTGCGCCGTCAAGGATGGACCAAAGAATGGGTCATTCTGCGCGATTCGTAAGTTTCTGCTACACCAGCGGGATAACTTTCGCCGGGGCTTATCAAAAACTCGTATTATCCTTCTAGATATCTTGCCTTTTGCGAAGACATTGCATCCACATCCCCAACTGATGTCTTCCTCTTTGACAAGAGCGTCACCATCACCAACAAGACACCCGGCATATTCGGCAGATATCACAATCATATTACCCTCGAGAACTATTTCCGTCGTATCACGATCAAGGGCAGCAAGCGCCAAGTCGACGAATGGATGAGCAGCGTCAAAAAGGTGCAACATGAGAGTCCGTGGGTGAAGAACCACCGTTTCGGATCGTTTGCTCCCATTCGTGCCAATGCAAAAGTCAAGTGGTTTATTGATGGCGAAGGTACGGAAAAACATCAGTGTTTGCTTCTTCCGAATTAATCAAATGAGCTGTCACTAGATCATTTTAACGCCGTCGCCGAGGCCATTCTAGCTGCGAAATCCGAGATTTACATCATGGACTGGTGGCTTTCACCTGAGCTATACTTGCGTCGACCTCCGTGCAAGAACGAAGACTTCCGTATCGACAGACTCTTACAGCGTAAAGCACGCGAGGGTGTCATGATCTATATTATCGTCTACAAAGAAATGTCGGTTGCCCTTCCTATTGACTCGGAGCATACCAAACGATGGCTGCAGGGGATGCACCCCAACATTATCGGTAAGTGATAAGGGTGTTCTTTATTTTTCTTTGGCTGATCAACATACGCCAGTGCAACGTCATCCGGACCATCGGTCTATTGACAACACGGTTCTCTTTTGGTCACACCACGAGGTACGTACAGTGCAAAAAGAAATATCAGGGTTCTTTGCTGAAATAGGTGCATAGAAAATTGTCGTCGTTGACAATCGCCTTGCTTTCATTGGTGGCCTTGACCTTTGTTACGGTCGTTGGGATACGCACGCGCATCGACTCGCCGATTATCCGGCCGTGGGCCATAAATACATGATGGTACCCGGCCAGGATTATAATAATCCAAGAGTGCGCGATTTTGCGAATGGTACGTAGCGCTGACAAGATCCACCTATCGCTCATGGACTCACTCTCTTCGATTCTTCTGCTCCGGGGGGAAAAAGTATCCCAGTTTGATAACACACTTATCGATCGTCAAGTTACCCCGCGCATGCCATGGCATGACGTGACCATCGGCGTGGTACGTGCGCGCACTGAAACTTAAGCTTGCTCGTATGCTTTACTCATTTTGTGTAATAGGTTGGCCCCATCGCAAGAGACGTTTCCCGCCATTTTATCCAACGATGGAACTTTTTGAAGGCGGGCAAGGGTATGCATCGCAACTCAGTGCCATTTTTGATGCCCAAGGGCGAATACGTTGCGGCACGTGACGAGAGTCATTTCAAGGGAAGTTGTCGGGTACAGCTTCTTCGCAGTTCCGCTGAATGGAGTTCTGGTATTGAACGAGAGGTAATGTGTAGCCCATATCGCGTTGACAAGGACAGTCACTTACACATCTAAATAGCACTCCATTTATAATGCCTATATGGAATGTATCAGTAAAGCCAAGCACTACGTATACATTGAAAACCAATTCTTCAGTAAGTGGGTCACGAAAGAATTCTCGGGATACATGGCTGACATGATCATTCTTCTCCTTTTAGTCAGCACAACGACATACGATAAGATTCTGCGCAACCGCATTGCGCAAGCCATGGTGGAGCGTATCAAACTTGCCCACAAGCGAGGAGAAAAGTTCAAGATTTATATTCTGATACCTCTTATTCCTGCATTCGAAGGCGATCTTGCGTCCAGCGAAGCCTACTCGGCACGGTAAATGAAGAGGAAGAAAATAACTTCATTCGTACTCATATGTGCATTCAGATCTGTCATGCATTTTGAGTATGTATCCATCTCACGTGGTGGTTCATCCATCATGGAAAAGTTGCGTGAGGCAGGCATCGATCCTTTCGACTACATTGGCTGGTATAGCTTGCGAAACTGGGACAAGATCAAGCCGAGCTCGAATGTGCGCGCACCGCCTCCAGCTGCCAACCCGGATACCGACTGGAAAAAGACAGACAGCGGTGCGCACTTCCACGAGGATGAGGCTCACAGCGGCGCGGGCCCCAATAGCCGTACCACACAGAGCAGCTCGACTTCAGCAGCTCGGGCTTCCGCCTCGGATGAAGAAGACGATCGCAACGAATATGTGAGCGAGTTGATCTATATCCATGACAAGCTTCTTTTGGTGGATGATCGTATTATTTTGATTGGCTCGGGTAAGCATGAAGAAGTGTATCAAAATCTGCCATTAACTAACTCATGTGTGTTATAGCCAACATCAATGACCGTTCGCAGCTCGGTAACCGTGACTCAGAAGTAGCTATGCTTATTGAGGACACGGAAATGATCACGACCTACATGGATGGGAAAGAGGTAAGACATGACCGCATGGCGAGAGAAAGGTATTCTAACAATCACGGCAGTACAAAGCGGCGAAGCTCGCGCATACTTTGCGCATGCAGCTTATGAAAGAACATTTGGGTCTCCTTGACTTTACGGACTGGCCTCAACTGATGACGAAGGCTGTTTCGGAAACACAACCCAATCAGTCCGCCGAAAACGATCCGCTCATCCAGCAGAACGGTGACAGTCGAAGGCCATCTGCATCGCCCGCACAAGGTTCGAACGAAGAAGAGATTCGCACATTCGAAGCGAGCCGGCCTGACCAGGTTTTGGACGCCGAGCGCCGATCCAAGGACAATCCACAAATCGACGACATGGCCATGCAGGCAGCTGCCGTGCTTGACCCGCTGGCAGATCATCTTTACTATGACCTGTGGCGCGGAACCGCCACAAAGAACAGCGAGATCTACAGCGACCTCTTCCAATGCGTGCCTGACAATAAGGTCCACACATTTGAGCAGCATCGGCAGTTTGTGCCCGACCCGCTCAAGATCCACCATGCGCACGTGGCTGACCCGACGCTCTCGGGGGCTGAGATTCGCGAGCGTTTGTCCAAGATCCGTGGACACCTTGTCGATTTCCCTGTCGACTATCTCAAGGATGAAAATATGCTCAACACATCCATCCGCGAGACCGTCGTGCCCACTGTGATCTTCACCTAAGAGCATCCACATTCAACCTGATTTATTTGCAATATCATCATGACTCACGATTATATACTCTCTAGTTTTGCATCATTGGATTAAATTTTAATTATTCTTTTCGTGGCTTTGTTGACTCTTGTAGGAAATGATGATTCTGTTCGAAAGGGGCATGTTTCTGGGGTTGGGTTGGATCGACCGGAACAAGCTTTGTTGTGAAACCTTGTGCTACTATGTGCCGCTTCTTTTCCTTGCCTAATATTCTATGCATCACGACAATTTGAGCAGTACAACCAAGGGAGCTGACTGTTGCAGCTGATACTATACCCTCTTTTATACACACGACATGGGTAACGTCTTGACAGTTTTACCGTGCACACATATATCTAACGATAAAATGGAAAAAAAACACAGATCGGACAATAAATTAGTCTTACGTGCCTTATTTCTTGCAGATCTTTTTTTCAGTCGCACATTGGCGCAAGTTACCCTAAAGTCACACACAGGCAAGTCTTGCCACCCATTTACTTTACTTATCGTTAGATAATACAGTGAGCAGGTCGATACTGATACTATAGTTACGGTAGCAAAAAGATCGCATTTGTAGGGTTCAAAGGGGCCTATCTGTATGATATATGAGCGGCAAGGTATATTAAGGATAATTAAAAGGACAAGTTCCTGATTTCGACGAGAGCGCTTGACCGTTTCAGGAAAGGTCAAGACGAGCCAAAAGCCTAAAAATCAAATTTGTATTGGGAAGCCTCTCGCCACGAGTCAAAAATAGACGTGGATCAGAGTGTGCCTTTTTGCCTATAAGCCCTCTTTTCTCGTTCCCACTTTTCTCTTTCTTATCTGTCTTTCCTTTTCCTTCAAACGCACGTAGTTATATATTTTCATCGATGGCCGATCCCTACGCCAACCAATATCCGCCACCTCCGTCTGCCGGTCAAGCTCCCCACTACGCCGGTGGTCCGCCATCGGGCTCATCGCCCTACGACTCTCCGCATCACGGGTACGAATCGCCTTCGTATTTGCACCAGCAGACACAGCCCACCTTTGAGAAACAGCAGCACCAAGAAGTTGGCTACGGCTACAACGATCCGCAGGCGGTTCCTTTGTCCGAGTACAACAAGCAGCAGCATATGGAAGCGCAACGTCAACATGATGCGTACCAGCCTGACTATTACACGCCTCCCCCACCCCACCCACCGGACAATGCTTATCATAACAATGCGTATTACACTGACGAACCCGAGTATCCTGCGTCGACCCCGATGGTTCAGCAGCAGCAGAATTACCAGAAATCCCATGCAGGTCCGACCCTGGTACCTGACAATGAAGCAGAATCGTACCGTCCCAAGCCGTTCCAGCGACGCGAGCACCACAGCAGCGGCTGCAACTGCTGCTGCTACAACCCAGAAATGACGTGCTGCGCCTGTTACTGCTTCATCTTGAGCTTGGGCTTTTTGGCTGCTGGTATCATCCTCATTATCGCCTCTTCGGTCATTCAGACAAAGTGCCAAGCCAAGTGCGACGAGATACCCGACCAAATCAGCGACGCCCAGAGCAAATGCGATGCTATCTGTAGCAAGGTTGTCCACGATGGCATGCTCTATTCTGGTATCGGTGTCACGGCCCTGGCTGGCCTGGCCGTTGTCTGGCGACTTGTCATGTGTTTCTGTGGCGGTTGCTCGCGTCGTTGAAAAAGAGGAAACCAATACCAAAGTATATCCCGCGTATTCTTATAGTAGTACTCTGTTTTTTTTTCTTTCTGTATACAAATGTATATTATGAAGATTGTCAAAAGGAAACAAAACTATTGCGCGAGTGTGTGGGTGTGGTGTGTGTGTTTGCGTCTGTGCGTGGATGATGTGGGGTTGTGCAGGGACGAGGGGTATATGCTCTTGTTTGGTGTTGTAATTTAGAGGTTGGCCTTGGTAGGGACATACCAAGCCATCTCGTACTCCTTCTGGGTAAAGCCGCACTTTTCGTAGAAGGGGACATTCTTGGCTGAACAGTCGAGGATAACCTTGTAGCAGCCTGCCTTTGCGCCAATGAATTTGAGGGCCTCGATGATGCGCAGACCGAGCTTCTTGCCCTGCTGGTTGCCATCGACAGCGATATCCTCGATATGACCCACCAGACCGTTGTTATGCACAAACTTGCGTTCGACGAAAATAGTGCCGACAGCGACAATACGATCCTTTGAATCATCCGAAATAGCAATGGTGAAGTCTATCCAACAAGTGTGAGTTAGACAAAGAAAAAGGTAAAGGGAAGGCCTGACTTACATTCATGGTTGTGTTGCTTGAGGTACTCGAACTGTTCTATATTCGCACCAAAAACCATGAGTGCCTCGTTGGATGCATATCAGGACCCACTTACCGAGCCACTTCTCCTTGGTATGGTCGCCCACTTCGGTCAGGACGCGCAGGACATCGAGAAAACCGCGTTCGTAGTCGTTGGCCCGCAGAGGGCGGAGTGTGTAACCCTTGGGCAGAGCGGCTTGAACCTGGGGCGAGATGAACGAATCGTTGAAGAGGGCAATGTCAGACATGGCGAGTATAAAGTCAAGGACTGAGAGAGAAATAAGAAAGAACCAAAAAAGGTGTGTAAAGTGTGTTTAGGGGCATACATAGGACTCTTTATATACGAATCATTAACATAGGTTGGTTCCGCGGTAATCGTCTGAGTCCTTCCGCGGGATCGGAACGAACCACAAACAACACACGCTGTCGTGTATATTTTTAGTTTGATGCGCTCAACAACTGAACAAGGTCATCAATCCGATAGTATTTGGCCTCTTGAAGTAGCTCCTGGCACCTATAAAACGTGTAAGCATCTATATACAATACACTGGAAGACTTACAATTTTTTATCTTGCAAGAGGCTCGACGAGAGCTGACGAGAAATAAGGAGTGAGTTCATATTGATGGATTGATTGATTGGACCCCCACCGACACACCCCACTGTCCAAATGCGGAGGTGCTGCGGGTGTGACAGGACGTACCCTTAGATCTCGCAGATAGTTGAGAACGTGTCTAAAATGGAGAGGGTCACGGTCGATAAAGTAAGACCCGTCCGCCTCGGGTTCAAGTGCATGGCGCCCTGAGAACATGGTCGCTAACAAACTTGTTTCGTCTCGTCGAAGCGTCGTCAGTGACGTCTATACCACCGCGTTAGATTGGTTATACAAGAGCTTACTACCGTCTTTTCTGCTTTTTCCTTCTCTGATGCACATACCTCAAATATACTACCGCCCACATTTAGGCGCACCTTTTCGCTGCTCAAGATGGATGAATCTGAAAAGCAAATTAGCATGGCATTCTCTCTATGATATGTAGCAGGTGTATGTGTGCGCGTGTGGATGGGGGCGTGTGCGGGGACGTGTGTGTGTGTGTGTGTTACCATCGAGAGCAACGCCTGATTCCTGCGAAAACTGGTGCTTGGCCAGGTCGAGGCGGTCGCGCTTGTTGATCAGCCCGCGGCATAATTCGCTGTATTGAGCCGAGAGCTCTTCATGAAATATTTGCTTGTCCTTTTCATACTGCCACTCCAGCTGCTGCAAATTTTCCATTTTCGTCCGAATGAGGCAGAATATTCCTGCACACAGACCCGTAAGCCGCTATGGAAACATTCTCACGATGGAAACGTACTCTGTTTTTTGGTGGCATATTCCTCCCGCAGTTGCTTATAGTCTGGCTCAAAGTCTGCAAAACGGTCAGCGGACACAATAAAAGCCGAGTCGGTCTCTTTACCTTGCCAACCTTCCTCGTCTGCCAGACCGTCGTCGTGGTGATAATCGTCGAGGACAGCCGACGAATCATGGGTGCTTAGACTGGAGAGTGCACTCCGCAGCTGGTCCTGTTGCTCCGCCTCTTGTTCACCTATTTGTTTGATAGCCTCTTCGTCCTCCTGTTCAAAAGTCGTATACTGGTGATGCCGCCAGCAGTAATTCGGCTGCTCGCGTGACAAATGGTGGAGGTCATGATGGGAGTGTTGAAGTTGCTCGGGGCTGCCATGCTGGAATTGTCGAGACGAAGACGAAGCGGACGAAGCGGGCGACTGAAACACAACCGTACTTGCACTTGTCGTAGCCGTCGATCCGTCATAGATAGCCTCGTCCATCAAGCCAGATCCTCCCATGCCTGCCACGGCTGTTAACGAAGGCCCGGTACCCACGGTCTGTACCGGAAGCTGTTGCGGAGGTGGTTGTGTCGCAGGCAGGCCTGTTGAATCATATCGATAGGGTACATCATATTGCTCGAGCGCCAGTCCTGTTAAAGACTGCTGCGGTAGCCTCGGCGAGCGGTGTGTGGGTGACTGAGGCTTGTTATCCCAGTGGTACTCCATATTTTGGGTTGCGAAAAAAAAAAGTAGAAAGAGAAGAAAGAGGAAGATATGCTAACTTTGTGTGAGGATCGCGTGGTGCCTTGTGTTCTTGTGGGCCCATGCTCACAGATATATCCACAGCAGCGAGCTATATAAGCACATGCATAAACAAAGAGATAAAATAAGGTCGATCAAAACATCTCAAGACATACAGGTACACATTCCGTGTAGTGATCCATCAGAGAGCATTACGCAAAAATATGTTTCTTTAAAAGGTACATATACATATTATTATAGCTACTGTCCATCTCGAGCTTTAACACGGACAATGGGTTCATCGCTGTACGCGCACGCTGTGGTGTCCGTGTCCAGATGGGTGATCAAGGTTTTGACGAACGCTTGCTCATACTTTGAGTTTTCAAATACTGTTGTCAAGCATTCGGAGGGGCACCGTAAAAAGTTGGGAGCGAGCACCATGGCCAAGTTATGCACATTCATCCGTGTGTGGGTTACCACGTCTGGGTCCGTGAATTGCTGTTCAAGTGATGAGAAAGGAGAGATCACATGAGTATCCACATCCATATCAAAACGTATCCCTTCTTGTAGACTTTACCTGGACAAACTGCATCATGAACAGAACAATGCGGCGGTTAACGTCAGGCAACGAATTGACGATGCGGATGGCTTGCTCTGCGCTTTCTGAGCCCCGGATGCACTCGTCATAGTGCTCAGCAGTGATCAGGGGTTCTGACAGATGGCGAAGCCAGTACTTGAGCAGCGATGCGGGTACGTTGGGATCCGAGATCTCGCCAATCTCGTAGTTGCCGTTTTCGATACGGACTCGCAGGTCGGTGACCTCTTCCGCGTCGCCAGGAACACGGAAGATGCCTTCCGATTGAGTGCCTTTCATGTCCAACACCGCGTTTGTCAAGAAAGGCACAATTTTGGGTATCTTGAGACCGTCGCCCACATGGACCGGCAGAGACATGATGGTCTCCAGCGACTCATCAAAGATGGAGGGCTTGAAGGGGGATACCTTGGCCCGCTCGATTTCGGCTGCCGTCAACACTTTGCCTTTGGCGCCCCGCGCACATATCCGCTTCAGTGTTGCCGACAAATGTTGGCTCATCACGTCGACCTCGTTCTCCTTCACGTGTTTGTTCTGTTCCACGAAATTTGTCAAGTAGGATTCCAAGTTCTTGGACGGCGGAAAGGTCACGCTGACCACGCACAGGATCTCCCATCCTTTGCGTATGCTTCTTCTAAATTGGATAAAAAAAAATAGAATGCGTCAGAATGTCTGGTTCATGCAAGAAAGAAAAGAAGTCGTGCATACCCGCTAGGATTGTTGTGCAGCTGCTTGCACACTTGCACATAGATTTCGTCTCTCATCTGACCCTTGTCAATGCCGCACTGCAGCAAAGATTGATACTCCTCTGTCTCGCTAGACTGACGAGGTCGCGGACGATCACCCATGATAATCTGGATCAACTTGAAGCAGCGAAGGGCGTCCTTGTACAAGTCCTTATTGAGCATGATGAGAGGCTGCTTGAGCGAATCCTGTGCGATAAGGTTCATGTTAAATCAAGACCAAAAATATAAATAGAACTCTATTCATGTCTTACCTTTGTCCACTGAAGCATTTCAGTCATGGGAACGCGGCGTCGAAAAATTAGGCCGCGCTTGTGCGTGGCAAAGTACTTCTTGGCAAAACCATCGATAGCAAACTGATTAATTTCCTGCCTCAAACTGGTAGGGAGTGCAGGCCTACAAACACAAACACACACACACACACACACACACGCGAATAGTCGATAAGCATCACGTCAACAAACAAAATAGAAGCATTTGGACTTACTTTGCGGTCTGATCCTGCGGACCGCTATACATGTGAGATGAATTGAGCTCGACATTGCTTTGATTTTTCAAGGGGTTCATCGACTCTGCGGCATCTGCATCAAGAAGAAAAAAGCCAAGTATCAGCAAGTTGCAGACATCGGGTAACACAAAGCTAAACCTACCTTGGTTATAGGTGGGGGAGCTGACAGCAATTGAATTTCGCGGAGACGTCTGAGAGCGACCCATGAGGGATTTCCATGACGATACGCCACCAGTGCGTAGGGCAGAAAAGTTGGACATGCGTCGCTGACGACCTTGGTGGAAGCTTGCGTCCTATTTTGTGGATAATTAAAGGTTTAGCCTATTAACGTAAATTCTTTTTTGCCTAAATCGTACGTCATGGTCCTTGGCAGCCGCAGCAGAAGAGCGGGGCCACTTGAAATTGAAAATGCTGTTGGAGAGTGCGGCTGACAGGGAATCTTGAGACTGCTCACGGCTACAGAGAACGCCACCTGCTGAAGCGGGTGACTTGGTTGCGTTGGCAGCAGCAGCAGCAGCAGCAGCAGAAGCAGAAGCCACCGTGGTGGCACCGTCTGAAGTGGAACGGACATGGTGATGGAGGGTTGGCGGGTTAAGCGGTTGGCGCAGGGAGGGTAAATCGAGCGATCGGCTGTTGCGTTTCGTCGTGGTTACGTTTGTGATTATTGTGGACGTCGATGCGGCCAGAGAGGGACCAGCCCCATGGCCAAATACAGGCATACTCTGTTAGGAAAAGAAGGCGGTTAGGACGAATGAATAACTGCTACGATTGCAAACTATCTAAACCATTTACCTCCTGTATCTTGATAAGTGAGATCACTGGTTGGTCAGCCGGCTGAACCCAACAAGTCTCAAACGATCCAGTGTGATAATAGTAAGTCCTCTGGTGGGTCTTGTCCCAGAGCTCCCACCACTCGCCGCTTGGATCCGTCGGTTTGCTGATAAGACATTGCCATCATTTAGATAAAGAGCACTAATTTATTGTGATGAACCTTACATTATACCACTTTCTGGACGCTCTGCCAAACATTCACCGGTACTCTATTGTTATGATAAGTAAACTCGATCACCAATTGAGTGGATGAGGTAGGATGCTTACGGGATTGGCAAAGAAGGTATGACTCGACTGAGGATCGACGACCTGAACCCAGTCAAAAGACATGGCTTGCGAGTAAGAAGAAGAGAGAGAGAGGAAGTGAAAGGTACGGGAGGGGAAGGGGACGATTGAGAGTCGAGAAAGGTATAAGGTGCGTGAATGCGAAAGGAGGGAGAAAAGAGAGAAGGGAAAATGGAGAGAGAGAGAGTCTGCCAAGTATGGGAAATCCAATGTTTCAAGCGTCTGTGTCTGTGTGACACAAGGCTTGAACGCAAGTGTTTATTTTCGGTTAGATCACCGCAAATGCGCGGTTCTTTCTTTCAATTGGCAACCGCTGTAGCACCAAAAATGATAAAGAACAAGAGAATCTGACCGAGGAGAGGTCCAATGTTATACTCTTAGGAGATGCCTATATCATCATGCCGACAACGTGCGAAGTGTGCATCGCCCGCGCTTTTAAACATGTGCATTAACAGAAAAAAAGTTTTTTCTTTTTTTTTTTTTTCAGGAACTCATTTTTCTGCTGCCTCCCGTTCTTGCGCTTCGTCTCTCAGCTGAATGGTAATGAATCACATTTATTTGATCTGAAACCTTTTTTCATATCAAGCGGACTTTTGTTGTCAATCTCACAAATACATTCTCTTTTATTATTTGGTCTCTTGCACATCCTTTCGAAGTACCAACTGGAAGATATCTTGGAATGCGGGCCGGTTTGCATGAACAATGCAACCTTGAATGGTTGACCCTTCTAAGCACGTCAACCGACAGTCGTTGCCTGGTATAATTTGTACAAGGTCGCCCTACGAAAGAAAGTTTAGTGGCCTTTTTTTTTCGTATAAACAAAGCTACCACTAGCGTGAGCGGTGCCTTGTTAATTATTTGCGTTACCGTAACGATATGCCGGATCTCAATAAACTGCTGGTCAAACGCGATGACGTATGGGTACTGGAAGACTATATCTTCGGGGTGGCACTCCCATTCGCATACCAGTGGTGATCTGCAAAAAAAAAAAAATAGAAGGCAGCATTCATGTGATGCAAGAAGGTGTCAATAATAGCGCTTGTGCATCACTCTTGTGCGTGCTATGCAGTGTCACATACGTGCTATCGCGGGGCTCCAGCGATTGGTTATGGTTGTTGACAAAGAAGGCAAACTTGTTGTAGCATAGCAGAAACTTGTTTTGCACCCGGAACATGGCCAACGGCTTCAGATCGTCACTGCGCTGAGTCAAAAACTCGAATTCGGGGTCGTCTTGATAAGGAATGCTCCGTCCACTCGACAAGTCGTTCAAATTGATGATTTCGAATCCTCGGTCGCATACAATAGCCAAGCGTGCCTTCAAAAAGTGTACCTGCGTGGCCCTCGCGCCCACAGTGAATTCCTACAGAAAAAAAAAAGTTATTCCATGTGCCCCTTCTTTATTCTTCTCCATCTGCTGTCCCCGAAGATCCTTCTCCCAGCACCTCCTCCTTTTTGCTCTCTTGCCCTTCTGAGTTATATTTTTAAACGAACCTTGTGCTTGTTGAATCGCCCGCTCTTGTTTTCAGAGTGCCGGAAGAAACTGTGTCGCCGTAAACGACTTTCATGATGATGCCCGCCTTGCTCGTCACGGGGTGTCAGCACGATGAAATTTGTCGATACTGGCTTGAGTCGGGCATAGACCAGCATCTCCATGTCGTTACAAATCCCGAGTTGGAAAAATTGGACATGATCCGCTACTTCTTCCATCAACCGGTCAGGGGCCTTGACATTCTTTGTAGAAATCAGCTCGTCCAGAGGATAGGCTTGAAGTGTCTTGTCTATTACAGAATCACATGGGTCAGATGAAAAACAGCTCATTGCATATGTGCTCTCCCTTTTTCCCTCCTCCATCATATCATTTGAAAATGTACGTACCTGCAAGCACAAGCAATACCCTCTGTTTCTCCATGATGGCAAGCTGGGTAACATACTTTAGAGAAAGGACTGACCGCATCCTTTGCTTCTCTCCCAATGCTTTGATATACACGCCGGTCGTCGTTCCCACGGCAAGCATCTTGGTTCCATCCATCGTTGCTAACCAAGCGTCAGTTAATCCGTATAAAGACCTGCTCAACCAAAACACTTACCAAAAGGAATGGAGCAATTGACCCGTCCGTGGCCATCCACCAAGGACGTGCTACCCTCGCGGAAGTAGGATGCTTCCATGCTTTGTAGCTCAAACGCCTCCGTTTCACCCTGCTGCTTCAAACGTGCCCGAGACTCGTGAATGGCATCAAGCCATCTGCGCTTTTCATCATAGGAGCTGCAAACGAAATGATACTCACCCCCGTGACGACCGGGGTTAATGATGGTGAGCGACAGACTGTTACCCGCCAACGAGCTGTGCCGCATAGTAGCCGAGGTACGCAGATTGTTGTAAGCTGACAGCGTGCTACTGTTGGATTGCAGGCGCGGGCGGGGCAGGTTGAAATCGTTCGATTTGCTTTGAGGCACGAACAGCATCTGCAGAGGGATAGGACGGCGCCAGATGCGATATTCAGTGCCTTGGCTTGTCTGGCGCGGTTTGGTAAGCAGGAGCATGTGGTCAAGTAACACGGCATGAACGTGCTTCTCGCTGACTTCCAAGGTCGAGTTTTCACGCTTAAGATTGCCACGGAAATACACCTTGCGGCTCGGGTCTGTCAATTTAAGGTCATAGTACTCGCCCTGGCGACACGTCAGGGCGTCGTTGAGCTTGAGGATTTCGACACGGTTACGAATACTGTCGGAAAGCTGATCGCAAAGGGCAGCGGTCTCGCCAATGATCGCGTTGCAGCGTTCCAGCGCAGCATATTCTTCGCTGTCCTTGTCGTTCTTTTTGATCAGGGCATGCAGGAGCAAAGGATAGCGCTGCACCCGCATCACAGGACGCAAGAGATAATGGCGGAATGACTGCTTTTTGAGCCGGGAATCAGCTTCAAGGCTCTGCAGGAATGCACGGAACTTTGCATTTTTGCGCATCTCGTCGGCCACAATGTATTCCGCCAGATGGACATTGGGTACATACGCGGCAAAGGGATTCCGAAACCGCGCAAAGTGCTTGACGAGGATGTCAGCGATACCTGGGACTTGCTCACCCGTGTGCTCGTTTTGCAGTTCAAACAAGTCATGGCACAGGTCCGTACTGAGGTCGAGAAGTTCCTTGTAGTTGGAGAAGACACTCCCAACAAAAAGGCTCAGCTGGGCCTCATCGAGGACGTTGGCCTCCATTAAAGGAGCCACTATGACCTGTGATGGTGTCAGCCATGGATACTGATAAAGGAATGAATAGACGACCACTTGCCTCGTGCAGTATTTCCAAATCACGCTGATATTGCTCCTCTGTGTATACAATTTCATTCATGGCTTCCTGTCGATCGCGCTCATGCTGGTCGATGGTCTCGTAGATCTCTGGAGCTATTTGCTGGCCCCACGTTTCCGACGTGTGCATCTAATAAGATGATTAGCACGAACACATACCCTAATCTTTGTTTTGCTTACCCCATCCATGTCGATAAGCGAAGATCGAAGAGAGATAGTCCGAGTGAGGTCGGGACGAGTCTTTGTATATCTGTCAGTATGTATCTCGATGTGGCGTCTCAACTGTTACCTCTGTGTCCTGAATGAATACATCGAGTTTGTTTGGACATCTAGGCGCATAGCAACCACCGGCTCCGGGTTGGCATCCGTACACGTAACAAGGTGTCAGGCTCGTGATGATACCGAGGGGTACCCATTTGCCGCTGATATATAGATCATCAAGAGCATAAATTTCGTCGGCCGTGCTGACGAATGCCTTGGCTGAGCGTGTGCGCTGGGAAGATTCTACGACTTGGAATACACCTTTCGGTTTACAGAACATGAGCGCTTCCGCTACAGTAGCACAGTACTCGTCCGGATAGGCATCTTGCAGAATTTCACGAATGATCGCCTGCAACAACAAAAAAAGTGAATAAAAATGACAATCGAAATATTAAAGGTGGATCTTACCACAGCCTCCTGACCGGTAAACGAGTGCTTTCTGCTGTTGAGAACGGATAGCTCGCGGACACCTTGTAGACTTTTAACAGACTCGACAAACTGCCGTGTAAGCTCTGAAAGACGATGAATTCCAATAGTATCATCTTTGGTCGCAAGTTGCACGCTGACAAGTTCTTCTTGAAGCGTATGAGCCGGAGGTACGGGCGCTGCTGCTGCTACAGAGGGTGCCATTCGGGTCTGCGTAGGAGAGGGCGAAGGAGGTAGGGGCTTATTGACCAAAGACGTCTCTTCATGAACCGTGGTCTGTTCCTCGTCCTCGTCGCTGTCGGTATCGCTCTCGTAGGGTCGAATTGATTTCCGCTTATCCCTCGCATTGGGGCGTCGCATCGAAGTACGATGCAGTTCTTCAGCAGCTGCAGCAGCCGAGGGCTGGACAGTAGAAGAGCGATAGCGATTGATGAAATCCTGTTCCGGTGGTCTAAAATATCCTGGAGGAGGATAAACGGGTAACTGGGCAAATTGCGGTGGCGGATGTCTTCTTTGGGACGGATAACGCACAGGCATAGGCATGTATGCTTTGGGTACATTTGCCCCGTAAGATGGGTAGGATGGGGGCGGTGGAGGAGCAGGCTGCGGCATAGGCGATGGGTAGTTGTCGACCCGGTCGGGTGCGCTGGGCAGATATTGATGCGGTGGTGGATAGGGAGACGCGGGCATGGGTTCAGTATGAAGCACAAGCGGCGACGAGGGTTGTGAGTTTGTAGAATGCGAGGGTGGGTAAGGCGAACCGGGCTGGGAATGAGGAGCCGGGTGAGGCGGTGGATAAGGCGCACTTTGGTTCGTTGGCGGATAAGGCGACGAAGGTGCAGGCTCGTAATGCGGTGAATACGGCGATCCGGGTTGATCCTGGTAGGTCTGAGGCGCAGGAGGAACAGGAGGAGCAGGAGGATAGCCAGACTGGTATTGCCGCGGAGGGAGCGGAGGTCCACTACTGTGATTCTGCGGAGGTGGATAAGGTTGCTGTTGATATGGCTGATGAGGCTGCTGCCGACCCAATGGATAGGGCACTGGCATAATCATCATAGGCTGCTGTCCATTTGGACCGGGATAGTGGGGATTGGCAGGACCATTGTAGCCGTGGGCGGGTGGCGCCGGTGGTGCCGGATGGGTGTGGTACGATGGATGATAGCCTTGTGACGGATCAGGATATCCCATAGGCATTGGCATGGAAACGCGGTGTGCGTCATAATTCGGGTACTGATGCCCATACTGCCCTCCTTGCGGGTACTGCTAGAATAGAAAGAAATATCGATGAGTGGCGGCACTGCCAGTAAGCCAATATACGTACAGCGCTCGAGTATTGAGGCACGCCGTTCACTGACATAGGTCTTTGAGGTAGCTGGGGTGGCTCATCGGTCTCCTCAGTCTGCCCCTGATGAGGTCTGAGGGGTTCGCTCCTGTCGGAATGCGGGTCATTGGAAGGATAAGGTGGATAACGGGCGTACTGGGAGTGGTCTTCGGACATTCGAGCAAAGTGCACGCGTGAACCCGGGAACAAGAGATGGCAAAACACTGACTAAACACCCATAACCCATCACCACAGTTAGAATAAAGTACAATTTTGTAGCCGAGAGCACATCACAGCCTGTTCAGGAACGCTTCGTTTGCTTACCGAGATGGCAGTGCGTGGAATGTGTGCCTCGGTTACTTTCCCGACAACAGAAAAAAAAAAAGTAAAAAGAGACCTTTTCCTTGTGACACCTTGGCTGAGCACATTTTCTTCTCTTGTAGCACGTCTTTCAATGCCGATGCCCGAGTGGCTCTTATTAAAAGTATTAAGCCTTGCTCCTCCTTCCCTCTGGGCGGTCTATTTTCTCTGCTAGAAAGTGAAACGAAAGGTATATCCGGTATACAGTTCAATACAGGTAGTGTACATAGCAGACGCAGCTGGCATATTGTAGATAATGACTCTCTTGCTATCTTTATGTACTGCATACGCATATAGCTGCATCTTGGAAAGACTTGGCATACGCGTATATCGTACACCCTACTACGTAACAGTTAATCTATATGTGAGCACCCTACATGTCGTTACTTAATCGCAAACTGAAGATACCTATATCATTTTTCACTTACTTGGTAAGTCGGAAACAGACACTACAGGGCCTGGATTTATATTGTTAAAGGTATCTCGCCGCAGTAATGCAAGTCTCTCCTTACTCTGGAGATATCGTGCTTAAAACAGTATTCTAAATATTGGTAATCTTGATGGATCTCACTTCCATTAGCATGGATTAATGGTACAGATAAACAAATATCATTACTACTACATATTATTATGTAACTATGGAGATGAGAATAGAACGTTTCATGAGTAAATCAGTACATAAGTACATGTAATTGGTATTACCGCTTCGCAGAGCTCGCTTTAAATACAATGTGTATATCTGAGCGAGTACATATCCTCACTTGATATGTGACATACATTATTTATCATATGCACATATCTAGTGCTATCATCGAATCATCTTGGAAAGATTACTACTCCGGCTAATGATTACCATTCTTCTGCGTATTCAAGGGAATAAATACTCATCTATAGCTGTCAAATCTATTTCTGTCAATATTTAAAATTGCACGTATACAAACCATGGCACAAATAATTATAGAATAATCTGGGTACACTTTTAAAGGTAGATTTATTCCACTCTTTCTACGTGACCAGCCTTACATACATGTACCTGAATCAAAATGGAACATTACGCGAGTATATGCAACAAGATGTATAGAAAGCATACATACGAGACATGACTCTGCATGCGTATGGTATGCACTTCATATTTTCCTTACCTTTCTTTTTCTATTGATATGATAAAGTGGATGACAGTGCACTGATGACATTCCCTTTGCAATTGGAAAGGATTAGGAGACTGTTTTTGCATAAAGTGAGGTAGGAATTATCCCCGCGATAAGGTGAGATCAGCATTCCAGACAAGTGATACAGGATCAGGATTGGTATGTTAATAGCAGCTGTGCTACCATGGCCCAAGCCCGCAAATCTCCATGAGCGCGCCTTTTAGGGATCCGCCAAGTCGGATTGGAAGACGCGCCAGTCACGGACGTTCGCTGGCTCGGGATTGGATTGGCATTGTTGCAGGTGCCTGAAAAAAAGAAAGCAGAATGGTACCTGATTCATGAGCCCTAGGATGAATGCACATAATATATATACACAGACATTAAGGGAGACATACAGGAAATACCTCCTATTTATGATAGTCTGTGAGCTGTCAAGAATTTGGCAGCGTAGTAACGGTAGGGAAAATATAAGAAAAAAGAGAAAAATAGAGAAAAAAGCCAAAGATTCCGAAAAGGAGACCGACCCCTTTTGGCTTGCCCTATTGTTGTCATGAAGCAAGAGTTGATTGTAGACTCCTCGTGTGCAAAAAATAAAGAGGATGAAAGAATACGAAAGGACAATCTATATGTAGATGATAAACCCACCTATAATCTGAACTGCGACAAGTTTATGGTTGTGCAAGAAATTGAAAGTGGTGGAACTTGAAACTTTCACTCAGCAGAAGCTAAAGAGCACCAGCAGCACACAAGCTCAATTATTACACTCCAACTACATACCCACTTATTCACTCACTCACGCTCTCAGTGCACACACCCAGACACTCTTATCCTCATATACACTTTCCTTACCTCGTATTCTATTTTTCATTTTTATTCTTACCACGGTAAAAAAAAGAGGTGTGTGCACGACAACAATAACAACGACGACGACTGTCCCCCTTTCCCTTCCTGTACTTGTTTCCATTGCGACCATCGGCAGTTGACGATGAGTCAACGCGAGAGTGTCTCCGTCCATCCCTCGACCCAACCATCTCCACCGACGCCTACACCCCAGCAAACGGATGACTCGGCATCCTCGGCTTCTTCCAAGCAAATGTCCAAGGTCCTGCTTCGGACCGCCTTGCAACGAGCCAACTCGGCCGTAATGTGCGATTCAAATAACGATGTGGTCGGGGCCATTGATGCTTATACCGAAGCCATTTCACTACTCAACCGCGTCCTATCGACTATCGAAAAGGGAAGCGACCGTCGTCGACTGCAGGAAATCGTATGTCCAGCATAAGCATAAAAAAGAGGGGAGAACTTTCAGGGCTTATTCATTTACCTAATTATGTATAACCATATGTATGTATGGTGTGTTTTTAGCATGATTCATATACGGAACGTATACGATTACTCGGTGCTATGTCCCCGGCCAAATCAGAAGACGACCCGCACGATGAACTCTACGAGACTTTTGATGATTACACCGACAAGGACAAGTCTAACTGGCTGTCCAAACCAGCAAAGCGCAATTACTCCGCAAAGCGACACCAGCAGAACCACAACTCTTTTCTTCGCCGTATGACCTCCGAATCCTCGATTGACAGTGCTGTGTCCGACTCTAAAGACTCGTCCTCAACATCTCGTACCCGCTGGCAAAACACGTCCTCTTCACCTACTGCTCCGTCCTCTTCTCCAACCGCAACCCACCATACTACCACCGACCATGCTGCCACGGCTACGATAAGTACTCCTACCACTGCTTCCTCGACTATTTCCGCCACCTCGTCCGCCCCGCCTGCCCCTTCCCCTCTCGCCTCGCAAAGCACACCCACACGTTCCAAGCGTCAGAAAGAGGATCAACAAAACGATACTCCCGTCCCAGACCACCCATCCGATCGCACTTTGGCGCGACAAGACACGCGCAACCAAGATGGTTTCGAGGTCGAGCGCTCCTTGAGCGGCTCGACTGCCTCCTCTCTGACCGATTCGCTCGATTCTCTCGGTGAGCAGCCTTCAACGGCTACGACCGCGACTGCTACGACTGCGAGCTATCAACCAGCCATGACGCTGCCGCCCCTCCAAAAGAAGCGCGTCGAACAGGCTTCACCTTCCTCGCGGACGAGCAGTCTGCCCAAGGTGCGCCAACAGCACTCCAATCCTTCCCTCAATCAAGAGATGCGACGCGCTCAGCAGCAAACGCAGCAATCAGCACCTGTGCAAGCGCCTCAACAGCAGCAACCACAACGGCAGAGTGGTTTCGGTTCGGTCCGGAAAAAGTCCAGCAATCGTCTCTCACGTGTCAGTCTCCATAGCGACATGAAGCGCAGCCAAAGCAACGGAAGTCATACCATGTTCAGCAGCATGTTCAACACCATGCCGCGGTCCTCAAGCGTGCATCAACACCAATTTTATCAGCAGCAGCAGCAACAACAGAATCAGCAGGTTCCTCAACAGCAGCTGGACTCATATTTTGGAAATACGGCCCGAAGCACTGCAGCTGGCACCCCGTCATTGGATGACCGGCCTATGCGACTGCTACTGGCTCTCAAGAAAAGCATGGAGGATGGCGCATATATCACACCGCGCCTGTATATACCCAAGAACATGTGGTATCAGCCGAATATCCGGCTGCAGCACATGGAAATCAAGATTGCTGCATGCGAATCTCTGATCAGCGACCTGACGAGGCTGTCTAAATGGAAACGGTTAGACGACTTGACAGCGTCTATGCGACTCCTTGAGACATTGGAAGAAGCGATCGAAGGCCTGCAGACCATGCTGGCGCGGAAGTTAAAACGGGAAAGCATGGCAGACGCGACGCCACCCACTACCGCCTCTACGAGTCCGACAAAAGACCATCATGATGCAGGTTCTAAAAAATTCATGTCCTGGGGTTCCAAGCTCTCCAAATCCGTTGAGCGGATGAACGCATTCAGCTTGACCAAGACGTAAGTCACGGCACTCATCCTTATTACCACACAGTCTCACACCATGCTATTCAGCGAGGACCAATACCGAAACTACATTGATACTCTGCAAAAAGTGTTTGCTCAAGTGCAAATTATACGTACGTAGTGGATGTGTCTATGGCGCCAAGATGACTAATATACGTATATAGCGACATGGAGCCAACATTACACCGCTGTGAAACGCGATGCGGAGCACTTGAGTCCGGCGTGTGATGTAGCGCTGCAAAAACTGGCACGGATAGGTGTGATGATGGACGAAGTGCTGGGCGGCTTTGTCGTACGCGATTTGACGGTGCTGCTTCGAAAATGGCTGAAACGCGGCGGTTCATGGGTCAACGAATGAGGCCGATCTTTATCTTTAGTATAGTTATAACAAGTTTTCTCTTAGTGCCATATATAAACGGATCCAACATACCCCAACGGGGATAATGCTACTACTATATATATACATGAGGTACTACATGAATCCAAGGTCAGGGGGTGGGGGTGGATGGAAAACAGCAGGATGGACGCGAGGCTGACGCAAAGAGTTGGGAAAGTCAAAGTCCACACCGTCGCGAGCTGCAAAAGAGGAAGAAAACAAGGGAGGCGGTGGAGGAGGCGGCGGATGATGATGATGGGCGTGGCGCCACGCAGAAGCCGACGGAGGCGGGTGCTCAGAGTACATGAGATACAGCATGTCTTCATCGACAGCGGGCGGTGGCGGCCGACGGAAAGGCATACGGCGCGGGAAAGAGAACGCCCCAGGAGGAGGCGGAGGTGGTCCGCCCGCCGCGGCCGCGGCCGTAGCCGCATGCACCAGTGGATATCGACGTTGCGGCCGCGCCTTCTTTTTGAGGCTGGATTTCTTCGGTAGCATATCAAAGTCAGGTGGTGATGAGGGTGCAGACCTGCTCTTCGGCTGACGGCGGCGCGAGGATGAAGAGGAGTGCCTGCTTAACGATGCTTTCTCTTCTTCAGACCGCTGCTGCACTTGTTCCTCTTCTCCTAGCATCATTGGGTCGCTACTGTCACTCGTACTCGTGCTGTCACGGCTCTCCTTCTTCTGTAAAGACCGCCGGCGTCGTGGTGATGACGATTCAGTACCACTATGGATCGACTGCTGCTGGCTTTTTTGCTGCTGTGGCGGCGCCGGCGGTTGCTGTTGCTGTTGCTGTTGCTGCTGTTGCGGTACCGCCTGCTGCTGCTGAAATTGCCTCGACTGTGCGTCTTTCCATTGGAGAGCATATCGCAGCTGTTCGCGCGTTTGATGAATCTGATCAAGCATGACCTTCTCACGTCGACGATGTTCCGACTCACGCAGAAGCCACTGCTTATGTTCCATGTCTCGCTGCTGCTCCATCAGCTCGATTTGACGTCGCAGGGCATCGAGACTGGTACGTAAAGCTGCTGTGGTATCCATTTCTGCCGTAGAAACAGCCGCTACTGCTGTGGCGGTCACACTGGTCGCCGCAGTGGCATCACCCGCTGTAGCAGCTAAGCTGCTGTTGCTACCACTATTTGTAACGCTGCTGCTGGTATGATTAGCTGTGACACCATTTGTAACGCTGCTGGAACCGATTTGTTGCCGAGGATTCGCTGTGTGCTGTGGCCGTTGTTGTCGCTGTTCGTAATCGATGAGAGGTTCCTGATTGTGCAGCTGGAGCAAGTGCTCGTCTTGGACCTCCCAGGGTGATTGTGGGGCCGAGTCATACTGGCGTCCGGAATCCACGCTACTATGGCTGCTTTCAGGCCTGATAATCAGAGGTGCGGGGTTGGTTGGCGTTTCAGATACAAAGAGCATTTCCCGCTGACGCTTGTTGGACAACAATTCACCGTCGTCATTTTCAGGATATAGCAAGAGAACGCTGCCATTCCCGCTGCGTTCTTCTTGTTGTGGTGAGTAATCGTCGATCTGGGTCTTGTCGAACTCCTGGCGCCGAAGGATCGAAGAGCTGCTGGTAGTCAAAGGCGGTGGTCGTCGCGGTTTGGGCATGGCGAGCACAGGCGGGGAGCTGATCGTCCGTACAGGCTGGGGTCGTCGGTGGGGTGCCTGGGACAGGTACTGCTGTTCTAACTGCTGCTGCTCCGGTTGAGTCAAGCTGTTGCGTGATCGTGTGCCGTTCCTTTTGACAGTTCTTCTTATGGAGTCTGAAACAGAAGATGTGGGCGTCGGTCCTGCTAGGAGAGCGTCGATATCCCTGTCACGCATTTTAGCGTGTTCGACACTCGCAACCATGGGCACAGGTAGCTTGAGATCGCCTGTCCTCTTTTTGCGAGAGGAAGTGGACGAATAGAAAAGCTTCCGCATGGGCTGGGTGTGATATGGACAGAGCAAAGAGAAGAAGGGACGGAAAAAGATGGCTGTAAACAAAATGGAAATCGAGAAGTGAAAGGGGGCGCTAGTCCGGCGGTCAACTGACATTTGCACACTCGGAGCAACACCCGATCATACCGAAGTGGGAAATACTCACCACGGTAAATTTTTACATATTCTCTTGAAAGCGAGCTTTTTTGCAGTGGATACACAAACAAAATAAAACGCTTCACTGGCAAGGGATCACGGCAACAGCCACGTTGTTTCTTCGACATAGCTAGCTTTGTCGCGTCGCATTGATCAAGCTACGTTGACATAATCCTATACATACTCCCTCGTGCCCGCATGACATGTTTCCTGCAGGCTCGTTTTAGTCGCTTATATCCATATGTTGATACAAACTAAATACGTCTTCAAGAACCCAGTTTACAGTACATAGTTGCCGTCCTTTACCTAATACATGGCTTGATTCAAGTTTCGACATCCTCCGGAACCTACCCCATCGGTCACTCTCAATATCCTTTTTCACAGAAGGAAGAGAATAGAGCATATCACGTATCCATTTCAAAGGATCAAATTGGGAGAATGGACTTTCGCTCATTGCTACGCTTTGAAAGGCTATGTTGTACCTCCTTTGAAAACACTATACAGTGCTATTCTCCATACAGCGTCGTCGGGCTGGCTATCCGAACGCAATGTTGATTATCATAGCCCTTGAGGCCTACATATCATTGAACAGCGCCAGGTGCTGATTGAATACACCTGATCAATCCTAGCGCGTACCTGAGTCTTGTCGAATAGAATCTGCGTCTACCCTGTCCTTGTCCCATTGTAAATCTATCAAAAAAAGGTACAAAAACTTCCCGGTCGTGTGATCGGCAATCTCTTGACGTTTGCATATATATATTATATATATATACATAAAATACCTTGTTCAGTCTCTGTCTCCGTGCGACTCTATGGCCCCGGACTGGGGGATAGGGAGATAGGTACCGAGATGGAGACAAATATATTTGTTCAACTTTTAAAAATCGACGAGATCTCGAAGAATGGCGTCATATCCCAAGTAGGGGCACCGCCCAAGTCAAATTGACGACGTCTATTTAAGGCAGCATAGACCGCTTTTTTGAGTTGGTGTGTGTGTATGTATACAGTGCTGCGCGCAGATCATACTTTCAGGGAACCGCGTATCGACCCTCGGACAACGTCAAGTCTACATTTTATCATGTATCGACCTTGCCGCGCTTTCTGTAGACGCCCCTTGCCTATATGCCTGTCGCCCTGAATGAATGCTGCCTCTATGCACAGTCACTCACTTTTACAATGAAGGCCTGCAAGTGGTGTTATGTCAAATGGCCTCCAAGGAGGATGAATTAGCAACGCGGGCAACGGAAACACTATGCAAGAAGGCGGGCAACTGTCACGCATACAGTCATGAGTACATATCTCGTTGACAAAGACTCACACAACAAGTACTGCTTTTTCAAATAGACTTTTTCATTCTATATACACTGTGTTTGAATCCGGAATCCCAATGCTGAAGAGTACTGCGTCATACGTGACAAGAGGTGTCGAAGAGGGGCGATATGCAAATTTCATATGTTACATGCAGAGGCCTTTCGGGAGCAGTGGCTGAATTTTTATTGGCTGGTCAAAAAGCGGAGACGGTGGTGTTTCTTTCTCAAAATATGCAGCAGCAAGAGAGTGACAAGCAGCAACAGGACGCACACGGCCTGCCACCGATAACACCAGACCTCAATCACTCGCCTCCAATTTTTACTGCTCAGCACCACCAACCTGACCCGGTATCTTTTTCCTTACTGCTCTTTAATTCAAGCTTCCACTCATACCACGCGTCTTTTGGTCATTCTTTCGAAATCACGTCTCCTCCGAGAAGGCTCATGTCCCTGACAATGACACAACGTAAGCCCACTATCTCGCTACCTATACCGTCTTTTATGGATTAACTATGTTGCTCTAGCTCAAAACAACGCGTCTTTTATGAATTTATGCAGCGAGAACAGGCGGCCAAGAGTCAGATTATCAGGGCAACTTACGATTATCTTACGCAAGAAGAAATCAGTATCATGTTGATGGACTGCGCTTTCAATGAAGTAACTGTGGTCTTTTGGGCGTGAAAGACTAAATTCACCCATTTTATGCTAGAACGAAGTGTTGCAGCGCTTAGAAGAGCGGTCAGATTACCTCGATGGAATCAGACACATTATTTCTGTCGCAAAACCAAGTACGTCGACGCTCTTATCTTTCGAGCGCTCTGACCATGCTAACACTCACTCGTCATCTGTCGCGTAGCTATCTTTATACCACCCCCACCAGACTCTCCTGTGTCACCCTCGCTTGCCATACAATCCTCATACCCGCCTTCGTCTCCTATCCCGACGTATGCACCCTCTCAGGCGTCCGTGCACAACGCGCAAGCACAAAGAAAGCTATTGCAAGAGGATCAGAAATCACTCAAGCGTGATAGAAAAAAGTAAGTAATTTCACTTCACCATTGGGCATTGCAGAGTTCACCGTAGTTTCTCTTATAAAAGGCGGACACGTCGACCAGGTCGTTTGGCACTGGATGACGCATTGAAACAAATGCAAACCCAGCCCGGCGGTAGCGCTTTCGAAGGCTGGTCTGAGGCTCGTATACGAGCCTATCGAATGATCGAGCAGAATCCAAACAGCTACTATTATCGTTTCAATGCGCCAGGCGAAGAGCAGCGGAAGGGTCCCTGGTCCGACCAAGAGCGCGCGCTGTTCTTCCAGCGTCTTCAAGAATTCGGTGCCAACGGCCAGTGGGGTATTTTCTCCATGGCTATTCCTGGTCGCGTAGGATATCAGGCAAGGACATGGTGATATCTATGTACACTTCATTTCGGCTCATATTGTATGTGTGTGTTTAGTGTTCCAATTATTACCGCCTGTTGATCGAATCAAAGCAGATACACGATCCAAACTATGTGCTGGATGAGAAAGGAAAGGCACATTATCTATTTGACAAGAAGAGTGCAAGTGGAAGCATTGAAAAGACGATTCGTACCCACAGTCCACATACCTCCAACAAAACGAGGAAGGAACGTAGTAAAAAGAAAAGCGAAGAGGATGAGGACGGCTCTGGTACTTTCACACCCTACCCCAGACCCAGTAGCGCAAGACAACGCGTAACACGCTCCATGGCACGTTCTTGATAACTGTATACCCTTTTTTCTGGTATTCACCCATTCTATTCCCCCAAAATGAAGAGAATTTGCAAATAAAGAGTAACCGCAAAATTCGCCGAGTTGGCAGTGACTGCAAAGTTCCTTTTTTTTTTCTCCCAACACGTTCCATTCAGCTGGACACGGTCCTGTCCCAATTTTATTTTCATTTCGCGCAATGTCCACAGAAGAAAGCATCGCCAAGGCTAAGCGCGCCTTGCTAAAGGCTTCAGAGAACAAAAACAGCCAGGTGAGTCTGACGATCTCGACTTCCTTCTTTTTTCTCGGTCAGGTCGCTGGTTGCACAGCAATCGCTTCTTCCCAACCCAGCCCAATGCACCGCCACAGCATTGAACCGTCCATTCTACATATTGTACAATACAATGTTGTATACCTTTACTGATCGTGTTTGCTTGTATAGGATATGCTGGATATCATGGATAATCTCATCAAAATCAAGGCCACACAGGACTTGTTGCGCGTAAGGATTAATTAAACAACTCTAAACTTGGTCGCGCTTACAACGTCTATATCTACTCCTGGAATCCACACAGAAAACCGATATAGGCAAGACGCTTGGAAAACTACGAACCAGCGAGGACGTGGCTGTATCACAAAAAGCAAAAGCAGTCGTCAAGAAATGGAAAGACGATGTTGTTTTGAGCGCCAAGCAAGCCTCACAACCCAAGCCAAAATGTAAGCTCACATAAAACGCCCCTCAATATATTGTCATTAACATCATAAATCCAGCGCCACCCTCTGAAGCAGCATCCACCAAGTCTACCCCGTCTAATACCGCCTCACCACCTTCCGACAACGCCCCACCCCGCACAGTCAAGACGGATGACGTGAAATTCGATTCCACCGGCAGCGGACCACGCGATAAGACCATTGAACTCATGTATGGTGCAGTAGCGCTCGGTAGTTTTGCTGGTAAGGACAAACAAGCTTAACGTTATATAGGACAGCTCATCTCAGACGCCACTTTTTACACAGATACGGGTCTGCTGCTCAAGCGGGCAAAGGCCGTCGAGAAGGCAGTCTTTGAAGAGTTTGGATCGGTCAACGATGGATACAAGAGCAAGGTGCGATCTCTGGCTTTGAACCTGAAAAGCAAGAGCAATCCCGGATTGCGCGAGAGCATCGTGTCTGGTGAGCTACCTGTAACCAAGTTATGCAAGATGAGCGTCGAGGTATCTATTTTCCCCAGCCATGTGGCCACACGTGGTATTGACGAACTGCATAATTTACCCCATCATTAGGATATGGCCTCCGAGGAATCCAAAGCACGTGACCGTAAATTGGCGGAAGAGGCCTTATTCAAAGCTCGAGGCGCTGGCTCGGCTCAAGCTGAAACGGACATGTTTATCTGCGGAAAATGCCGAGGCCGGAGGTGCACCTACTTCCAGATGCAGACGCGCAGTGCAGATGAGCCTATGACGACCTTTGTCACCTGCGTAAATTGTAATAATCATTGGAAGGTAAGGCGATAATGCATGTAATTTATCAAAAATAGACTTACTCACCCTGATATGCTTCATCAATATCTTTAGTTCTGTTAAAAAGTCAGGAATGTAACACAGCGTCACACACTATTTTATACATCATTCATACAATCACCGTACCCGAGATTTAATTTTCATAAGTGCCCAACTCGCTTTTTATAAGGTTATTTCACTGCCTTCATCCCGGAAGATATGTGTTAAATTGGCTATCCGTATTGCTTCAATCGTAGCGCCGCGATCGGCATCTCTCGCCTGCCACTATTTATCATACAGTATAGGACAATCAAATGGAGGCTGCTATGTATAACTTGGCAATATGACGTGGCTTCGTTTTGCCTGACGTTCGTGCTGAATCAACCTTTCAATAAGGTCGAGTTCACTAAGGTTTACTTTCCTGATCTGGCACCAGCATTAGCAATGATGGGGCACAAACATACAAAGCAACAATACCGTATTAAGGTTTTGGCAGATGAGGATTGAGTAGTAAAACGTGCTGCAGATATAAAATAGAAAAGTCTGTCAAAAATTGTGATTCCACATATTCAGCAAATCAACTGCTTTCGCGGCGACTATCCACCCATCTGGCAGCGACTTAAATAAAGCTACAGGCTCTGGTGTAACCTGAGCCTCAGTCCATCTCCACTAAACAAGTTCTATCATTGAAACTCCATACTGACCACCTATAAGTATACATTACGTATATATGTATATTCAATATTGCATATGTATATGCACATGTGCAGTAAACGTGCCATTGGCGGTGCATATAGGATGCTTTTATGTAATACATAGACGTCCGTATATACTACCTCCTCCTGCCAATTCAATGATTATGTACTTGTTTCTATCGGGAAGACAAACCCCACAACCATAGATTACTTCTACCTAGAGTGATATGCTAATCCAAAGAGTACATATGAGATGATGATATCGGCGGTGAAGAAAGGAAAGAAAAAAAACAGGGCAGAGCAGATTATACATTTGAGTGCACAATGCCCCTGAGTGATAACCAGATTTGGACCTCGGTGATGTCACACAAGACTTTCGAGGTCAAGCCGAAAGGGACAAAGAGGGGAACCCACGAATCGATTTCCTTTTCTTCATTTTTTTAGCGTTCTTCTTCTTCTTTCTACCATACGACTCGATGAGTGATCTGGACGAAGCGTTGCGCGACTTGGAAAAGCAAGTGAATGATTTCACGCTGGTAAAGTATCTAAATTGGGCCACAAACAAAGCACCAAGGACGGGCCACGGCTGACGGCTATCTATATTCGTTATATTCACTCATCAACCCATATTAATCCGTTTGTGCACCCTCACCAGGCAGTCGACGAAACGCCCTCCACGCCTCAGCAGGACCCTCTCCCGGGCCGCGACCTGCCTGATACACACGCCCCTTCTCCTTCCCGATCCATGTCAAGAGCCCACCGTCCCACCCGATCCGACACCACCGACGAAAGCGACGACGACAATGTCTGCGTGGCCGCACTCAGGAACAAACCACCCCGTCATCTCTCTCGAAGTGCCAGTCAGGGCGCTTCGCTCGCCCGATCCCGCCGAGAACCCGCCCCACCGCCGTTGCCGCAACCCTCGCTGAAGCATAATGACACCTCTCAGGATGACGATCTCAAGGCAGCGGTGCAATGTGCTTGGGCTGTCCTCGAAGGCCGAGGCGATCCGCCGGCAACCACCCCCTCTCAATCTCACTCGAACCCTCAGCCTCAGGTCCCGCCTCAACGTCCGGCACCTGCGCCTGTCAAGGTAATCAGTCAACTTATTACACTCTTCCCTTTTTCCTGAATGCGATATGCCTCAATTAGGATGACATGCGCTCCAAGCCAACTCTGCAGCAGCAACCACCGACGCCAACACCCCCTGCACGTACCCTCGCAACGCGTATTTATATCAACGATGCCTCCAATCACAAGGTCGTCCAGCTCACGAGCGCTCTCACAACGGCCACCGTCATCCAGTATCTTAAACGTAAAGGTCTCTTGGCTTCCGGCGAAAACTGGGCCATGTTTGAGTATGCAAGCGGACATGGCATCGGTAAGGGTCACTTCAGGGTTCAGGGCCTACCTATCTCATATGACATCGAGGGACTCACTCACTGTTTTTGCCTTTTCACTTAGAACGCCCTTTGCGCGAATGGGAGATCATGATCGATGTGGCTTCCAACTGGGAACCCGAGGAAAACAACTCTTTCCTTGTCAAACCCTACAATTATCGGACTTCCTTGACGGCCGAGGTACCACAAATATATTCCATTCTTACACTTTTGGAAAAACCAACCTTTCCTTTGTTCTATTCAGTCCGTGCTACAGAAATCTTATCCACCCAAGCATGGCTGGCTTTATATTGAATACAAGAAGAACAAATGGCAAAAGCGCTTCTGCTACATCATGGACAATGCTATCCATCATGCCAAGGACAGTAAGGTACGTAAAGGTGAAGGGTATCCAGCAGAGATAATCCAGTTCAATACACACACGTTGTTATTTTCGGATACTGAAACCAGTTATTTCTTCCAGGGATCAGGATCCGCGATCTTGTGCCACCTTGCCACATTTGACGTCTATACCATGCTCCAAATGACCCGATCCTCGCCTACCCACTTTGTGTTTGCCTTGCGGGCTCAAGACAAGCAAAAGATTTTTGAACGTCAAGAGGATTATATACGCCTGCTCTGCGCGGAGGACCAACCGTCTCTCAAGGAATGGGTGCTCAGTATCCGTTGTGCTATCGTAAGTAGACGTCAGGCCAAGATGCAAGTTGAAGCCAACGGTGGTAATAACGGGTCAATGGGCTATTTTAGAGTACGATGCATCATCAGCAGTTCCCACACCGTGTGCTGAACCCATTCGGGCCCGCGGATGCGCCGCCACCTTCATCTCAACCAAGGAGCGAAGAAGGACGTAGTCTTTCGCGCAGTAACACAACGAGTGGCGTGCGGCGACACAAATCGACCCGAGAGCTGAAATCCAACCCGTCAGGCAAACTCTCGCGTAGCGCTACCCTGCGAGGTACAGAGGCACCCTTGATCGACTACAGCGACGACGGCCCCTTCGCGAAAGGCTCGCTCCTTAACAATGACGAATCCATACCTTCCTACCAGCACTACCACCAACAGCAATATCACCATCCACCTGTACCACCTATGCCAGTCGTGCCTGTCGAGGACGTACAGCCTTCCAATACCTTGATCCAAATCGACGACAAGGTCAAGTTTGCAAAGGGGTCGCTTCTTGACCAGAGTAACCACAGCAGCATGCCCATGGTGCCTGCCGCCAATGCGGCTGCAGCGGCTGCAGTGTCGGCCTCGACCACCAGCAAGCTGTCACGCTCCAAAAGCACGCACGCGGCCGCAGTCGATGGACGTGCGACGTTGCGACGCAAAAACACGACTGGTCGATCCCGTCATGAGATACCCATGGCTACGCAGCAGGCTATGCCGCCTGTCGTAGGAAGCGGAAATCCCATGGTTTCGTCCGGCATACCTAGCAACGGACCCTTGCTGCAGCTCGATGGTACACGCGAGCAGGTGCATACCCGGGAGCTGATGAGCCGCCAAGTCAAGCCACTGCTCAATTTTGCAGGCGATCGACGAGTGTAACAATGTTGCAAACATGGGTCTGAACGTTGCTAAAGTGTGCATGAGAGAGAGGGTCCAAAACTTCTATGACTCCCACCACAGGCCATGTATAGATAAACGTGACAACATTGTATAAATACGAATGAGATAAGCATCCATGATATTGATATAAGGTGAAGTGTAAATGATATCAGGCAGTAGTGGCGGGAGGGTTATGAGCGCTTGCGGTTTGCTTGGTATCGGCGTCTGACTTGCCGGTCGGCATATTGCCTGTTTTTTCGAGCTCGGCAATTTCAGCAGCCGCTATCAATAATTCATTAGCACCTGAAGGTACACGCATATGATATATAAAAAGAAAAGAGCATACTCAAAAAGCGACCGCCTGGACCACGAGGGCGTCTCATGGCATGTTTATGCCTACTTTCGTGCAGGTACGGCTTACGGGAGCGAGAGTTTCGGGTCAGCTCTTCTTGTCGAAAACGGGCAGCCCGCCGTTTGAGGATACGGTGATACTGTTTTGCGTTGACATACAGCGGCTCTTCTTCAGGCTGGCCCTCGGCAGGCTGCTGGTGCTGGTGCTGTGGATGTTGCTGTTGAGGTGTGACTAGGACTTCGCCGTTTGTGCCACGGTAAACGTGGGGAGAGACCATGACGCCGGGCTATGTGATGTGGGGTTGATTAGATAGGGCATAATTGACTGGACTTTTTCCATTTTTACCAGCTGCGCAGCAAAGCGGGTAGGGTCATAGCTCACTCCATGCTCGTCGCCCTAAATTAAACGATAAAATAAGAAACGTCGACTCATGAAAAGCTTGGCCGTACAAGATTGACTTGAGCCTGGGTGGAGAAGGCGTTATTGCTGGCTGACTCGGGGTACGAACCGTTACTGTTGGTACTGAAAGGAGAATGGTTGCGATCCATCATGAGCAGTTCAAACTAAAAAGTTTAAGGCATTGCAAGGAAATGCGGAAAGACGAGCGGCAAAAGAAGAGTGCAGTAAGAAGAGACGCGCGTGAGTGGAAAAGACGTGAAAGGTGTACAGCACAGCACACATACTTCACAGAAACCGCCGCGCGAGCTGAGAGATGATATGAGTGGAGGAAACTATGAGCCAATCAATGAGGACTTGTCCTTGCCCTTTTCTTTTCCTCTCTTTTCCTTGTGACTGCCTTCTTACTCAGTTAAGGATATTGTGTCACCCCCCTCATCGTCTTATTCCAGTATACAGTAGCTGTTTGTAGAACATGCGTACATCTTAATATGTGTACTTTTTTATATTATACATTGATTTATGCTTGAATGCTGACTGATAACATATCTTGGTCTTCCAAATCCGTATCTTGGATTGCATCCTCCAGCGAAAGCTTTTCGCCTTCAAATGAAAAGGAAATGTTCTCTGGAGGTACACTTAGCTTTCTTTGCTCCACATAGTATCTTGCTACGCTATTCAGTTCCGTCGACTATAAATATTCTAATGAGCCAGTCTCTCCCTGTGATTTTTCAAGAGCTTACCGGTTTGACGCGCACGACAATATCTTCTGCGTCTTTACTTCGAAGTTTAATCACCAAACGTTCTTCTTCAACCTTCTCTGGCTCCTTGAAAAGCTCCTCTTCCTCTTGTGTCATCTGTCTTATCCGTGCCGCCCTTGCCTCCGCCTCCTCTTGTTCCTTGCGACTGTAGTCAGTCCTCAGATACGCCTCTAAGGGGAATGTTAGTAAATTCAGGCTTTTCAGGGGGCGGATGAACATACTCATTATGTGGACCTCGTGTCCATCCATGTTCAGACTGAAGGGCGTCGCACGAAGCACCACCGGTGTGTTGCGGTAGGTGAGTAACACATCGTCTTTGCGGAGCAGTTTGCGTTTGCAAAAAGAGCCCAAAATCTTGTCGAAAGGATCATTCTAATGGACAGCACGTGAGCTTGCTAATCTACCCGGATACTCTACAATATACCTACGTTCATGACGATCATTTTGAGAGGTTTGACTAGGCTGTCGATAAAAGCCTTGGCCTTTGGGTCAAGTTCTTGATTATTTGCAAAGCTGATATAGTGGATCTTGATCGTGACTTTTTGAGGCGCAATGGTATCCTTTGTAGGTGTACCGTCTCGGCCAGAGGCAATCATGGCTAGCTCAGGATCCAAATCTTCGAAATCGGTGTCGGGTATATTGTAAGTCGTAGGGGGCGTAGGCGCAGGATCTGACAACCGTTGCTGCTGTAGAGACCGTTGCTTCTCGAGCAAACGCAGACGTTCGATCCTAAGAAAATTATAAGCACAAATCCCGTCAATGCAACATAGTCTTCTTTTTTTCAATACCCTCGTATTTCTTCCGGTTCATCCAAAATAAAGAGGTCATCGTCTTCCATACTATGATAGATTGATTAGTCTAAAACTGAGCGCCTCACTGGAAACAAGACGTACGCGGATTGAACAGCATTGGAGGATGATCCAGTGCCAGCTATATCCAGCACCTCAGGAGTCTGACTCTTAGCGTTTTCATTCTGAGAGACTTCGCTACTGGTGGTATTATCGTTGCTGCCTTCTTTGTCTTCGTTGTCCTTGCTGTCGTCGTCGTCTTCTTCCAAAAATATAGTTTTGATCATCTTTTTCGGTTTCTTGCGCTTTATGAACTTTTCCTCGTCTGAATCAGATCCATCGGAATCAGAGTCAAAGAGACTGATCCCCAGTAGTTTTCCTATAGTTAATAACATCAAGGAGAAAGCGTCAGTGGCATCCTTTTCTGAAATTGCTTGAAGATTCAAACTGGGCCTACTTTTTTCAAGGTATTGAGCATAATCACCAGAATGAGTTATATCCGGTGTCTGCTTTGCTTTTGCTTTTGCTTTTGCTTTTCCTTTTCCTTTGGCAGGACGCCGTGGAAGTTGAGCCGTAATGTCAAAATCAGCCATGACAGTAATGGAGGGGTAAATAAATCAGGAAAGCAAGAGAAGCTGTCGACTGGTTCACATAGCCTTATTTGGTAAGTGATGAATGATTTCCCCTTCATGACAGCGGAAATCAGAACGTCATCGAGGCGAAAAATAAAGGTGGGGATTCAATGCTATTATATTTAAAAGTGCAATATTACATGGAGTCTAGAAATTGTGATATGCAAGTTTTTGGATGCCTTCAACATCAAAGATACCTTTGAGACCCTTTTGGTCTATCGCAGACGTAACCGCCTGGGCAACGGTATCAATGTGGAGCGGTGGGGTGGTAATAGACGTGCCATAGGGCAATGTCTCGAGCTCCTTGGCGATCGGTTTGGTCAATGCATTTGCTAACCGTAAACCCATGGCTACCGGTGTCACTGTCGGCCGCTTTCCGCCGTACATGAGACCTGCAGCAATAGAATGAGATCATTGTAGGATGCTATGAGGCAAGACAAACCTGGTCGCAGAACCACAGAGCGAAATTCTGGTTGTGCAAAGAGATAACGTTCAACATCGCGCTTCGTACTAATGTACCGTGGATCGACAAATGGGAATAGATCGGAAGCAGATATATATACAAAGGAGTCCATGGTGGGCACCTTGGCAGCCATTTTGGCAACCGTGATGGCTAATAGTAGCGTATTTAGTATTATTATTATCCTTCTTCTAGAGCTTACCTGTATCTCGATTCATCTTCTCAAAAGTAGGTCGCTCAGCACCTTTCATGGGGTTGCCACGGTCATGTAACCCTATCAGTCCACCTGCAACCTTGCTTATGCCTTTGGCAGTGTCGCAGAAACTCTGCGCACTTGCGAGGTCCTTGTAATCACTTTCAGATATGATGCCCACTGTTTGTACAACATCTGTCACGCCTTCGAGGTGCTCCTCGTAGCTTGCTGGTTCGAGACTGTCACCCTTCGCCCATTGCACCTAGAGAAAGAAAAAGTGGTCGTTGCCGTTAAAGCACGCGTCTCGATCGGGCATTTAGCAGCAAGTGCCATCTTACCTTTTCAGCCCATGCAGGGCGTCCGTTTTTAAAGACACTGGGTTCACCCTTGCGACTGTAGCAACGATTGAGAGGACAGTTGGCGTGTAAGTTTGTAAAACTGACCTAAGGCTCACGGTCTCCCAACCCTGACGCGCCGCGAATTTACAAATGTTGAGACCTAGACACAATCGTTAAGAAGAGGAAAACAGCAATCTATACACACTTACCGAGAAATCCAGAGCCACCGACAACGAGGATCTTTTTAGCTGTGATTGTAGACATAAAGCGGAGGACAACCAATGTCAAGCAGCCACTGACAACTTAAATTGCAGCCGCAGGCAGGGGAGGTAAAATTACGTCTGAAAAGCTGTAATTGATACATTGAATATCAGCAATAGGAATTGCTGTCAGTATGAAGCTGTTATAAAAGTGAAGTGAGTATAAATTATGTTTACCTATCTTGGTTACTGATATTGCTGCTGTTGCGGCTAGCTCGGTTGCGGTTAATATCAATACCCACACTTTTCTGCTTCTTGAGGCTTCTACTATACGGAGCCTGTTATTGAATTCCTCTTCCATCAAATTCTCTACCCATATTTCTTATCATACACGCGCAACACATAACCTATAGCTTGGCTGATGCTGATTATAACTCTTGCCACTACCTTTATCTACTCTAACTAATTTCAAATCGTTAATCCCATAGCGGTATCCAGACTCGTTATTTATGTGACAAGAGCATCCTCTCCTTCTTTTCCGGCCAAGAAGACCAAACTCGCGAATTGACAAAAACCAGCCTTTTAAGCCCGCCTCGTGCTTGTCGAATTCTACTTGTGGCCTTCCGTAGTGCTGCAAAGCATAGGTGGTTGTACAGTGCTTATCCCGTCATATGTCGAAAAAGCTGAAGGTTCCGGGCCGTCGTCTCGCAAGAGTCCTATCAACTCATAGGTTTGTTCCCGATGCAGCCACCAGCCCATGCAGAAAAGGCGACCATAAGACTTCAACTACGCGGTAAAAGTGTTCCCACGTGCCAAATTTGCAGGAGGTTATATGAATGGAAGCAAAAAATTTGCCGCATCGTATATGAAGAATCCCTCGATCATGCCAGCTCCCGACGTTGGCCAGGCCACCACAAGAGCAGCAACAAATAAAAGCATACTTAAAAGCATTTTGAAATGTACAGGCTCCGGAGTAAATATAAACTCCAACGACTTCTTGTGTCGAGCGAAGAGTTGCTGTAGCAGAACAAGCCAAATGAGACGAATAATAAAACTGCATTTATTCTTGGGTGATGGATAATTCAGAGATGCTCCTTGAGCTTATTTTCAATACTGGAAATGTTGGCACCGACAACCTCGTCGACCTTGTTGCCGTTCTTAAAGTACATGAAGGTGGGCATAGCGCGGATACCGACTTCACCAGAAATATCCTATATAAATCAAAGCAATGTTACCATACGGATAATAAAGAGAATCAAAATAACGTACGGGAGCCTCATCGACGTCGACTTTGGCAAAGACAACGTCAGGGTAGTCCTCCGCGAGCTTCTCGAACTTGGGAGCAATCAGCTTGCAAGGACCGCACCAGACGGCGTAGAAGTCAACGAGGACCTGTTCATTTCCCATCTCGGTAAGCTCATCTCTACAGGGTGGAAGGACTATCAAGAACTTACGAGCTTATCGGAGCTAATGAGCTGCTTGAATTCCGAGAGGTTCTTGGGGTAGTTGTCAATAGGCATGCTGAATAATAAAGAAAACAAAAAGACGCAGCAAACGCGTATGGCTACAAAAACTTTGTTCCTCTGAGCTTGCTTTCACGGTGAATCAAATTCCTATATCCAGGGTCACCACGTCATATTTGCAGTCCAAGCCAAAAATGAATTTGGTCCAAACCTAGATATACCCTACTCTCGGCCTGCGTACACGTTTCTGTTTGTACTTTCATTCTTCTCGCTATTGAAATAAACAACGCTGTTTACGCACTGGCAGGATAGCATCATATAAGAGTTGTAGGATTGTACATTCAGTCGTCGTCATAAATATATTTGTCCTGCGTTGAACTAAGAAATCTGTGCTGTATTATTGCAATGATTGTATGGATATACACATGCGGTGATAAGTGGAGTATACACGTGATGGAGTATCAATTCATATAGAAATGAATAGAGAAAAATGGGAGGAAAAAATTAAAGAAAATGAGCTCATTGTAGAAGGATAGGTCCTGACGACCATTCCTCCCAACTGTCGGCTTTGGCAGGGTCGCCAAGATACTTCAAGGGTACGTACGCGCAGACTATACGTTCCGTGCTGGACTTGTTTCGGATCATCTGCGGTGGTATAGTCGGCCACAACCTTACCATCCCATGTCACGGTCCGATAATAATCATCTTCCTAAAGGTGGTTGCGCTCCCAATAAATAAATGGGCCTCCCGTAATCTGGCCGACAGAGACGCCCTGTGGATTGACAGCCTCAATCACAGCTTGCGCTGTCGGACTGAGGAGACGCAGTACAATCTGAGGCTGCTCGTCAGTAGGGGTGGTAATTGAAATTAAACGCGTCAGTGGCTTCATATTTGATGGTGTCATTCTTGGATGAAGCGAGGTAAGGGAAATGGCTATCAAACAAGGGCAGCTTGATCATTTCGCCGAGCACGCCAAAGTAGGGTACGCGGCTAGCGTGCCCAGTGTCTCGGGCGAGCTCAATGTAGCCTCCATATATTTGATAGTGAAAGTGGATGGCTGGGACGCCAATGACCTTAACATGCACGTCGGCGGACTGCCCAGGCTGGAGCTTGAGCTTGGGTGGCGTAAACATGAGCTCGACCTGCACGTCGTTGCGACCGGCCGGCTCGAAGGGTGTAAATGTAGAGTCATTGGCAAAAGTTGTAATCGCCTTGGAGGGAAGGTGCCGCAATTCAAATGTGGCTGGCTCTTGACCGTCGTTCCCGTACATGCAGTACCGGCCTGCCCAAAGACTGGCTGGTGTCGTTGAAGCTAATTTGGCCGGAGGATACGTGGACGTCACCATTCATAATAGCATCATAAGTCTTAATGCCTTTATAACTTCGTCCAGTCAGAGCCCAAGTGGCTGAAGTATCTCATACCGTTTGTGCTTGTTGCGTGTGCGCTGTGATTCTGTATCTTATGTATATATGTATAGAAATCATCCTGGTGCAGATGCATTAGGAAATTCATCTCTGTGCTCTCTATCTCAGATACTGTCTATCTTTCATCCATGCGTAATACTTGTTGTAGTAGTGTATATCTCTAAGGAGGCAAGGAAGGCATGGTAAATGTTTGAGAGCCTTGTTCCAAGCATTAGAGGTATGGATATACAGTTAGGTACCCCTAAGAATTGTCTTGCTCCACCCAAAAGGGAGCATGGTTTTCGAGCATATGCCTTATGGACCAGAGGAGTTGGTAGTTTGCCTGCCATGGCTAAAAAATTGCGATACAAAAGTTGGCTTGCTAACTATGTTTTGGTTCTTCGAAACTTAACATGGACTCCTCAAACTTATTATAACATTAAATCAAAAATGGTACAGTCTTTTCTTTCCCTTTTTATAGTTACTATTTCTTATACTATTTGATATAAAAAAAATGGAGCTCCTTTACCGTCCTACCATAGTGGCGGTCCGGTGTCTATGAAGCCTCACCTGGAGATGGGTGCTCGTCGGTTCACTTCTCCCTTCTGTGCAGCCGTGAGTTCGGAATCCTCTCATGGGGCGAACAAAGCCCTCTGGGGCCCAACATGTATCTAAATCGATAGGTACATATTATTACTTCTTCGCTCCTATGGCGATATACACTACGATTAAAACCATTACAATGGAAGCTCGTAAGATATACTGTACATATAAACGTAAACGTTATCCGACATTGAGTATAGACCGCGCAAATGGCTTATGCACCAGAATGGTTTCTTTACACGTACACATATACATACATATGAGAAAGTTTATGAAACGCACGCGCGCCTAGCAAGCGCGAGATTAAGTCTCTGGCTGTTTACCTATTCAGGTTCTGATGATTGGACAAAAGATAAGATGGGAATCTTTTTTGGGCAGGAGTGCGCAATTCAGTATGGTAGAAGCGTGAAAGACATGGTAGATAGTCAGGATTATAGGTCATCGTTGATACTTGTAAGCAAGTAATGTACGATCCTATATCGTAATGAGAAATCTATGAAAGTCAATTGCTTTCAAATAGGTAAATGAAAATGGGAACTGCATAACCGTTTTTCGTGGATGTGTAACGTCTAGTTTTCCGGCTCAAGCGGCGATCATTTTCTGTTCTTCTCCCTGAATTGTGCACAAAAGCTACTTGACAGCTCCATGCGTCCCATTTCTACTTTAATATTCCTTGTAACATTTGCAAGCTTAATTCTTGCCTCCATCTACTTACTAGGATTGCAAGGAGGAAGTCTCATTTCCCAGCAATCGTCTTGGCAACCGGACGTACCTGACCAGAATAGTGCTGCCTTGAAAGGAGGCGTAATCAGTGCGAAGATGAACAATGCTACCATAAAGTATGACAATCCTTCTGAATCAACTAAATGATAATACTCACGCTTTTTATATTATATAGGGCAGAGCTAGGACGCAGCACATGGAAGGTATCCTTGAGCATACAACCTTAGAAAGAAAGCCTCGTATGATCCTAACAGGGCACAGCTTTTACATACGATGACAGCTCAATATCCGGAAGAGCCAAAAGACGATGAACGGAAAGCATTAGAGCAATTCATCACGCTTTTGTCTAGATTATACCCGTGTGGTGAATGGTAATGAGTATCACCTATTCCTTGTGATTATCCTCACAATCCGCCTTTGTAGCGCCGAGCACTTTCAACTTTTGCTGAAAAAATACCCCCCACAAACTTCATCACGCGTTTCCGCATCACAGTGGGCATGCGCCATCCATAACAAAGTCAACGAACGCCTCGGAAAAGAGATATTCAACTGTGCAGATATCGAGCAGAAATATCAGTGTGGATGTGAAGAGGATCCCGCGGATGATCAGATCATGACGACAGCATAGATGAGAGGATGATATGACGCCCGATTCTCCCTTGTGAAAGACACCTTTTCGATAGCTATATTTGACAGTTCACAATACATGACACATCTGTACAGTAAAATAAATGATAAATAGCATCTTCATGGAGAATCTATGCGAAATATTTATAATCTGCAGATGTATAATCACTATCACTAGCGCACTGACTTTGGTGTTTTATAAGTCCATGTTTTGCTGTCTTCTAAACCACTCAATTTATGGTGTCTGCCAGGTTACTAAAACTTCGGGCGGTGTATTGCCACACCGTGTGTAGCTCGAGCTTTCCCACTAGCGTCAGATATGGAGAGAGCATGAGTGATCTCATGTAGAGTGGCTATATACTGTGTTTGGGTTGACCTTTACAGGACTGACTCATGTTTGCGCGTCGTTTTCCCCTCGCAAAATTTTAAAAGCTGCTGTGGAGGCTTTGAGAATAATATTGTCTTCAGAGAGGCCACCATCCAACACAGACAAAATGACGAGAGACAATGGTGGGGGTTGGACTGCGTTGACAGCGAAGCAAGAGACTAGAGCTGGTTTCTCTTGCTTTCATAGCAGTGCTGTCGCTGTCGTTTCTGAATTGCAGACACGCATTTACGGATGTCCCCTTCAGGCACTCTTACGTACGAATGTGATAGTATGTTGGATCGTGTATTGAGAGAAAATTTCTTGACCGATTATATTGATAGCTCGTAGAAGACATATGCAATTCATCAATGGGCATCTAGGGATGTATGTAGTGAATATGTGAAAACGGAAAGAAAGGGAAGGAGGCGTTAGGACATTTTGTCTTTTAAAGCGATTGGAGTAATATATGATGATAATTCGTATTATCATTTTCAAACTTTACAAGAAAATATATTTTTATTGCCTGCACAAATAATATAGCGGATGAAAAGAAAGGACTGGTAAAATATATATGGTATGCGAGACTTAGTGATAGCAAGGCTCCAGATAGAGGGTAATGATAGGCATTACAAACTGTACAAATTACTCCACTCCAGATACTCCAGACACTCACTCCATTTTGCACCCCATTTTCAAGACCCCACACTTCAGCAAGAAGTGAATTATAGACCAAGTGCTTATCCTCATGTACCTGTTTGGTGTCTCTTTCTTTTAAAAATTAGAGTGTTCAATTATTTTTTGGAGCGTCCATAGTAATACCCAATAGAAAGAGGTGAGGCGCAATTTGATTATCCTCCTCTCCGAACGTCACATTTTTCGCGCCCGCGCACAAGTCGCGACTTGTTCACTCTTTTTTCCTCACAGAATATCAAGCCTTTGACGATGGGTACGATTCTAACGCTTACTCTGTCCACTTCAATGTCAAACCTTCTAATGCGCTTCATTGACTTTGTTTAGCCTTCAACTTTGGTGGAAGCAACAACGCAAGCCAGCCCACCACAGGCTTTGGTGGCTTTGGCTCCTCAGGTGCGTTCCTTCGCGAACAGACTTGAATCACGTTTGTCTAATCCTCGATTAACTTGCAATAGGAACCTCGTCCTTTGGAGGATTTGGACAGCAATCACAAGCGAGTGCTGCTTCGGGTGCTCCTGCAGCTAGTCCGTTCGGCAGCACTGCTGCGCCCGCAGCCGGTGGTGGCGGCTTCTCCTTTGGTGGTGCGGCCAGCACGCCTGCCGCCTCTGCAGGTGCTGCTGCTCCTGCGACTGGCGGTTTCTCGTTTGGTAGCAACACATCTACGGCACCCGCTGCGGGTGGCACTGGCGGTGGCTTCTCCTTTGGCAACACATCGACGAGCGCGCCAGCATCACAGCCTGCCACTGGCGGATTTTCCTTTGGCGGCGCAGCAGGCACCGGCGCTGCTCCAGCTGCGGGTGGTTTCTCCTTGGGAGGTGGCGCCTCTGCACCGGCAACTTCAACGGCGGCTGCTCCTGCGACAAGCACCTTTGGTGGCCTGGGCGGTGCATCAGGTACGAACTCGCGTGCGTAATGTTGTTATTTCTTTGTCTCATAATCCCCTTTAATCAGGCTCGACACCGTCTTTTGGCGGTTTTGGCGGTGCTTCTACCACGACCACGGCCACTTCCACACCTGCACCTGCCGCGTCTGGCGGTCTCTTTGGTGCCAACACATCTTCTGCACCCGCTGCCGGTGGAGGCTTCTCCTTCGGTGGTGGTGGCGCCGCTGCTGGCGGTAGCGGTGGTTTCTCCTTTGGCGGCGGCAATGCGGCATCCGCTGGTGCCTGTAAGTCGAGCCATTTCAAAGAGTAACAAATGAACTCACCCAGTTTCTCTGTCCTACAGCATCTGCAGCATCGACCGGTACATCTTCCGCTGCAACAACCGCTCCCGGTTTAACGACATCAGCACCTACGCTTACCACACAGCCTACCGTGTCTGCGCCAGCAAGTGCAGCTGCTACCACAACCACCACCGCCACCACTCAGCCAGCCCAGAAACCAGTGACCGTGCCCACGCCATCGTCGCTCAAAAACAAAACAATGGAAGAGATTCTCAATATGTGGTCCAAGGATCTGGAGAAGCACACGCGCGAATTCCACACACAAGCGTCCAAGGTGGCGGAATGGGATCGACAGCTGGTGGATAATGGTCAAAAGATCTCCAGCCTGCACAAAGAAGTCACCCAGATTGAAGATTCCCAAAAAGAAATCGACCAGAACCTCGAATACATCAACGCCCAGCAGGAAGAACTCAACAGCATCTTGGACACCTACGAGAAGCAGATCAAGGATGTCTACGACGATAGCAATCTGCAGCAGCCGATGCAAGTGGCGGATGTGCAGAGAGAAAAGGCCTATGGTCTGGCTGAAACGCTCAACTCTCAGTTGGACGACGTCAACAAGAACTTGAAGATCATGATCGATGAAATCAACACGATGGGCCCGCAACAGTCGGAAGGCCGTGCTGAGGATGATACCGTCAGCCAGATCGTCAAGATTCTCAACTCGCACCTGAATTCGCTGCAGTGGATCGACACTGCATCGACGGCTCTGCAGGGCAAACTGGCCGAAGTTACCAAGCTACAGGAGGAGACTATCCGAAACCATGAGCCCATGCTGCGACGATAAGCGACCAGCACACACCCCACATACTCTATTTTCCGCAGACCTTCTCCCCCACCCCTTTTTGAAGGGTTGAGGCGACCATGACATCCAACACACCTATATTCCTAGGATGGTCTATTGTATCCAACACGATATAGCTCAATAAACATTTAAACCCCTTCATGAAAAAGCATTCATCTATCAGAAGACTAGATACCCGTGCTCACAGCGATGGAGAGACAAGAAATGGAAAAGGGGTCACCACCAACTTTATGCCAAGAGGTTCTATGAAGCCGTCTGTTTTCGGAAAGAACTCTATTGATAATGCAGCCCCCCTGAGGGACGTGTGTGTATGCTGTGTTGCAAAAAGGCTAAAGGAATGTCGCGCAGACCAGCAACCGCGGTCCGTGCTCCTTAAAGATGCTTAAAGTGTGTAACATTATTGTCTCTTTTTTCATTATTAGTCGCCTGTTCACGGCAAACCAGCCAATACAAAATAATACAAAAAACGGAGTCTATTGTAATGTACGGAGACGATGAGCACGATCAGGACAGTGATTACGGCGGACGATACACGCCCTTATCGACAACGTCCTCTGCAAAGTATCAGTCGCAACCACAAAAAGGCGCCTACCGCATTAGCTTTCGCAGTGTCGACGATGAAGAATTGCAGCGACTCATGCGGACCTTGGTGACGCCTGTTCCTGCTTCTACCGCGTCTGTCGCTCCAAGTGAATCCAATACCCCAAATACTACGAACCACAACCACCACTATTACCACTACAACAACACAACCACCAATAGTATTAGCAATAACAGCACGGGCCGTCGAGGAGGCAGCGTTCGTTCGCGCGACGAGCTGCAGGAGATAGACTATGGACGAAGCGAGTCTCCACGACGAGCAGACAGTCGTAGTGAAAGCGTAGCTCTTTTCAAACAGCTCAACAATGGTGAATATCAAAAGGAAGAGACCAAGGGCAGTTCCGTTCTTAAGCATGATATTTATGTAGGAGAAGACGATACCTCCCTTGACTTGCTTCAGAGCGACTTGCAGGAATGGATGGATCCGAACTTGCTAGACATCCTCTCTCGTCCTAGCAGCAGGGCACCTAGCGCTGTTTCTGTGGAGCATTATCAGCATCAGCATCAGCAGCAGCAGCAGAAAAGGTAGAAAAGAAATGCCCATGTGATGGTATGAAGAGGTCATCAGTGACTCATATGACGTAGCAGACGCGCACCATCGCCGCCCTTGCCTCCACCTCCAGCGGCAGAAGCGTTCGAACCGCCTGTTATACTGGAAACACCTGCGTTGCGGCCCAAAAAAGTCAGTACGGACGCTATGACCTCTGCAAAGCAAGGCAAGGGTCACTATGACCGCTCGACCCGCCGTCGATCCCACGCGTTGTTGAACGAGTCGGCCGAGAAAACCCGACAGCTTTTGGACGCCGTGGAGCAGTCCTTTCTAGCCGAAGAAGCCCAGCCCCCATCGCCGCCGCAACAGCCTCACCGGCGCCATATAAGAGAAAGCAATGAGGATGGCCTTGGCATCAAGAAACCGAGTCGCTTGGATGCGATCCTGGCTCTGCGCCGAGACAGCGATGCGTTGCTTGAACGGCGACTTTCTTTGCTGAAAAAACGAGCAGATAGCTTACTGGGCGGCAGCGGCGGATCGGAGTCACCAGCAACAGCAGCGACGGCAGGCCGTCGGCGCTGGAGCACCTATACCGGAGGGGACGCCGATCTGCTTCCTGCTGCTATGGCGCCTCTTGCCCACACGGCATTCTCCCCCTCCCCCCGCCGGGTCCGAACGATATCACTGCCAGGAGCAGATAGCGCTACAGCCGATAGAGTGTCCAGTACATCCCCACGGCAGCCCTTGGACGCGAGCCTTGTCGAGGATGAGTTAGCCACGGTAGAGGAGAGTCTACCCCAGGCTATGGATCGATTCTCCATAGCGTCATCCTCTCCGCGGATGGCGACGTCCCACCGACTGGAGCCCCATTACGAGGACGACCCTATAGATATTACGCCTCGGATGGCCCCACGTCATACATCTAAGCTGTACACTCCGTCTCGCCGAGTTCACGATGAAGAATGGCGATCCAGGACCAGTACCCAGCGGATTCAGGAACCCGTGCGCCCTGTGCAACCAGAACCTGAAGAAGATAGGACGCCCAAGCTACTACCCAAAAAGCATCAGACCTTATCCTCCAGTACTAACAGAAGACGACGAGGCACACTCGAGGCGACCGAGGACAAGACACTGATGCTGATCCCCAAGCGTTCGTACAAGGACGCACCGCGAAAAACGCACATGGATCAAGAGAAGCCGCGTCTCCTATCCAAACGCACTTCTCTTGCAAACCCCTCCAAGGAAGCAATCGGCAGTAGTCTTGTGGATAGGAACAGTCAGCGGCGCAGCCATGAGCAGGACGCCTCGCCGACGCTGCTGCCTCGACGAGCGCGGCGGTACACCCAGGGTACTACATCGTCCCAGCCTCAGACTCCTTTGCAGCGGAGACGAGCGACTGTAACACAGCATTATGAAGAACGTGGCGAGGTAAGAGTGAACAGAGATGGGTGCCAGGATAAGTGGGACCTGGAGCTGAGAATGGAAATGTGGATAGGACAAATCAGTGGCCGAGTCAGCCAAAGATATCCTGGCAAGCATTCGGGAGAGACGACGGCGAAGTACCGCTTTTGACTTTTGACGTCCCGCGGCAGACCAGAAAAAAAAAACAATTCCCATTGAAATTCCCATGCACACGCATAGACACACTTTTTATCTCTTATCATTTCCCTTTCCTCCCGCTTCCACGGTCACCCCTCTTCTTTCCACCTCTACTTGACCCGACCCGCATGAGCTCTTCCTGCAGCGACAGTAATAGCCAGTCTGCATTCGACCTGTTTCCTCCTTTAGAAAATGATAACCAAATAACGACGAGTCCTCCTTCCGAGCAGCATGCCCACTTGAGTCCTTCACAATCATCACCTATGAATTGCAATGCGGCAGTCTTCAACATTTCATGGGGAGGCAGCGAAGACAAACCCCCTGCTGAGCTGTGTGCCTCTGACCAAGAAGTCGCACTAACCCGTCGTCCGCCTCCCAAGCCCCGCGGTATTCGACGCTTACCCGAGCCTGAACCCGCTGAGGATGGATCGATCGATGAAAACACCCTCAAAAGGCGCAAGGTAGCTATTACTTTGAGCTCCTTTTCATGTTGACCCATCTAATGCAATCCATTCTAACGATAGAATACATACGCGGCGCGACGGTCTCGGATGAAAAAGTTCTTAAAGATCGAGACGCTTGAGAACAGGGTAAACCAACTTCAGACAGAAAATGCCAAGCTTGTTTTGCAGAATGCCCTGCTCGAATCTGAAAAGCGAAGCTGGCTCGTTCAAGAAGCTGAGTTCAAGAAGCGCATCAAGTATCTTGAAGAAGAAATGGCTCATGATCCATGAAGAAGAAAAAAGCGTGCCTTTTTTTTTTATGTTTATTCTCATCCAATCATGTATATAGATACCTCCCCTCTCTCTACTCCCTTATTTGTTTTCTAGTCTGTGCATATACAAGCATCTTGTTTCCTTTCGCTTGCTTCTTTTTCTTATATATCTCGGTTTATTATTCAAGCTTCATTCATTAGCCGAAGCGTCTTTTGGACTTCCATACGGCGCTCGTCTAACAAGTTCTCCAACTCGCGTTTTTTGCTCCGCACATCGTCCACAATGCGATTCAAGCGTCGCACAGCATCCCTTGCCGCCTCGATATCGCGCTCTTGCTTGCGCACCTTATCTTCCACGTCTGCCTGATCTGTCAGCTGCTGCAATTTATAGTCGTACAGTGCCTGGAACTGGTCCCGTAACGGCCGCGAAGCAAACGAATCATATTCTTCCTCGTCCTTGACCGCTGCTGACCGGCGCTCAGCTTCCCTGACTCGCTCCTTGAGTTCCGCCAACTCACGCTTCAGCATATCTTCTTCGTCAAACTTGTCGCCCTTGACAGCCGAGCCTGTTGAGAGTTAATTGTTATTCACAGTGAGATAATGCGAATCCAATAATGAATGGACATACCTTTGGAAGAGAGGGAGGTGCTGGCCGCGCCCAGTCGGTTGACATAGCTGTCGGCCAGCTTGGCGCTCTTGGACATGGACGTCGTGTTTCCCTTGCGGGCGCCGCTACCGGAGCCGGGCCGCTCTCCCAAATCCGCAGAGTATTCGCCTGCGAATGCCTCCTTGAGATCGGGGGGCAGCGACTTTGGAATAGGCGCACCCTTCGTGCGTTGGTTGAGAATGTGGAAGAAGGTGATGCACTGGTCCTGGGTGATGCCTTGCATGTGGTTGACGTTCACGAGGTTCCTGTCGGCTAGGGTAAGCTTATAATAGAAACAGGTGCATACAATGAATTACCAAGCGTTGGAGAGATCGGTGCGGGGCAGACCGAGGGTAGCATAAAAATCCTCCATCTCGCCAACTGTCATCGGGAGTGAATATGCTGGACTAGATGAATAGGATCAAAGGACTTACATTTGACTTTGCCACTATCGTTGGCATACTTTGCAAAGATGTTTTGGTAGGCGGTCATGTCTTCTGAGGTCATATCCCAGCTGAACTCGACCTGAGGAGCGGCAGGAACAGCAGTGTAACCAGTGTAGGCGGGTTGCATAGTCTGGCCTGTGGGCAAGGGCTGTTGGTATTGCATGGAGAAACCAGCCTGTTGAGGGTACATTCCGGTTTGTTGAGGTTGCATGGGTGAGTGGTAACCCGTCTGTTGAGGGTACATGCCAGTCGGTTGAGGCTGTTGGTACCCTGTGGGCTGCGGCTGCTGGTACCCTGTAGGCTGAGGTTGTTGATAGCCTGTCTGCTGAGGCTGCTGATAGCCTGTTTGCTGTGGGTAGACACCGGCGTTGGCAACCAAGTGTCCTTTATTAGCGGGTATCAAGTTGGGTGTGAGCGTCGTCGGGGGTTCGACACCGTTAATACAGTCAAAAGTCAAGTGCATCGCAACACAGAACTCTTCAAAGTCGAGGCTGCCATCTTTGTCTATGTCTGCCAGATCCCTATCCAGTTATGAATACATGATCACTCTCAATCGAACCGAGAACTCATACCAGATGCGTTCGAGACGGTGCGGAGGTAAATTAGAGCTCAAGAGGACGTCCCTCGCGACATTGGCTAGAGTGCAAAGTATAAGTATATGAATAGGAATGGGCCGTAGAATAAAGACATATCCATACCTGGCATGAAGCCATTCATTTGGCCCCGTGCTTGAAAGATTTCTGCATATTTTGCGCGTTCAGCTTGAGTGATGCTGCTCATCTCGACAAGGTAGTATGGGTAATAAACGAGTTGGAATTCAAACAGCTGCTCGGATTGCCAATTCTGGATTCATTCATTAAAGGTCCGCACCGGCCATTATTCCCAACTTGCCCACATTGCCTGTGCTCTCTCTCTTTTTCCAACCATGGTAAGCTACGCCCATCCATCATGCATCCATCCGTCGTCTATCCATCCATCCACCGTATTTCGATATAACAGATGGATGGATAAATGAACGAATGTCTGATGCGTGAATGTATCCATGGATACAGCATATTAATATCCATCTGTTCTTTGTAGGGCCGCGTTAGGTAGAGACGAGACACGATAAATAATGCGACAATGATACTAATGGACATGACAGAACCAAGACCGTCAAGAAGGCTTCCCGTGTCCTCATCGAGAAGTACTACCCCCGTCTCACTCTGGACTTCCAGACCAACAAGCGCATTGTCGATGAGGTCGCCATTCTCCAGTCGAAGCGCCTTCGCAACAAGATCGCTGGTTTCACCACTCACTTGATGAAGCGCATTTCGCGCGGCCCCGTCCGTGGTATCTCCTTCAAGCTTCAGGAGGAGGAGCGTGAGCGCCGTGACAACTTTGTGCCCGAGTTCTCTGCTCTGGACACCTCGGCTATTGAGATCGACCCCGACACCCAGGTACAGTCCAACCATCGTAATATGATACTGTATGCTTATCTTTTTTCTCTTTATAGGACCTGCTCAAGTCGCTCAACTTTGAGAACCTCCCCGGTGTTCAGGTCACCCAGCCTGTTGCTGCCCAGCCCCAGGAGTTCCGCCGTGGTCCCCGCCGCGACAACCGTCGCCAGCCCACTGCTTAAATTGAATAATAAAACCATTTCTTGTGTGTTTTGTTGTTCTTTAAACATAACATTTTATAATTGCACTGTTACACCTTTGGATCGCAGATCCGTCTTGGCTTGTTGAATTTCCTATCGTGCGGCACAATGTTAATATCTGTTGTAAATGAATACGTCTATGATATCTATGATATCATATACACTATAATATAAAATGTATGATATATAAAACGTACCAGCATCAGCTCTGTGTATGCATCTGGGCAATCGCTAAAGGTCATGACGTGCCATCCCAAGTACGCTAAGCTGTATGCGCCAAAGGTAACAAGCGCCCACCAAGGGAACTGTAAACGCGTGTTAGACAGGAAAAAGAGATGAAGAAAGAGAACGTACAACTGGTATAATCTTGTCTTGAACGATTTCAGGGAGAGGAATGAGACCCAAGAAGAGGATGATATAGATGACAACAGCAATGCCTCCGTTTGTGAATGCTTCTTTTGCTCTGGTCATTTTGGTATGAAGAAAGAGAGAGACAAGGAGAGGAGAGGAAAACGGTGATAATAAAGACTGGCTGGAATGCGATGTACGCATCGAACTCTCTGTTCCTGCAATTTCTCATAGTGACTGTCTCTCTCATTGAAAATTGCCATTTTTTTTTCTGTCTCTTTTTTTTTTTGACATTTGACTACCACCACCTACAATGCCCAGCACAAAGCTTCCGGATAACGTCGAACTCTTGCGTACCCGCGTCATTGTCGAACGCGATCGTGTCCACAGTGTACGTCTTATCTTTGTTATTTAAAGTACGCTAGGCTCATTCCTTAACCTTCAGGTGAGTGGAAGCGACTACCCTCATCAGTATCCTGGTATTAGCGGTGCATGGGATCTCGAGGAATTTCGCAAGGTAAGCCCGTTATAGTCCATATATTGAATAGACAATGTCTTAAAAAGTATTCTCTTTTAGAATTTGAAAGTGAGCGTACATCACCTTTCGCAACACAGCATCGAGTTCGATCTTATTGGTGTCGATGCTTCGATCGCGAACGCTTTCCGACGTATATTGATTGCAGAGGTATGTGCTTATATGTGTAAAGGAGTGCTGAGCTAAGTGGTCCAAAATTAGGTGGCTACTATGGCTATTGAGACTGTATATGTCGTCAACAACACATCGATTATCCAGGACGAGGTGCTCTCCCATCGTCTGGGCCTCATTCCTATCAAAGCTGACCCTCTCATGTTCGCATACATGCAACGTATGTTCTTCCTACTGATGCATAGTCACCCACCGATCTCATTATCTATCTTTTATAGCCGATGAGAACCCCACCGATCTGAACACAATTGTCTTCCGCCTGAAGGTCAAGTGCGAGATGAACCCAGACGCCAGCCCAGAAGAGACAGACCCAAAGAAGAAATACATCAACAGCCACGGTACGATCCCTGACTCACAATGTATATGTTGCTGTCGCAGCAGGCTCATATAAGTACTCTTAGTGTATTCCAGTCACCTGGTGTGGGAGCCCAAGGGCTCGCAGGCAGAACGCTTCAAGGATGCGCCTATCCGACCTGTGCACGATGATATATTGATTGCCAAGCTGCGACCAGGCCAAGAAATCGACGTGGAACTGCACTGCTGCAAGGGCATCGGCAAAGAGCACGCCAAGTGGTCTCCCGTCTCGACTGCATCCTACCGTCTGTTGCCTGAAATCAGAATCCTTGAACCCATCACAGGGGACGCCGCCTACCGATTCCAGAAATGCTTCTCGCCTGGTGTGATTAAAGTTGTAAAGGAGAATGGCGTCCCTACCGCCCAGGTCGACAAGGCACGGAACGACACAGTCAGCCGAGAAGTCTTGCGCCACAAAGAATTCGAGGACAAAGTTCAGCTGACGCGTGTCCGCGATCACTTTATCTGTAAGTGTATGAAATCGAGGGCATCGAATCTGGTGACTGATAGAGAGTTTTTAGTCAACATTGAATCCACCGGCATTATTCCTCCTGAGGATCTCTTTGTGCTGGCGATCAACGTCCTGGAAGAAAAGATCAAGCACAACCGTGCATCCTTAGAAAAACAACAATAAATCACCTGCATATCATTTTCATTATTATTATTAAACCACGGATCAGTTACTATTCTCACACCGTCCGTCATTACAAGGATATTGAGATGGAACTGTAGATTTTCTTTGTTTGCTTTATTTTATCCATGAAATGGAGGTTCCCATAACAGCCAAAGGAAGGACATGCGTGAATACAGGCCCTCATGGCATAGAGCATGGGGTGATCCATTATAATATATAGAATAATACCACTGCGTGTATGAGGGATGAGAAAATGAGGAACTTTATGCATTTGTTGCCAGGTGGCACAGGCAGCCAAGCCACGCAGCCATAGCTGAATTTTAGAAATAGACAGAATGGAATTTTTGGTCAGCTTGTCGTCGACTTACAGATCTTTTTGGTGGCGTCTCAACATGGCAAAGCAGAAGGCACGTACTGCAAAGCAGACCAAGAAGGAGACGATCTCCAAGCCAACCGAGGCACCGGCTCCTGCAAAGCCTGCAAAGTCTGGCAAGCCTGCAAAGCGATCCGTCTCTTTCAAGGAACCCCTTACCACGACTGAAAAGGCAAAACAATCTTCCCAACCCCGTCCAACCAAGCCGTCCCGGAAACGAGCTGCTCAGGAGGAGGAAAGCGACGACGAAAAGGACGATTTTGGTAATGTTGCCCTTGACATGAACTCTGACGAAGAAGAAGAGCTTCAAAACGGTGCCACGGCTGATTCCGAATCCGACGAGGAAGACGATTTCGAGGCAGCCATCAACATGGAATCGTCCGACGAAGAAGACCTCGGCGAGGAGGATGAAGAGGAAGAGATAATTGATGACGATGAAGACGACGAGGCTGAAATCGTGGATGATGATGAAAGCGGCCTCGAGGACGAAGAGGATAGCGACGACGAGGAGAGAATGGACATTGATCTCACACCCGACAACAAAAAGCGCCAGTCCTTGCCTCTGCTGCCCGAGATTGAGGCCAACTATGATAGTGATTCGTCCACTGAAGAAGTAAGTTGAAGGCACTATGCTCTCTCTGTGGCTGGGTATTGACACTTCTACCTTAGACGGAAAATACCATTGGCAACGTTCCCCTGGAGTGGTACAAGGACCTTCCCCATATTGGTTACGACATTGACGGCAAACGCATTCTTAAGCCGGCCACGGGTGATGAGCTCGAGAAGTTCCTGGCCACAATGGACGACCCCGATTCATGGAAGACTGTCCGCAGCGATGTCGAGGGCAAGGATGTCGTTCTGAACGACGAGGAGATGGACATTATTCAGCGCCTTCAGGCGGGTGAAATCACAGACGCGGGTTACAATCCATATGAGCCCACCGTCGAGTTCTTCTCGAGCAAAACCGAAGTCATGCCTATCTCGGCTCGTCCCGAACCCAAGCGTCGTTTCGTGCCCTCCAAGTGGGAGGCCAAGAAGATCATGAAGATCGTGCGTGCCATCCGTGCCGGTCGTATTGTGCCGCGCAAGCCCAAGGATGAGAAGCCTCGTTTCTATAACCTTTGGGGCGACGATGACACACCGCGCGAGGACCATGTCATGCACATTCCTGCCCCCAAGATGACGCTGCCCAAGCATCTCGAGAGTTACAACCCACCGCCCGAGTACATTCCCGACGAAGCAGAAATCAAGCGTATCGAAGCACGCAACAAGGAACGTGGCATCGAAACCACCAAGTCCTACCAGCGCTACAAGAACCTGCGCAGCGTACCTGCCTACGATCAATTTATCCAGGAGCGATTCAAGCGCTGTCTCGACTTGTACCTCGCCCCGCGTGTCCGCAAAAACCGTCTCAACGTCGATCCCGAGTCGCTTATACCAAAGCTGCCCAGCCCCAAGGACCTGCAGCCATTCCCTACCCACCAGTCCATCTCGTATGTCGGTCATACCGGCCGCATCCGCTGCGTCTCAATCCACCCCGCTGGATTTTATGCTCTCTCTGGTTCCGATGATGGTACACTGCGCATGTGGGAGGTGGCTACCGGCCGTTGCCTGTTTGTCTGGCGTTTTGAGGCCGTGGTCCAGGCCGTGGCATGGAACCCTAACCCCGATCTCTGGCTCTTTGGTGTCTCGTTGACGGGTGGCGAGGTCTTGATCATTTCGCCCCCCAAGTTCTGCACTGACGAGGTCGCGACTCACACAGACAACTATGTCAAGGATGGCTTCAACGCTCAAGGAGCTGAAGGTAGCAAGCACATGGCGTGGGTCAAGGCCAAGGAGAGTGAGGAAAGCGAATACGGTTACAAGCTGCGCCTTGAGCATACCCATACCGTCAAGCAGATTACCTGGCATCGCAAGGGCGATTATTTTGCCACCGTCGCCACCGAGGCCCGTGAGCGTGCTGTCCTCATCCATCAGCTTACGAAGCACCAATCTCAGGCACCCTTCCGCCGTGTCAAGGGCCTCGTGCAAAAGGTCGCCTTCCATCCCATCAAACCCATGTTCTTCGTCGTCACCCAACAATACGTCCGCATCTTTGACCTTATGCAGCAGCACCTTATCAAGACTCTACAGCCGAATGCACGCTGGTGCTCGAGCATCGACGTCCACCCTGGCGGTGACAATGTCCTTATCGGTACTTATGACAAGCGTGTCTCTTGGTTCGATCTGGACTTGGGCAAGGAAGCCTACAAGAACCTTCGCTTCCATAAGATGGCTGTTCGCCAGGTCGCTTATCACAAGCGCTATCCTCTGTTTGCATCTGCCTCCGATGACGGCACCATCCAAGTCTTCCATGGCATGGTCTACAATGATTTGCTGCAAAACCCGCTTATTGTCCCTGTCAAGATTCTCAGAGGCCACGCTACCAAGGATTCGCTGGGTGTCCTCGACATTCAGTTCCATCCTACGCAGCCTTGGATTCTCTCCACTGGTGCAGACGGTACCATGCGACTCTGGACATAGATATAGTTTTAATCAAAATGCATATTGTACTCTTTTTTTTTTGTTTGCACGTTTCTCCATTAATTTTTTTCAACTTCATTAAACACATGACTATAACTATTCAGAAAGAAATTGAAATAAGTGAACCTAGAACGCATCGTTGTTGTATGACTCTTCATCAAGGAAGGAGGTCACCACTGTACGATCAGCAAACTTGCGTCCAGAAAGAGCACGCAGACCTTCCAACGCCTGCTCTGGGTTTTCGAATCGAACAAAGATCTAACGTAGGTTGGTCAGCCTCTAATTCTAATGACTCGTTCTGCCTATTTTTTTCTTTGTTTTACCTTGCCCAAGCCTGCTACGGACTGTCCAGACTTTGGTCGCGGAATCTTCATATCAATGACCTGTCCAAATTTGGCACACTCTTCTGCAATATCCTCCCAAATATCTGCACAAAGCAAAATCAGAACATGGCGTGCTTTTTCAAAGAGTTGCCTTACCTTGATACTCCTCATCATCCTCAAGCTCCTCTGGTGTCACCATGTTCATTAGTTGCAGGACACGCGTGGCATCTTCTTCCTTGACAGGACCAATAGGCATCACATTCATTGGCATACCACCTTGAGGCACATCCATGTGTCGTGCACCCACACTGGCCCGCTGTACAACCAGTTTGCGATCACCCAATTCCATGTTGTTCAAGCCCTGGCATGCAAGATCTGTCACGCTCGGATCAGCATACTCACAGAAGGCAAAGCCCTACCATTAAAAGCTACGTTAGCCGCATGCAAAGAATTATATCACCAACACGCTTTACCTTGGATTGTCCAGTGGTGGGATCTTTGACCAAATTGAACGCTCGGAGCTCGCCGAATGATTTAAGGAGTTCTACAACCTGATCTTCTGTCAAGTAAGAAGGTAACCCACCGACGAATATCTTGTTTGGCGTATCAGGGACAGCACTTGCTGACATATCTATAGTCAGTCCAGTTAGTATACAGTGCTTGTCCTTTTATGTAATAGGATGTACCGTATTCATTGTAACCTGGGGGCTGGTAATCTTTGGGACGGCGGATTCTGAGCTGATGGCCCTGATAATCGATACCATCGAATTGCATGGCCGCCGTTGCTTGATCTGCAGTTTGGAACTAGCAGAAAGAAAAAAGGGCGTCAGAAGCATATTACATATGTCTTCCAGCACATACCTCAACAAACGCGTAGTTCTTTTCGTGGTTAATCTGAACGGAAACGACCGAATCCTCATTGGCGAGGCCGGCTTGACGCATGGTGTTATTGAAGAAGTTGGAAGCGCTGGTTTCATCGAGATCCAGAGGGATTTGGCCTACATAGAGACGACGCGCTTGACGAGCCAAAGTGGCATTCAAAGCAACAGGGCCAGCCGCGCCTTGTGTGACGCGCACGCGTGAGCCATCGGCCATGAACGCGTGCTCACTCGGGGGTGCGAAAGACTGAGGGGTTCGGGTGCCAACGACCTGGCCCGGCAGAGGAAACAGGCCGGTCATCTTGACCTGCTCAGCTGTCATGGACTCCATACCCTGGGGAGCCATGTCCCAGTTGTGCAACTTTCGTGGGCGTTTATGCAGCGGTACGACGTCTTTGAAACGGTCTGCGCTGCGGCTTCTATGGCGCCGTCTGTCGGGTGAAGCAGCGCGGCGCGACGAACGGCGGTAGTCTCTATCCCTGTCATCGCGTCTGTGTCTTCGTTCGGACGAGCGTTCAGAACGTCGGTCCGAGCGTCTATCGCCTGAACGATGACGCGACCTTCTGCTGTCACGCTCTCGATCCCTATAACGATCGTCTCTGCTTCGCCGACTGCTTCGATGGTAGCCATCGCCACTGCTGCGGTGGTACCCATCGTCTCTGTAATACGGATCTTCTGCATTGTAATAAGCATCTTCTCTACCGTAACCACCATCTCGATGACCTTTGCATATACACATAGGCATCCGTGAGCATGTCTCACTTCTTTTTCAAAAGAAAACTTACCATCGCGTGAGTAGGCCATCTCTGAGTGGCTACCACCCGTCTGGCCTAGCTCCTGTCCGACCGAATTTAGAAAGGAATTCGCAAGATCTGCTGAACTGGGGGCTGTAACAAATCATCCACATGAGCTTTCTGAACTATGAAGGTTGGATTGGCGTTACTAACCTTCTGGTTGATAGTTGTCATTCCAGGACATGGTGAGCAAACCTGTGAAAAAGAAAACAGGAAATGATTCGACTCGCTACTCATACACAAAGTCACGGCAATTCAAAATTATTAGGAAAAGGCGTGCGTGCACTCTGAAAAGTGTGATACATTTCGATATTACCCTTCTCTTACTCACACTCATACGTAACCATCACGGTGATGTCTTCACCAAATACTATGTATGTAACTATGTATGTTTTAGCGTATGCAGCTATGACTACGTATTATGTATTATACAGTGGTGGCGATAATAGTACTATAGTTGTGCCCATCGACGATAACAAGAGTTATCTGTCAAGTCTAGAAACCATGTTAGATCAACAAGCGTTCAAAGACACTGAGGACATACCAAAAGTATCTTCAGAATCACAGTGGCATTTTTTCTGTAATTCTCTGGCTCTGGGACAGTGCATGAACGAATCATGCTGGTACCCAATGTCGTCAAAAAAGTGAACCGCTTCTTTGTCGAGTAAGATAGAAGCTGCGATCGAGTGCACCTAAAATATCGATAAATATTATAATGAGAAGTATAGGCTTGGTAATACATACAGGTGCATCACCCCATCGCTCGTAGAAGAAGCCACCTGCCTTGTCCAGGTAATCGAAGAATTGGAGGTAACTCTCGCTCCGGAAGAAATTCAGATCGCCAATCTCAAAGTTACTCCAGAAATGGCAGAGGTTGTAGCTGTGTCCATTGTTGTTCGATACAAAGTCCATCATGTTCTGTTTTGGAATGTACTGTGGGTATTCTCGCATAAACGACCGTACCGTCCGCCAGAGAGTGGGGATGGTAGACTCGTACTCGATTAAGGCAATGGTCCAGCCTATGCAACAGGAAT
>VAFG01000372.1:195597-206372 GCA_013461545.1 Syncephalastrum contaminatum | reverse complement strand
TACATGCAGGGTGATATCTCTGATGTCGTCAAGCGCTCCGAGGAGCTCGCCAAGGAGATGGGTGGCCAGTAAACGAAGAACACAACACTATTGTAGATAATAAATGCAAAAAAATCCCTCTCGCTCTTTATGCATCCAAACAGCGAAAAATGCGTTCGCTTTCACCCTATTCTCACATCTTGTTTATGGTTGAATTATTCATACTTTCTGCAGTGCGTGGTTGGAGGATGCTTGGGTCAAAAATTATGCCCTTGAGCAATGTGTTCATCGAGTTGATTGTTCTATTGATCGACGCTCTGTTATTAGCGACATTACTTTTTCCGCGAAGCAATCAGCAGGATACACTTTCGCTACATGATAATTTGCAAGGATGAAGAGCACATATTTGATCAGTACGGTGACAATTGTTGTATGTATGCATTTCTTTGCGGTAGGACCTTTTATCCAATCTGTACTATCGAACTACGTATTACGTGGCACCGCAATTATGTCGTTGATTATCCGCTGCATTCATTCAATTCATTTTACCATCCTAACATGGACGTTAAAGTGCGCTCTGTCATGAAAACAAAATCTAACCTGGACCTGTTCCATGTAAGAGCCGGATAGAAGAATTGCCCAAATTCTGTAGCTGATATATTTGCTCGTCCTTACCAGAAATATAAGAGACAAGCACCACTAGGTTGCTATCTAAGCTACCGCCTTGCTTTTCGATAACGCAAGCAGAACTCCATTGTACGATCAACGCTTATCTAGTGTCTCTTATCGATAACATACTCGACTCTCCGGGAACCGCAGACGTGTTCCTGGTCCTTTGGAATGAGTGTAAATAGATGCAAATTTTGTCAGGTACCTATGGATGATGTCGAACGAGAAGACAGTGATCACGAACGAGGGCGCGCACCTACGCATATACCGAGACGTTATGACGCTAATAGAACTCAGCAACTCGTCCACCGCCTTCCAGCGTCTTGTTGGAAAATTGTCCCGGCCCACATCATGGATGGTCTATCCTATATATCCAGGATATGTATCAACACCTTGCTGATTCCCAAGAACGTATTTTTGAAGCTGCTTTAAAATATAGGCCTGTCCAAAGAAGAAACCTGCTGGCTGAAATGGATTAGGGTGCTTTCGCCTTTCTGTTACTCAAGAAGAGCCACGAAACCAATGGAGCATATAAAATGAGCATAAGGAGAGGGAGAGCGCGCGTGAGAACTATAAGTCAATACCAGGATGAATTAGCGAGACGAACATGTAATGCTGACAGCACAAAAAAAGTTACACCAGACACGCTCGTGGGCATTGGGTCAATATCTCCTGTTGTCGAGCATATTTTTCTGTCAAATGCAGACGATTAAATCCACCTCGTTTTTAAATGCTCTTTCACGGCACTCTCTGATATAGAGTGTGTGCAATCTGTTTCGTTCTCGCTTTGACAAGCTTATTGTGCCACCCTCAAAATTCAAAGCAATGTACCTAATTTGGGCAATCCGAAATTTGGCTGTCGCATGTGGTTGTTGTTTTGAATCATCCCTTTTTTCTTCTCTTTCTCTTCCACTCTCTCTCTCTCTGATTTTACTTTAGCCACAACTCTCTTCCTCTCTCTCTTCCTTCTCTTTTTTCTCTCTTCTGATGCTCAAACTCTTCGCACACAAAAAGAAGAAAAAGACAGCGGTCGTCTACAGCGTCATGCCCAGCCAACCGTCCGCGACCCCGCCCGAGCCGCTCCTGGACGCCACCGCCAGTAGCCCCGTTTTGCACATGCCAAAGCCCAAACATGCAGTACCGCCCACGCGCGCCGTACTAAATTACGAGAACGACAAGACAGAGATCGAGCCAGTGCGGCTGGTGGAGGATACGGATGAAGATGAAAAGATGTCCCCCATGATCCTTTCACAAGAGGAGGACATGTCACGTGTTCGGTTTGCCCATCCGCCTGCACCGAAGCGCCACCCCGATCAGCAACAGCGCCGGTCGATTGGGACGACCGGAAGTGAAGACTCGAACCGCGTGTATGAGTCTGCGCTCGAGTCACCTCTGGAGGACCTGCAGGACGAAGTCAGCTTGGCGACGCCGAATCCCCAGCCCATACCACAACCACAAGCACAACAGCCACAGCACCTGGAGCAGCCTACCGTGCTTCCTCCGCCAATACAGCGCCCAATACCACAAACAGCACCCCAACCGTCACCCCAACCGACAGGCACAGGAAAAAGTCTGCGCTCGCAGGCAGCGGGCAGGATGATGGAAGATCTACAGGCCAAGAGCGAACGGCTCGAGGAATTTACGAATGTCAAGGAGCTTCAGCGGCAAGTCCAGATGATCCAGCAGCAGCGCGAGCACGAGCGTGCCGAGTGGCACATGCGCGAGCAAGCCCATCGGATGCGCGAAAAGGAAATGATGGAGAAGATATCCGAGACGCAGGCCCAGCTATTTCATGCACTCGCCCAAAGTGGGTTAGCCAAGCAACAGCAGCAGCAACAGCAAGAGCAGCACGAGCAGGTGGTGTATCCTACGAGCAGCGGTTATCGACATGACAGCGGGTATCTCGAAGACAATGAAGTTGAGCCAGAGGAGTATACGCGACGATCAGCCTCGCGCGGCAGTAGCAGCGCGTCCCAACCAAGACGCCCCAGGCCAAGACCGAGCCGCTCGATGGAGTACACTCATGTCTATCGTCCTCCTCCAGTGGAGTATTATGATGAACCGCAACCACGGTCGCATTCCCGATCGCGGCACCGTCAACCGCCCGAAGAAGAATATGCCCCTGTGCGGCCACGGAGTAGCAGCAGCAGCGCGCGTCGTTACGCCATGCCACCCGAAGGAGAAGAAGAAATCGAAGAAGCGGAGCCGGATGACGACGCGTATTACTATTACTACCACGATAAACGGCGGTCGCGAAGCAGCAACAGCTCTCGGCGAGCACCCACGCTCGAGACCGAAGACGACGGAGAGGAGGACTTGACCGAGGAGGAAGACTATGAAGACTATTACATGCCGCCGATGGCTTATCATCCACGACGGCCACGGAGCAACAGCGCGAGTGCACGGCGGTACGAGGAAGACGTGTACGGTATGCCTCTTCCTCCACCAGAGGAGTATTACAGCAGCAGACGCAACAGACGGCTCGTCCCCAACGATTCGGTTCGGCGACGAACAGGTGAAAGGCAGCAGCAAGCCATGGCAATGGCCGCAGCAAGGCGAGGCATGCAGCCTTACATGATGTATCCACCCAATTATTACGCCTACCCGTAAATGACCACCATCTAAAATATATGTACGCACACTGTATTTTTTCATATGTTCTCGTGAGGCCATTTGCGCAATACCAGTGGTTCGTAATATCTGTAGAGTTTTTATATAACTTTAGAAAGGGTTATTATTGGATGCTCTAAAAACGCCTCTCCAATAACGCCGCGTTCAAGGGCTACCCGTCCGAGCGTGGTGCATCAGACCACTCGTTTTTGGTGATGGTAGGGGCCAGAGATGGGCATCGGAGCTTGGATGGCCATACTGATTACGGCACCCGCGAGAGAATTTCCTTTGATATCAGGTCTATCCCTGGTCGTAAGGATTCGGTAGTTGTGTTTACACGTTCAAAGTGTGTAAGTGAAAGGCAAGAAAAAAAAAGAGTGAAAGTGAAACCACAGGCTTCATATGTGGAAGTGTACAAGTGAGCAGAAGAGAGGATGAAGAAAAGATAGGAATAAACAAGACCACATGTGATGGTCTTCGCATTGATGAGATGCAGACTTGCTCTGTCTTTTTCTTCTACCCTTTATATGCATGAAATTTTACTTTTGTTTGGGCTCCCGATCTGATAGGGCGATACTTGTCTTGTGATGCAGTAAATGATCTTTGTGGATTTCATTTATTCTGTCTTTTTTTCGTATCGGTTTTTGTGTTATTATGTCATGGAGAATCGTTATTGTTTCTCGTAAGCATGCCATGAGTTAAAGGGAGTGTGATTTGCCTATCCAGATAATATGACGAGCGCTCTCGAGTCCGCTTTGTTTCGAGACAAGCAGGCGCAATCGAGTGAAAACCAATCAGCATTGCTGCGCACGGAGTCTTTTGTTTTATTTTATGTAGGAAGCTGTATAAACGGTATCGATCTACAGGCATGCAGTTCTGCAAAAGAGTACTGCTACCAAAGAGTATATCAGCTCACTTGTCAGCTGTATATGCCGGAAGATTATAAACCAATGAAAGAGGCGGATCTTCAAGTGTGACTCAAGCCACGGTAGGGTCGCACAGGGCCTGTCAATTGGAATTATTTGATTTTATCCATCTCCTTTACACTTATTCTATCCTCTTTTTATCTATTCTCATCATGCCAGCGGTGGATGCAGCACGTTCGTTCCGCATCAGCGCACCTTGCTCGTCGGCTAACATTGGCCCCGGGTTTGATGTACTCGGCATGTCTCTGTCGCTGTACTTGACGTTGGACGTGTGGATCAACACACCAGAGACTACAGAGGCGTTTGAAATGACCTATTCGGGCGAAGGGGCCAAGGATGTTCCACTTACTCCAGAGCACAACTTGATTACCAAGACCGCTCTCTACGTCCTTTCCGCGAATGGGATCAACCAGCTGCCTCGCAATCTTAAAATTCACGTTCACAATCCCATTCCGCTCGGACGCGGTCTCGGTTCTTCCGGTGCGGCCGTCGTTGCGGGTGTCTTGCTCGGCGATGCCCTCGGCCAGCTGAACCTGGACAAGAACAGACTGCTTGATTACTGTCTGATGATTGAGCGCCACCCGGACAATGTCGCTGCCGCCTTGATGGGTGGTTTTGTCGCGTCCTATCTGCGTGAGTTGGATCCGGAAGATACCGATGGCGTGCCAGCTTCGGAATCCTTGCTGGATATCGTCCCCTCGCCCAACATGCCTCAACCCCCCAATGGCATTGCCCACTGCTTGCAGCTGTCCTGGGCCGAGCCCATCAAGTGCATTGCCATCATTCCCAAGTTCGAGGTCGCCACCGCCAAGGCTCGTGCCGTCCTGCCTACCCATTACGAGCGCCATGATGTGGTAAGTCATCAAGAAAAGAGGGAGAAGGCATGACTTGCTCAATTGATATGTTTGTATAGATCTACAACTTCCAGCGCCTGGCTGTACTGACCACCGCTCTGGGCCAGAACCCGCCTGATGCTGATCTGATCTACAACGCGGTCCAGGACCGAGTCCACCAGCCCTACCGCAAGACTCTCGTAAGTCTGGTATCACTCCTCCCATTGATTTCTCGACCTCATTATTGTGTTAGATCCCCGGTTTGCCTGAGATCCTGTCGACCATCACGCCCAACAAGTATGACGGTCTGCTCGGCATCTTCTTGTCCGGCGCCGGTCCAACCATCCTCGCCTTGGCCACCCACAACTTTGAGGCCATTGCCGAGGCGGCCCAGGCTGTCTTCAAGGCCAACAACATTGACAGCTCCTACCAAGTCCTCACTGTCGTCCACGACGGCGCAACCTGCAAAGACCTCTAAAGATATATATCATGGCTGCTAAAAGCTAGACAATAAGAATATTAACAGTGGAAGAGAGGCGTCGTTCTTGTTGAGATGAATATCGTGGTTTGGAATGGATGAAAGGCTAATTTTACAAGACACACATAGAGAAGAAGGATAGATAGACAGAGAGAGAGAGAGAGAGAGAGAGAAAGATGATGCAAGACATGAGGAGCTTAGGCAGACTTTGGGTGGTGGTGTCGATGATTGAGGAGTTTAGTCATGGAGGCATAGCCAAACAAGGCAGTGCTGAGGGTCCATCGAAAGACGTTGGAGGGACTATAACAGCCACGATGAAGGCAGATGCGCAGAGCCACAATGGCTTCCGCAACATGGACCGTGCACGCGCCGTACCAAATGTAACGAATCGTCTGTTGGCCCAAATTCTCCCGCAGCGCCAAAAGGAGGGAAGGCAAAGTAGTATCGTCAGCGTAGGCGAGCAAGGCGGTAGTGCCCATACCGGCCGCAATAGCAACCTGCCAGCCTGCATCGGCCGCAATAAATTGATCGTCGACGTGTTCTTCGTAGAGCGTGGCGGGTCGGGATGCCTGGGCGTAGAGCGCCTTGGCAATGGCCTTGAGCGGGGGTGGGCCTGTCAACGAGCTTGGCTATTTGCAAAATATGTGAGTGTGGATAGGGATGCATGATAGCAGTACATACCAGACCGAGAGCAGTCTCGGCTTCTTTGGCCATGGCTTCTAATGCGGGCCGTATCTCTTCCCTTTTGGACAGCGGCTCCTTGAAGGCAATGAACGCCACGTCTTTTTGGCCATTTTGCGTGTACTCGACTTCAAATCCGCGCGCATTCAGACTCTTGAAGGTGGCTTCGGTTGCATCGCCCTTGTCAGCAAAGTACCGGACATAGGCAAGGTTGGTGGCTATGCAAGGTTTATTACCATGACAGTTTAGACATTGTGTATACAGTATATTATATATGCACACCTGAATGAACACTCATGTAGGCGGATATGGGAGCACTGTGAGGTGCAATTGGGTCATTCATGGACATGACAGGCCGAAACAAGAGTAAATAAAAGAAAATATGGGGGGTGTGTACAAAGGAAGAGAGAAGCGCAGGGAAAAATCAAAAGTGGTGGGCTATTTCAGCTATTTCAACTATGGCTGCTGTTGCTCGCGCTTTTCTTTTTGACGAATCAATTCGTCTTCTCGCACTACGCATGCATAAATATGACAAGCATTTTTATTTTAATCAACTTACGCTTGCAGGCAGCCTTGATAGCATTCTTGTCGTGGGCGAGAAAGAAGACGTTGGACGACGGTACTTGACGCTCGTACACCATCTATTCATTATATGTAAGAGGGAGAAAGAGACATACCGGTCGCATAAGACATATGTCTGGGTATGAGCTTACTGCGGAAGGTTTCAAGGAAGACAGCTCGGCCGAAATGACTTTGGCTTCCTCCAACTAGTCTTTAACTTAGTTTATGACAACATAATCAAGCCATGTTCAACATGCCTCTCGCGCAAAACGATCCTGGTTCATTGTCAAAGAAAAAGAAGAGACAAAGCAAAGCCACTGACTGAAGGGGTTGACTTAAAAAGAGTTTGTATACAGTAAGAAAGGTTGTTCTTTTTTTTTTCCCACCCAATAGTGTACAATCTGAGGGGAAGCCAAAATAGAAGAGAAAAAGGGAAGAGAAGAGGCAGGGGAAACGAGTAAGAGGAACAACACAACGTGGAGAAAGAGAGCGAGAGAGAGAAAGAGAGAAAGAACGCGGGCTTCTGGAGTGGGTGGGGCGGGTCTACACAAGTAAGGCCTGAAACACACGGGAAAAGTAAGGGGAAGAAAAAAGAGGGAGCTGAACAAAGCAAATGAGAGACGAACAAAGGAGACAGAAGAGAGAGAGAGTTAGACAGAGTGGGTATACCAAGTAAAAGATGGGAAAGATGGGGGGAATCTCATGTTTAGACAAGAGCCAGTTCAAGCGTCCATGTTCGTCTTGCCCAAAGACGCACGGTTTGTCCTTGGATCTCGGCCGAGTTGCCATCCCACCAGCATTTGCGCTAAAAACCAGAAATTATGAGAGATCGACAAATCATGAATATCCTTATCCACTTACAGCAGGTTTTCTCCAAAAGAGCAAGAGCTTCTGTGCCGTGGCCATGTGATTATCTGGACCGGTTGTTTTGAGGAGAACGAGAGCCATGCTCACAACACAGGTGCGCATGGGCTCCAGCTCACGGTATCCCCACCGGTCGTCGCGCATGAAACCAGCGTCGCAGAGCATATCAATCAGGTGTTGCTCGGCTACGTTGTTTTCGCGCGAAATGTTCTTCTGGAGGGCATCAAAGATCTGATCGTGTTGTTTGAGGTATCGGCCCGACGCCAGTTTCATCTGAGCCATGTCGCTGGATGCGGACGGGATGCAATAATACTCGAGCTCTTCTCTGAGGACAATGATGGGCTGTTTGGTGAGGAGCGGGTAATAGACGGGTGAGGTGGCCGAGGCAGCGAGGAGCTGGTGCCCCGACGCAGACTGCTCGCCGCCATTCGATTTGAGGTGGACCTCGCGCGCGTGCTGGTAAAAGCGCAGGACGTAGTCGAGGCAGTGCGGGTCAAAGTCGACATAGTTGACCTGGTCCTCGATTCCCACCGAGTCGCGCGAGTGCTCGTAGTCATCCTCGTCGTCATCCACGTATACATCGTCTTGACGCCCAAGCACAAGTCCGTTGGGGAACATGGCAATAAGCAGACTCTCTGGCAGGTTCACGAGTGTGTCTCGATCCAGGTCGATGCGGGTGCCGCGCAAGTCGAGCTTCAGCCGCTGCGGAATCGCATCCTCGGCATTGTCAAAACCGTCTTCGTCCGCATGCTGCTGATAAATGAGGTCATCTTGGCCATAGTTGTTGTCTGGCTCGGGCACTTGAAGAATAGGTGACTCGGACGCCATGATACAATTCAAGAAAGAGAGAAAGATGGACGACTTTCAAAACCAAACAGCCCTTTCGATTACCATATTCCATATTTCATATAGCGCCGTTTGAATTCAAAAACGAACAAGAACCATCGTCATAATAAGGGTTTGCTTTTGTTATTGTTCTTGCCTTCTTTTGCCGAAATGACCACAAACGAAGACGCCAACAAAATCAACGCATCTCTTGACTCGAACGAGGATCTCGCCAACTATGTACGTTTTTTATCTCATTTTAATCTCTCTTGCTTACATTGCGTAGATTGATTCGGTCATTGAAAACCTGGTATGCTTCAGAGCAACCCCTTAGTAATATTATAACCCTGCCATGACCACACCTCTCATGCATATGTTGTTATAGCAAAATAAGGTGGGCGAGGCCAGCACGCACATTAATGAAAAACGTAAGCTTGTTTTTATGCTATATTTGTAACTGACTTATTTAATATTGAATAGTGGAGGATATGACCACGCGTATCAACGGCCTCGAACACTCCCTGAATGATATTCTCGAACGACTCGACAAGGCAGATCAGCAAACCACGGAGGAAAATCCATCGTCATAACGTTTCCATATATACCAGATCGCCCCGACCGTCCCTTTTTATCTCTTCTTCTTTTGCACGACCTATCTACAGTTCATCCAAATTAATAAATACCACATGTCCATCATCATAAAAATAGAAGATATGTGGATTACCGAATAGGGTTCGTATGTTATTATGCGTGCGTGAAAGGATGAAGTAACGTAAATAGGTATGTAGGAGAGCGAAGAAAACGTGACATGTCATTATCATTATCATTATCATTTGAATTAGGATCAGGTACGCCGACGCGCCCAGGACCGGCGATTGAAGCGCGACGCGAGCGAGCTTGGCGAGGAAGACGAGTGCCCGCTGCTTTTACTCGTAATGGTCGCTGTATCATCCGAAACCGAGCCAAAACCGACAAGATCGTCGCCGAGACATCCCTTTTCGCGTTCGAGACCTATCGTGGACCATTCGGACCCATAATGATGGCCGGGGTAGACCACGATGCGATCATCAAGACCCCCCAGCGTCTGTCGCAAAGTGCGTTCCATGACTTTGCGATCGCCACCAGGAAGGTCGGTGCGGCCACAGAGGCCGCACAGCAAGGTATCGCCCGCAATGAGACGGCAGTCATTGACGAGGAGAGCCTGCGAGCCAGGCGTATGGCCTGGGGTCGGTATAAATCGTATTTTGGTTTTGCCAATCTCAAGGGTCTCGGTGACCTCGGAGCGGGTCGAAACGAGGCGGTTGCCTGCGATGGTGGGGTTGGCCTGGCGGATGTAGGGTATATCTTCGGGGTGGACGTACGCCTTGATGTGCGGAAGCTGTTTCAACAAGGTGGCTAGCCCGCTGATCCTGATGGGCAGCGTATCGTATGGCGAAGGCGGGGCACCGCCGACGTGGTCAAAGTGATAGTGCGTCACAGCCGCGGCCACAATGTGATAGCCTTTCTCTTCGACGATACGACAGATGCCGTCCATATCCCAGCACTAAGTAAGCAAGGCATTAAGAAATAGAGACAGATAGAAACAGGACTGATTCTTGCTTACGGCATCGACGACGACGCAGAATTTGGTAGCTTCGTCGACAATCAGGTAGATGATATTGCGCATGACTTGAGCCAGCTCATAGATTCGGTTTTGGATCGGGTTGCGAAAGTGCCGTTCGTTTGCAATGTCGCGTCCCGGCATGAGCTGCAGAACCGAGAAACCGAGCGACCGATTGTCTTTTTCCAATAGCGCTTTAGCGATCCGCGCGCTGATCTCGCCGTTCTCCGGATCCTATCTCTAACGCGTCAAAAGAAAAGGCACGGCAGCAGCAAAAGCAGTTGCACTCGCTTGTCTACCTTTTCCAATGCCTGCTTGTAATACTTGATAGCCTCGTCGTATTGGTCGAGTTGCATTAACGCTTCTGCATGACGATAATCACCCTATACTTTATAATGAAAACTCTCCACCACCTTTTTTACACCTTCTCTTTTCGCCTTCTACCTTGGACCAAGAAGGCAGGAGCTTCATGACTCGGGAGGCATCATCCCTTGCCGCTAATGCCTGGCGAGCCAGCAAGAAACTGGCACTCCGATTTGAGTGGAGCAAGGCTAAAAACTCATTCGACACTTGTTGCGCGGCATGGCATTGCTGAATGGCCTTGCTGTACTCTTGTGCGGCGTCTCGGTATTGATGCCGTTCAAAAAGCTCGTTCGCCCGAAGCGTAATCTTGAAGCATTTGTCATTCGGTGCCGGAGGGCTAAACTCGGCAACCGCCATCAAGGTCAACTAAGGTATAAAAAGGGAAA
>VAFG01000372.1:147793-195381 GCA_013461545.1 Syncephalastrum contaminatum | reverse complement strand
TTTTTTTTTTTTTTTTTTACCATATATGGCCCCCGTCCCACCTGCAAATGGTGTGTATGTATGTGTGTGTGCCCCGGGAACGTCAGGTTTGATCGCCCGCAGAAATATAAAAAGGTGGAAAAGCCGAAAGGGGTGACATGATTCTTGATAACATTCTATTTAACCTAAATCTAGCGATATGTCTTTCAATTGCGTGTCATTGATTGCCCTTCGTCAGTTCTTCTTGTTTTCTGTTTCTCACGCTGTCAGACATTCCAGAGTTGAAGATCACTTCATAAAGGTCTTTATTTCCAATTGAAGCACGTAAATGCTCAAGGCGCGCATATATATAGCCATATTTGTTTCGAGCGGAGCAGAAATCAAGTGGGTTAAGCCTTGAGAGACAACCGTCGTGTCCACAAGGTATCTATGAATCTGAAGGTGATCTGTGTACTGCTGGGCAAGTTATAGAGCTCCCGTTATTGACATAAGCGATACATACAGTAGTATACACACACTAGACTTCAATTGGTTACATTATCAAAACTGATCTGAGCTGGCCCCGTCACCCGCTACTTATCAGTTCCAAGTGGATGAGTACAAATATCATGCAAATGGAATCTTTTGCTGCAGGTCACGTACCCGTATACACAGGTGCCCTAACTTGGGGGTCTTCCGAAATTGTCTTCCCTCTCTTTCCATTTTTCCGCTTTGTTATTCATGCCTTATCAACACTGGCATCCACGTGCGGACATGGTCTCTGCCCTGCGCTGGTACAGACTCGAGGACATAATCACACACGTCCACGTCCTACGCGACTGGATCATGAATGCCGACGTCCAACTACAACCGCCGCCTCAACTGAATCCGGCCCCTCCGGTATGCCGACGCAAGCGATTTCCTGAGTGCGCCTATGTCTGTGAAGCAATCGGAAGCTGGGGTCTCCGCCTCGACCGGCTCGCGCTCAGTCTGTTGCTCATCCATGAGCCTGCCCGCCTGAAACGGGCGTATCCACACACTACTACGCCAGGTGAGGGCGAGGTTGCGGTGTTGGAGATGATTGATGATATTCTGAGGGCGGCCGAGACGCACGAGGACATTTTTACGCGCGATGCTTTCGAGGACCGGTATGATTTACATTGGCATATGGATAGCGTACCTGAACCCTCTGACAAGTCCGTCAAAGCCAGTAACAATGTCATTGCAAACCATTAAGAGAAAAAGGTGGTTTTTGTATTGTAGTGTCGTGGTATGGTCTTTCCCTTGCGCTTTATCATTGTCATCACCGTAAAAAAATACTCGGCGCATACTGCGCTCTCTTGCTATAATACGTACTTTATCTATTCACATGTAATATATGTGAATGCACTGATTTGTTTGACACACTAAGATGCGTGTTATACGAGATTGAAACCGGATTTCTGCCAATCCCATTGCTAGCTGCTTTAGGTGAGCTTGCGGATGCATATGAATTTTTACAGGCTTCAGCAGGGTCGCGAACTGTACGATAAAATATAATTGGGGACACGCACTCTCTTCCGGCTTGGCTGTATTTCCATGTTGCTCAGCCTAACCTTCTTTTTTTACTGTCGTCTATTGTTTCACAAGGATGGATCTTCTGTATAAATACCTGCGGGTCCCTTTGCGTCTTTCGCCTTTTTCTTTTTAATTCATTTCTTTTGTATATAATCACTTTCAGCTGTCATGACAGATGGTAAAATTGAGCATCGCACCTTGGTTATGCTGGGCGATAGTGGCTGCGGAAAGACATGTCTTTGCGCATTCTTTTACTCGAAATACGGTATTTTCCCCGAAACTGTACGCTGCACGGGGTCTCCAGTTTTTGTTCCCCATCGCTCATGATACCTTTTGACAGAAAGTTCCCAAATCTGTCACATTTCGAAAGGAGGGAGACATGACTCTCGACGGAAAAGAAATACACTATACGCTGCATGATACGGCGAGTACGGAATTAAATAAGCGCAAGCAAAAATAAAATTCCGGTGTACCGACATTTTTCTAATAGATGATGAGGAATACGAAAACGAACGCAACCGGTGCTTGGTCGAATGCGATGCAGCTTTACTTGCCTTTTCTGTGGACGATCCCAACAGTTTGCAAAACGTAAAAGACAAGGTATACAAAAGACAGAATTGCTGAAATTTCAGCCTGCTGACTTAAGGTGAAGTGGTTCCCTCTGATGGAACATTTCTGTTCAGGTCTACCTTACTTCTTGGTGGGGTGCAAGAAAGATACGAGGGACGACCCAGAAACAATTGAGGCGCTCGAAAAGAAGCTGTTGCGTCCGCTGGACTATGCCGACGTATGTAGGAGATGGATATACGTGTTGTATTTCGCAATTAACTGCGTTGTTGACCTAGGGTCTGGCGGTGAGCAAAGAGATCGCTGCCGAAGGCTATTTTGAGTGTTCTGCAAAGGAGGGTAAGGATGCCAAAGCGCCGTTCGAGGCAGCATTGAGGGCAGCGCTTCGACGGCCGCCGGTTGCGTCGTTACGCAGGAGAAGAGTCGCAGACACATGTAGCATTTCGTGATTTATATATCTATCTATCGACCCATTTTAATGGCCACCGCTTTTTTTGTACATGAGTTTTGGCTGTGTATCTCCTTTGTTACTTCGTCTAACCCATCTTGTACTGTTTCACAAGGAGTGACGATTCTCACTAAAGATCTCGGTTCAATTCAATTTCTAAATTTTTCCTCTCACTTTTCCTTTCCTTTTACATGATACCCATGCTTATACTTCTCTGTTATGCCATCTAAGAGAGTAGAACATAGGACACTTGCCCTCGTAGGCGACGACAACTCGGGAAAGACATGTCTCAGTATTGCCTATAACTCTGGCCGATTTTATGAAGGCGTATGTATGATGGACATGAATACTACCCTGCTCTTTTTCTCCCTTTTAGCTGCAGCTGATGTGTTTACTGTAGAAATTTCCTCAGCGCTTCGCTTACCGTGTGAACACATCAAAGACAATTGATGGAAACAAGATCCATTTCACACTGAATGACACCGCGAGTAAGAAATAAGAGAAAGCGAGGTGAGACAACCAGGGAAAAACTTTTTTTTTTCAGATGCCAGATCAGAAGAAAAGGAGCTTGATACGGCCTTAGCCGACGCCGATGCTGTCCTGATTGTTTTTGCGCTGGATAATATAGAGACCTTTGAGAATGTCAAGCACAAGGTATAAAAAAGAAAAAGAAAAAGAAAATCTGAAACCGAATGCATCCATTATTTACTTTCAAAAGTGGGTCTACTCTGTCTTGAGCCTATGCCCCGGTCGACCCTATGCTTTGGTAGGCTGCAGAAAAGATATACGGGATGCCCGTGAGACCTGTGCATCGTCACGCTTCGTTAGCTATGAAGAGGTATTTATTGGCTTAGTATTTCTCAATCCAACACGCATTGTTTAGGGCCTCGCTGTCAGCAAAGAGATCGCTGCCGTAGGTTATTTTGAATGCTCAGCAAAGACGGGCGAGGTCAGAGAACCTTTTGAGGCGGTGCTGAGGGCGGCGTTGATGCCAAGGCGATCGAAAAAGTTTGTGCACTTTTGTACCATTTCATAGTTATCTCCTTTGGATAGAGAGCCAAACGATTCTCACATATCCATCCGCAGCGGGTTTTGCCTGTCTTATGCGATGCCGCTGTTACACATTTTAGCGAATATTCACTTACGCATACACCACATGCAACTATTTTATACCCGTTAGTGCCACTCATCTTGCTTTTATTAAATCAAATGGGGTCACGGATCGCCGAACATTTTTGTAGTGGTTTTCTGTGATCCACCACTTGTGCAGCTTCCTTAATAATTCTTTATCCCATATCCAACGTTTATATACTTATAGACTCATTGGTTATGTTTCAACAAGGTTTCTTCGTGTTTCTGTTTCCTGTAATGTGGTTGTATGAAGCAGACTGCATAGCACGAAACGAACATTTGGCGCTATAGACAAAGATGGGCATGCGACGATACAGTAGCGCCTAATGAGAAACAGCGAGATTTTTATCGGCTTAGGCTCTTCCATTTATCATATAATATAGTTGCTAATAGAACGAGAATCCTTGCGAAATGGAAATATTAAGGCTCTGCCATATATTTTCGGTTAGACAATCTCTCGGGTATGCTGCAAAATGATTGAGATAGCAATGTGGAACCATAGGGCGCTATAATACTGTAGGATATAATAATACTGTCTGCAAAACTGATACAGTTCGGACTGGACGGGTACACCTTAGCACGAGACGTATAGGAATACAGACCAAACGTAGTGACCTATCGGTCTCGCGGCACTGTGAAAAATATTATGCTGGCCTCGTACTCTTTATCGGATACTTTAATATGCTATAGTTATGCGTGCAAGACATTATACCAACGTGGTATTGGTTGTTCCAAAACTTCTTTATAGCGAAGTAAATCGGCATCTCTCCTGGTTGTGAACGAGAATAAATTGCGTGGTCAATTTTCATACGACTAGTGGTATTGGAGAATAACTAATAATCTAGCCTTCGCAGCAAAAACCCGATCTGTTTTACCTTGAAGTCCAGTGAAATTGCATGAAGGAATATACTACTTGGAGCTGCCGCTCAGCAAACATTCTTATCTAAGGTCTGCCTTGCAAGCATATATTTGATCGCTCGTTATTTAGACCTTTGTTAAAGTGGCTGACTTGATTATGCAGGCCCAGACTAGCTACAAACCACATCAGACTCACGAGAACAGATTCTTTTGTTCCTAGCGCTACAGTAGATTCCTTCTATGTGAGTACAGAGTGGATCACACGTATCTGATCCCCGTCCATATTTCCATGTAGTTCCCAATACTGCTGCTTTCATATATATCAAAGACTTATACCAGCTTTACGTGTGTAACCCTGCTATATGCTATGCATTTGGATTTGTCATTTCTCTAATGTGAAAACCTTAGATAGTCTTGCACAATGTAAGCAGTACCAGATTGTTTGTTTTGTCCCTCCGAATAAGAGCGATTGAGCACGTATGTGTAACTTTTCACTGCATTATTGGTCATGGAAAGACAGGCTCTCACGAAGCGACTTTATTCCCGAGCGAGACTTGGGAATTTTTCAGTGTGAGACCTCCTTGACATACTTTCTTTCTCGCGTTGCACATGAACTAGAAGAAAGCATTATTATGGAAGAGATATAGATAAATTTGCAAGCCGTGAAGACAAGATACGTATGAGTAGATCCCAAACGTATGGGCTCTGCCTTTTGTACAACTTCAACATGTAACTTAGAAGCGCGGTGTAAATCAATTTCTGAAGTAGCAGAGCCCGGGTCTATAGGCTGTCAAGCTATATGTCCTCCAAATGTTCGTCACCCGTGCGACTAAGGCATGATAAGATATCGAGATCTCGATTCGTACAGACAAATATCTATCTATGGGCATATCACAAGGAAAAGTGTGGGGAAACAGAACCAGTGGCCTAATGCTAACTCGTGTTTATTATTACATAGCGTGGAAAAAAATCAAGAGCGTATTCTCTGCATACATAACAGTGCAAGACAAATATTATATGTCAATATATACCAGCTTTCTCTGTGATCCCCATTAGCAGTCAAACATGGCGGACAAACATGAAAGTCATGCTCCAAAATCTACGCTCGCTTCTGCTCCAAAGCAAAGCGACGTGGCCTCGCAAGGATCGGCAAGAAGACTAGAGAAAGACACGCTTAGTGAAAAAGACCGCGTTATCACCATCGAGAAAGAAGTCGTCACCAAGGAACACAGTGACACGAATAATCACATCGTGGAATACGACGAGGATGACACATTCCTTTCACCTAGTTCAGCCGAACTCAGTCGGCTGTTATGGAAATTGGATCTGCGTATCATCCCCTTTATCTCGCTTCTCTATCTGTGCTCGTATCTCGATCGTGCCAATATTGGTACGGATATCGGAGCGTTGCAAGACCTTAACCAATATACTCAACTCTTCTTTCATTACAGGAAATGCCAAGGTCGCTGGACTGATTGAGGACCTTGATATCTCAGAAAGTGAGTACAATGTTGCCTTGTCTATTTTCTTTGTTGGATATGTACGTATCGCTGCCTTATACAGAGCACGTACTCACGCAGTTTGACGTTTACAAAGGTCCTATTCGAGGTACCCTCCAATTTGACGCTCAAGGTGGTGGGGCCCAAAATCTGGATTCCTGCTATAATGATTACCTGGGGTACCATAATGGCGGCTATGTCTGCCACCAACAATGGCCCTGGTCTCATGGCTGCACGCTTCTTTTTGGGCGTAGCTGAATCGGGTCTTTACCCTGGCCTGCTCCTCTACTTGTCCATGTGGTACACAAAGCAGGAGCAGGCCAAACGCATTGCCTGGTTCTATTGCAGCTCAACGTTAGCGGGCGTAAGTAAAGCCATAAAAGGGTTAGGTCTCATAATTTCTCATACTGTATATATTTAGGCCTTCGGTGGTATCTTGGTACGACATGCGACTGGTGAACCATCAATTCATGTCCTAATATTTATATTAGGCCTACGCTATTATGCGAATGGAAGGCATACGGGGCTTGCATGGATGGCAATGGATCTTCATTATTGAAGCCATCCCAACTATCATTTTAGCATTCGCGACGTATTTTGTATTACCTGACTACCCAGAAAAAACGCCAGGTAAAAAGAGATAGAAAGGAAGAAAAAGAAGAAGTTCTTCGGCAATGTAGGTCTCCCACATATAGACTGACTCCACCTATCGGAAAAGCTCTCAATGGTCGTGAAAAGGCTATCATTATCCATCGTCTCAAGGAGGATGTGGGTGTAGCATCACAAACGCATTTCTCGTGGAAGCAGTTTCGCGACACCATTTTGGACTGGAAAACGTGGTATTACGCATCCATGTACGTCTGCGCTTCGGTGACGGTTTACAGCCTGAGCATGTTCATGCCTAGCATAGTGAAAGGCATGGGCTATTCCGATATCACCGCACAAGCCATGTCTGCCCCTCCATATGCGTTTGGTAAGTCTGCATGACACTAACGTGTTTAAACTCACACGCTGATATATCTTTGTCATGAAAGCCTGTGTATTCTGCGTCTTGCTTGCATACAGTGCAGACTATTTCATGGAGCGTGGAATCCATCTGGCAAGCACAAGTATTCTTGCCACGATTGGTTATATTCTGCTAATCGTACTCAAAGACCGAGGCAGTATGGCACTCTTCATTTCAGCTATCATTACCACCATGGGTGCATTCTCGGTTGCACCTCCTCTGGCAAGTTGGTTTTCGAACAATTTTGGCGGTCATACGAAAAAAGCAATTGCGATTGCTATTATTATTTCGGCAGGCAGCATTGGAGGCGCTATCGCCGGGCAGGTGTACCGTGCTGACGACGCTCCACATTATGTACGGGGGCATACGATTTGCGCCATTTTACAGGCCTGTTGTGCCATCACATCACTGCTACTGAAGTATATTCTCCACCGCGTCAATGAGCGCCGTGAAAAATTGACACAAGAGCAACGGCGTATCATCTTGGAGCAGGACGAGCTGTGTGACTGGGTACGTCTTATATAATATGATCTCTATCTCTATACATATTGACACCTGACCCATCTTACAGCACCCTGACTTCAGATATGTCTTGTGAGTTACAGGAATAAATAGTCGTAGATGCTACACGTAGCCTTATTTTTATTTATTTCTTATTTGTCTATGATTGTTACCTTTATTTCATGAAGCAGAGAAAAATTGGATTGCACAGATTATGTCGGTATTCGCAGATTGACACTTGGTTCGTTCTAATGCCGCAAGCGCCTATCAAGTCGCGCTGCTGTGACATTAGCCGGGTATTAGACGGCTATAAAAGCGAGAAGCAGTAAAGAAATGGTAACTAGGTATTGCTTAAGAAGGATAGGCTTGCAGGAAAACAGACAGGTTAAACTTGTGTGACATGCAGTGAGTACAATGGTTTGGGAAAGTACATCATCTTTCGGGTCCCATATTATGTGCTTAGGTCTATTCAGTTCAGTATATAACGTCCTTGGTCGACTTCAAGTCAACAGAGCGTAAGCTTATCATTCTCCGTTAGGATTTATCCTTTGTTTATTGCATCTCTTTTTATGTACTCGTGTCCATAGGATCGTTGGCACCATTCAATGCGGTTGCGCGCTTTCGTTTTTGTTCCGCTCGCCATGCTTGGATCTTCTCCTTGACATCCGTGGCTGTATAATCATGGAGTAAGTATCCAATTTTTTTGTGCCTTTTTCAATGTTACCTGGAATCACCATATCCATCGACAGCGGTGCACGGCTAAATGGATCACGCGTGTCACTGAGTAAATGGGCACGAATAGTGCTCCGGTCTATGATGGTGTTGGATGTGGGCAATAGCACAGGATCCTCCATGACGCTCGACAAGATGGGGTCTACGCACCACTACGTAAGCACACAGCAAAAATCCAGATTTTTAATAGACTTACCGAGGTATTCTTCCGGCACATCACCCAGCTCTTCCTCTTCCTCAACACCGCATTGGATCGCTTCCTCGACGCGGTTCACAAATGCTTCCAGGGCCGCCACGTCGTCCGTGTGCTTGAGGCGGTGCTTGAGCATGATGGATGCCGCGCGCGAAAAGTACTCCTTTTTGTAGGACCGTCCATCGCGCGCCACCGCTTCGACAAATGCGGCGCAGTCGAGGTGAAGGTAGATGTCAATGATTTCGGAGAGCAAGGTGCGGGGCTGAAAGTGGTATTTTTCTCGGTTCTTGACCTTGAGTTCGGTGCACTTGGGGCCGACCAGCTGGCTGAGGTTGTAATCCAGCATGGCTGCCAAGCGGTCCACAACTTCGGTCACCATGAAGGGCTCGACCACTTCGGCGGTGAGGTATTGCAGCATATGCACGGTTTCGTTGCCCAGCGCAACATACGACTGGGCTTGTCGCTCGAGTGTACGCAGGTTACCTGTGCGTTCCTGTCGTTGTTGCGGGTTCTGGGCGTCCCAGCTGGCCTGATCATCCATCTCGGTCTGGATCTGATGAATCTCGGATAGTTTGCTCAGACTTTCGTCGAGGAGGTACGTCACGTCGCTCATGAGCATATTAACGAAGCGGGTAAAGAGTTCATGGTTCTTGCTCTCTTCCCGCAACTTGGCACGGTGCGTGGGGTGGGCCCAGATCGTCTTCATAATATGACTGATGTTGTATCGAATGTTGAACTTGTCATAGAACTGGTTGCTTGCGCCCGTTTGTTCCACCTCGACATAGAAACTCATCAGAGATGGCACGAGGTTCTCCAGCGCAAGTGAGTGCGAGTTGAGCATAGCCTCCAGCTCTCCAGGGACGCCCTGGGCAATGGGATATGTAAAGAAGAAAAGGATCTAAAATAATCCAAATAAGCTCAAAATCATTAGAAGATGTCTGCGCTTACCTCGACAAATTTGGCTTTGAGGTACGGGTTCTTAATATAGCTCGTGTTGCGGAGAAATGTAATGATAAAGGCCACCAACTCGTCTTGCGGGTTTCGGTTGAATACGGGTAGTCGGTACGCATACCTACAGGGTTCGGTCAGAATATCTTGGCCGATTCTGCGGGTCCGACTTACTTTCCGAGAAAGAGAAAGAACTCGACTATGTCCTCGACAATCCATTCAGGCAACATGGAGAATGTGGTGGAGATGTCCTTGGGAAGGGGCATCTTGACCGTTTCCCAGGGATGCTTGTGCTGCGGGTCCACGATACGAATGAGCAGAGCCATGACCAAGTTATAATATCGCATCGCTTGCGAGAGATATTGTTCGTCGAGAAGCATTGACTCGAATGCAAACTTGTGCATCGTCATCGCTTCGAGTTGTGCCTATCTCGAGAGATTAATACATGGCATGCCACGATGATAAATTTATTTACCTTGTAGCGTTTGGCCACGAAATCCTGCATCACGCCTTGGGGCGTCTGCATACATGTGAGCATTACAAAGATACACTGTGAGTTAACTTACATTGGCGAGGTTGGCCGCCTCCTGCTCCATGCGTTCCGCTTGACGCTTGATCTCGCTGTATTCGCGCTTGAACTCATTGTAATTGATAAAAGTACGGATGGGACCATAGTGCATGAATGCCAAGGTCAAGAAAAACACATCCGTGATGAAATTGTGCGCTATCCAGGACCGCATCAGACCCTGTCTTTTCCACTTCAAGTATTTTGTTCTTACCTTTGATATCCCTTCCTTCCTTATAGTACTCGTCCGACTGCTCTTGAGTGGCATTGATCTTGGTATCCTCTTTGATATCGAGACGGGAGCTCGTCAGGAAGTAGTCCGGATCAATCTTATCGATTTTAGTCGCCTTAACGTCCAGGAACGGGTCACACAAATCGAGCAAGACGGCGCTAATATTGTGCATGAAGCCTTCACTCGCGACTGTCTGTGGGTCAACCTGCATCTGCGCACGTTTAGCGTTCAAACGCAGGACATGGGCAAAATAGGCGAGCAGTGCGTCACGCGCGGCGGGCGAACTGCGCACGATCGTGTTGGTGATGCCGAACATGGTACGTTGGATGTTGCGGACAGTCGCGCGCAGGCCGTTCATACCCGACTCGATGTCGGCCGAGTAGCGGTCACCCGCGTTTCGGAAAAAGTTTTCGGCCACTTTGGGCTATCAAGAAAGGTAAGTCAAGGAGGCCAAGCTTGTGTGTTAGGTTTTACTTACCGCGCTATCGGGATAGGCCGTCAGACGAAAGAAGGGGCCCAAAAGCGAGACTTTTTCAATAGTGTGCGCTGTAGCATCGGCAGGATCGAATTCCGGCAGCGTAGGGATCTACCACATTGTGTGTGAGGATCGCCTTTTGTATGAATCATTTCCTTTCCATTACCATAGCCGCAATCGTTTTGTTTTCACAGAGATTGGTGAGGGCCTGGTCAAAAAGACAAGTCAGTCATCCAGGTCAATAAGCTGACTGGTGGTTATCACCTGAAGGCTTGGCTTATAGTCGCCAAGTATGTCGACGTTCTGGAGTCGGCTCGAAATGATGGCGAGTGCAGCGCCAATGATCTATATGATATGTGAGATTACAAGGCCAGCAGACAAACTGCCACTTACCATATCCAGACCATCATCGGCAAAGCGCACCGTCAGCTCAGAGACGTATTCCGTGGGTAAGCCATCGGTGGTGTCAGGCTCAGCGAGTAATCTCGGCACGAGTTGTTCCGGACCGAGGGCTTGACCACTATGCAACGCAATCAATATACACGACCCAAGTGCCAAAAGAATCACCAGCTACCTTGGTTGCCACTGGGGAAACATGTCTGGCATTTGAATGATCAGGCCCGAGTAGGAAATCAAGAGCTCTTTGACAGCATTTAAAACACCAATACGTTTCTCGAGCACGGCCTGGTCCAGATTCTGCTCTGTTCGGTTAGGACTATGAAGGACCTATGTGGCTATATCTATATGCATACCTTGCTGCGCGTCAATGTGTTGCGTTTGATTTCATGCGCCCGTTTCCAAGAGCTGAGCAGATAGTCGAAATGAGTCTGCTGCAGCTCGGCCCGGATGTCCTCTGGGTATTCGTCATGGGGCTCGTTGGGGTCTAACGACAAACGAGCCACGACGACACGGTCGAGTAGGGCCTGACTGAGACGAAGTGGTTTAGGTTCTATTCAACAATGAGCCACCACGGTAAAGATTCATATGTGTATCCTTACCGTTCTCTTCTTCAAGTTCGCTGACGAGACCGTGAAGGTAGACACATCGGCCGTGCTTGTATATGGTGTCCAGCTGGCAGAGAAGAGAGACAAAGAGGTATGAGCTTTTGAAAGTAGTCGTTGTAAGATACTCACGTCCAAGGTGACCTGGAGGATACGAGCCATCACATCGTTCTGCCAGTCCTCAAAAGATTTCGCAGGTGCCACCACACGTTCAGTTTGAACAGCGCGCTTGGGGGAAGGAGGAGCGGCAGAGGCTTCGACAGGCTAAGTAAGAACAAAAAGACAGGGTCAATGAACGAACTGAAACGAGCATCATTACCTGTGGGGGCTGCTTGCGCACCGTGGGCTGAGGAGGCGTTTGTGGCTGAATGACAGGTTTAGGAGAAAGACCCGGACGCTGTTGTGGCGATTGCTGTTGTTCCTGCTGCTGCTGTTCCTGCTGCTGGTCCTGTTGCTGCTGTTCTCGTAGACGCTGTTGCTCTTCCGCCTGTTGTTGTAATTTTGCGACACGCTTCAAACGAATCTAGGCAAGGGCATTAAAACAAGAGAAAAAGAGACCCAAGACGCAAAGGGTACCTTGTCGGCATCCGACATTTGGTCGTTGTTCTGCATGGCGAAGAGAGACTAAACTGGGAGGGAGTCGCTGACGAGTCGCACGCGCCGCAGAGAAGAGAAGTGATCTTCTTTGAAAATCCGCAACTTTCGGCGCGGATATCAGCACATTTGCCGCATTGACCTTGTCATACCTGCAATGCTCCCCAAAAAATCCCCCTCATGCCATCGTACCTGGCGGTGGTATTCCTCCTTTGCGCCCGTCTTTGATTGTTGCACAGACGTTTGATAGCTCCATCCAGGACATGTGTACCTACATGCTCTTTGTGTGATGCGTTGGGTCAATGCTTCATACTCCAGATTGTCACCAAAGTGGAAAAAAGAGACAATCATTCGCCAGTTTCTTCCTTCCCTGTTTCCTATATTTTCTATCAGGGGCAGCCATCATGCGCGAGGAGAAGAGGAATATTAACGACGGTGATTGGGAACAGCAGAAATGAGTTTGCAGGACTCGATGGATTCTTATATTAAGCGAGCAACGCTTTTGTCATCGACTTTCTTTGATATGAGCCATGTCTTGTTGCATCAGCTCAGCAGGAGACCTACGGCCTAAATAGAAGCCCACATGAAAGGGTCCTCAAGAAACCCGGATCTAAATGGATCGGAATCCAAGACATCCGCAAAGGGTGCTCGCGCAGGATTGATACTGCCTGGTAGTAGAGATACATATGATGAAATGAGGGGATAAAATAAAGCCGAGATAGGTAATTAGTAGACTCATCTGCATACCACGTGTACACTGAACACCATCAAGAGAGATCTGACGAGCTCGCTCTGAGATCTGACGACATTAAATACCATACACGTACGTTGCATGTATTTTACCGAATGGATTGGCAACACTTTCTCTATAACTGTTCCTGATTTGAACGATATGACGATGTTTTGTATACTACAAAGATGCATGCTATGGTATAAAAGAGAACTATCACTGGCGAACATACATGGTAAACTCGTACTGAAACTCTTTATGAGTTTGGATACCGCGCGGCACGGGCTGCTCAACATAGGCCTCGAGCTCTTCGTGCGAGGCAAGACGGAAGGCTTTTTCATCGATGTCTGGGAAGAAGGTGTCGCAGTCGACCTTGGAGCGAACGCGCGTCAGAATGATATGGGAGCACTGGGCGTGCTTAATAGCTATTCGATAGATCTGGGCACCTCCAATGACAAAGACGCGCGGTGTGTTGGCCGGGATCACCTGGAAGGCGTCTTCCATGTTGTTGACCAACTTGGTGGATGGGTCGACTGCATCTTTGATTCGGCTAAAGGTTCATCCATATGAGAATACTGGAACAATGGGTTTGATAGGCTTACATATCATAGGACGGATCGCGCGAGACAATGACATTGTAACGGTCGTTTAAAGGTCTGAATTTGGGAGGAATGGATTCCCAGGTAACACGGCCCATAATGACAGCATTCTTGGCATGAGGGTCCTTGACGTCGCGTGGAACATGGGTGGTGACGTGCTTGAAAAAGGCCATGTCCTTAGGAATGCGCCAGGGCAGACCACTCAGGATGCCAATACCGAGCTCTTCCGTTGCAGCAACAACCAGGGCAAACTTAGACATGTTATGCAGGTCAGCTGAGGAAAGAAGAATATGATAAATTTTATATACGCGCCGACCCGAGAAAAAAGCTAGCTTTTTACGCGACGCGTTGCTTTGGCAACCAAACATACAGCATCCCCAATTCACTTGATATTATGTTGTCTCCATTCCTAACGACGACGTTTCTTCCACTTCACTGACTCTTTTCTTTTTCTTCTTGCTTTTCTTGTCTTTACACAAGTATATATCAAAGGCACATATATACAACAGGGAAAGACTTTTGTATATGCGCTTTATAATCTTAGCGCGTCAAAAGATAAACAAGACAGCTCCCTGAAAAGCTTCGAGCCTCAGCAATGCAATTTAAATATCAGAGATCTACGGGAAAAGAAAAGGTATGCTGTTATCTTGCTGTACGAAGTAAGCATGGTTAGGCAAATGGCTCTCTTTCTTTCCATTTTTTGGGCATAGAACTCAGAACGACCTCTTTATTCTTTTGTACTGCCAAACCAACATAGGTCATGCCGATCACCTCCCACAAGTGGGACAGTGTACGAAATAAAGACTACAGAAAGGGTCATTCTCTCATTTGTCCGATTAGGTCAGGAAGCGCGTCATATTGACGATCGACACTCCTGAGGATGGGATTGTTGAACGAATGACGGCTCGACAGCAACTACGGACATCGCCAGAGCAGTTTGAAGAGTATGGCTACCTTTTCGGTGACCACCCGGACATGCATACCTCCTATACGACTGTGATAGACAAGCCGCTTCATGCGGGTTTGCAGAGCATGATAATCAACTGTTTCGAAGCCGGCCACCGTAAGACACGCATCCAGAACCCGTCTCCATAGTAACACCGAGCCGCGTTCTCTCTAGATGAAGCTGCTCTGGATCTCGTCGAATCGATCGTCGTCTCGGGTCGACGCCCGACCGAGTAAGTTCGGTTGATTTCGAATGGGTGGATACTAAGTCAACCTGCACTTAGGGTGGTGATTCTCAGCCTTTTTGACCTGATCTTGCGACCCCACGAGGTTAACAAGCGGTGGGACACCAAAACCATGTTCCAGGCCGTCCAAAAGGCACAGCGGCTGCTCTTTTGTATTCTCGAAACCTTTAACGTCAAGGTGTTTGATTGTGTCTGGCCTTTGTTTCGCGCCGCTGACTTTGACGTCTCCTACCGACGCAAACGTACTCGGCAGATGCTGCAAGAGGCACATAACGGAAGTTCAGACGAAGAGGAACCCTACGAGTGCTCGCTTTCAGAATTTGACAATCTATGGCACTTGGCTGGATTGTGTTTCGGCCGGCGGAAGCCGGACCCGGCCGCGCCTTCGTTACAGACGGCGGGTGCCAAACGACGGTGGCTCATGGTCCTGAGCGTCTTGATTTCCATACTCGAGCAGGATGTGCGCGAGCGTCGAGGCAATAACAAGCAACAAGAAAAATGCAGACTGTTGATGACCATACGCAAAGATCTGAGTGGCACGCGGTCGCAACTGGACACATACTTGGACATCATCTTTGCGCCCTTCCAGGTTCCCGAAGGCGACGAAGGCGCCTCGTTCCGCCCACTCTGTGTCGAATTGAGCGGAAGGCTACTGAATATGGCAAGTTTGCGCGGGAGAGACCAAGCTGCGCTTGCTCTTTGGCTGACCCGTTTTATTTAGCTTATCCTCCTTTCCTACTGCGAAAACTACATTGATGCGACAGCATTGGTGGAACAGTCGTACCGGCAATTCTCGCGACTCGACGCGGACGGTTGCACCGAGTTGTTGAATGTAAGGAAAAATAGGAAAAAGTTATTGGTACAAAGGACCTAACAAAGGCGCTTCTCGCAGATGCTTCGGTTTCCCAGCTATGTATCAGCCCTCTGCGACATGGACATCTCCAACTCAAATCTGCAGGACGTCGACGAGTCATGGAAGTACCTGCGCTCTACGCGCATGTGTTTCAGAGTCGACAAACTCCTCTATTTTAACCCCAAAACCCGGCCCAACGCGATGCGCTCGCTCGAAAGTATATATCGACACGCGACCATCGTCGTCATGCGCTGGATGAGCTTTGTGGACGAACGGTCGATGCGCTACGAGACGAGTCAGGGCGGCCTGCCTCAAAAACACGTGACGAGTCTCGAAGAAAATGTCAAGCTCCAGATCATTCTTCACGGCGGCGAAGCGGCCGAGCAGTGGCGCGCCCATATCGAGAAGCTTATGGATGAAGTCATGGTGAACCATCCAGCGGAAAAGACAAAGGAAGGACTGCGAGACAAGATCCGCAACCTTGTCGAGCTCAATACCATCAACATGACGCTCTTGTAAATAGATATATGTATTCGTTTTCCCTCATAACAATGTAAAGCTTTTTTACCCTTCTTAATTTATACAGCTCACTTTTTATCCTTTCGATAAAGAAAAAGAACAGCTTATTTGTTGTTTTGTTTACAACCTTGCACCTATACCAGTCATTGGGGTACCACGTACACACACGACACGTTGAGCTCACAATGACCAGAGCCAATCGTTTTCTTTGCTGTGGGCCAATGCACAAATACCTACAGACAAAAAGGACACGCCCGCGCGTACGCAGCGCAGTGCTACTGGCCCGATAAGATGTGCGGCTAATGCGGACTCCATATCGGACCTCAGTCGTGTTCAGGTTCTCCTCTTGCTCTCACTCACGAAGGAAGAGCAGATAGCTGGAAGTGACAAGGACAAGAGTATGACAGGTGTGAAGCAACAGACGTGTGTGAACCAAAATAAAGGGCGTCAAGAGGTGGGGTGATCGCATCCGAAAGTATGACGCGGTTGGGTTGCCGAAGTCAGCCGAATGGATTCGAAAATTTATTGCACTTCCGACGGTAACACAAGCGAGCAAGCGAGACTGTTTGATATAAAAGCATGGGCCGGGGACCCAGCCATGAAGGTCCTTGTCTCTTTTTCTCTCTTTCACTCAAGTCACTCTTCAATATGGTCGTTCAAGTCGGTATCAACGGGTAAGTCTCCCTCGTGATATTGTAGACTTGGCATCTCACGCCATTTGTCCGTTAGTTTCGGTCGTATTGGCCGTATCGTCCTTCGCGCGTCGCTCCAGAACCCCAACGTCCAGGTGGTCGCCATCAACGACCCCTTCATTGACCTGGACTACATGGTCTACATGTTCAAGTATGACTCGACCCACGGCCGCTACAAGGGCTCCGTTGAGCACAAGGACGGCAAGCTGATTGTCGACGGCAAGGCCATCGCTGTCCACGCCGAGCGCGACCCCGCCCAGATCCCCTGGGGCAAGGACGGCGCTGCCTACGTTGTTGAGTCGACTGGTGTCTTCACCACCATCGAGAAGGCCAAGGCCCACTTGGTCGGTGGTGCCAAGAAGGTCATCATCTCTGCCCCCTCCGCTGATGCCCCCATGTTCGTCTGCGGTGTCAACCTTGATGCCTACAAGTCCGAGTACCAGATCATCTCCAACGCCTCGTGCACCACCAACTGCTTGGCTCCCCTTGCCAAGGTCATTGATGACAACTTCGGCATCGTCGAGGGTCTCATGACCACCGTTCACGCCACCACTGCCACCCAGAAGACCGTTGACGGTCCCTCCGGCAAGGACTGGCGCGCTGGCCGTGGCGCTGGTGCCAACATCATCCCCGCCTCCACTGGTGCCGCCAAGGGTAAGTAACGCAAAAGAGAAATCAAAGGATGGATAGTGATATTGACATGCTTGTATTCAGCTGTCGGCAAGGTCATTCCCCACCTCAACGGCAAGCTCACCGGTATGTCGTTCCGTGTGCCCAACCCCGATGTCTCCGTGGTTGACCTGACCGCCCGCCTCGAGAAGCCCGCTTCGTACGAGGACATCAAGGCCGCCATCAAGAAGGCCTCCGAGGGTGAGCTCAAGGGCATCCTCGGCTACACCGAGGATGAGGTCGTCTCCACCGACTTCATTGGTGACTCCAACTCGTCCATCTTCGATGCCAAGGCCGGTATCTCGCTCAACCCCCACTTTGTTAAGCTCATCTCGTGGTACGACAACGAGTTCGGCTACTCCACCCGCGTCGTCGACCTCATCGTCCACGCCGCCAAGGTCGACGGTAACCTGTGAATCCTGGCGCCTAAGCTGTAAATTTCCTCAATCCTCTTCTGTGTGTATATACGGGATAACAAAACCTTTTTCATTTCGAAATAAAAACACGCTCCTCCGCGTTTTGTTGCAAACAAACATATCTACACCCCTTGTCTATGTTGCTCTCTCGCTTTTTAATGCGTCCCTTATTCTTTCTCTTTTGATCTGTATGAAATGCTTGACAGCTCTGTAGTTTCCGTGATCGGAAAATTCAGGATATACTCTCTCGCATTTTGGAGCTATAACTCTGTACCTGACCGACTCAACAATTTTCACGCGTCGTCGAGTTTCCATGTGAAGCTTTATTTTGCAGAACTCCGCTCAGTCATCCCCGCGTTTTTGCTTTCCTCGGGTTGCCTTGCACTGCCGAATGTACCCGGACAGCGCACAGACTGCCATGTGAATCTCACCCCGGTTCCGATATAGTCCTCCCCGCCTTCTGATCTTTATTGCACATGAGTCCAACAGTTTGATCCGGTCCATGTACACACACGGCATGCGTAGGTGTTAGTAAACAATGGCCAGAAAGTAAACAATCAATGGGATCACTCGTCTCTGTGTGTGGGATTGGCTATATATGAGTGGGAGACCGTAATAAATAGGCCGCCGTGGGAAAATAGCGACGAAAATGTAAAAGGCAATCGAAATGTAAGCAACAGCGGACTGCATAGAAAATCCTATTATTACTGCGATGATATCATAACAAACCCCCTGGTCAATCCACCCGTGCCACTCTTTTATGAATGAATCACTTTAGTCATGCTCGCCGCCGAGCGAATAGGAGACTCTTCCGCATCACATATGCAAAAAGGTAAGAATAATATAATTCTGTCCATCCGGTTCCTTACGCTGGATCGATGGCATGAGCATACCATGGAACATATCGATCGGGGTCCACGGTTGTAGCATTAGATATAGGCTGATCTACGTTTGACTTCGCAAAAGCTCCCCTGGATCACACATGTGCATTTGTAATCGGATAATCCCAGACGTATGTGGTGGTTCCTGAATCTACTGCTCATTGTGTCTACGTAGAGTATTGCGTTAAGGATTCTACAAATGGTCCAGCCTCATGATTTGCTATGGTTTCACGGGCTACGTATATGCGCGGGCACGCCACAGCGTATCTATCGAGAAACATATCAAACAAATGTCTAAGTACACCTTTTATTGATCAAACACGGTTGGCTTTTTTTTTTCCTTTCGAAAGCGCATGTAAACGTTCATTCATGTAGCGACGATAATAGCTGAGGCATCCTTACAAACTTTGAGCATCAATTGACCCGTTGTTCACTGCTCGTTGCATAGCGATTTTCCAGGTAAGGCAGTTACAGGATCTGCTTGTGGTCTTTGTGAAACAAGCAAACCTCATGTACTTCGACCTACATGATATGTACGTACACTTTTATATGGAGTGATTGTACTCTCAAGTGCAAAATTCATTCGCATGCGCACACCAGTCGCACATCCACCGACTGGACCTTGCAAAGTTCCCAAAGCCTCTCAATATAAACAGTAGGAGTGTACATAGGGTGAAAATAGAAAAATGACAGAGCACAGACTATTGTATATGCACACTATCATTTAAAACCGGAAGTCAAAGTCAGAAACGGATGTAAGGTGGATCCGAGGGCTGCAGAAAGGAAAAGATGGATACTGGCGCTTTTTAACAAATGCTCGCTCCCATCTTTGTCTTTCGCTTATTCAGGACGCAGTGTGCGGGAAATCTCGTCTGCAATTCGAACCTCTTTCGCGACATTTCTCGTGATAGCAGGAAGTCTCTCCCCTCTGTCGCTCGTCTACCATGCATACATGGAGAGCTTATTTCTATCAACATTGAATCTCTCATGTAGCTTTGAACAACACGGCGTTGCTACGGTTAGAGTGAAAAGGCTGCAGACACACAAGAAAATAGTGCGACCGTAAAATAAATGCGCATCGTAATCTTTTCGCTGTCTTCCCTAGAAACCACATTAGAGGGTCAGAGCTTTGTCAAGCTACTGGTCACGGAGCATACCATAGTCCTTATACTAGCTTTCTGCACGATAGCTGCTTCCACCACGCAAAGTTGGACATCACATGTTTTACAAATAAATGTTACAAGAAGAGAAGCTAATGTGCCCATCTTTTCAGCGTAATTGGGTAGGTCGGTGCAATGTGTGTCTCTGATATATATGAACGTTGTTGGAAGGCACTAATGTACATCTTTGAGGCCAACATTCAAGTACATATCGTCCAATTCGGTTTTTTTTTTTTTTCACAAGTCCATATCATGCGTATGTCGTATCCATCTTGCTTGATATGAAAATTTATGTAGCGTTGTTTGTTGTATTATACAGAAAGTGTAGGGCTGTCGGCGGTACTCGGTGAAGGAGACAGAGCGACCTCGATCTGGGACTGGAGTTCTTGCACACGTGCGGGCTGGGCTTGCCGCAGCTGCTGGATCTTGGCTTGTACCTTTTCAAGCTCGGCCTTCAATTTTCGCATTTCTTCCTTTTTGCCTTCAAGGAGCATCAGCGGCTTTGAGAGACCTGGTTAGCACAAGTTATTTTTTCTAGGGGAAACTTACGTCCTTGACCTTGGGCAGCTCGATATTTTTCCACACTTCTTCCGGAAGCTCATACCTGAAGCAACTTAGAATGGCGTTCTTGTCCTCTATTTTCAACTTACTCCTCCTTGTTGCTCATCACTCGGGCCCTTAACTTGTCACGTGACAGTTTATCTATGCAAAGCTAAGCAAGAGGGCAACATGAATATATCGAGAGAACGTACCGCCAGTGTTGACAATGCAGTTATTTTTGCGTTTGATATGGGGTCCCTGAATCTTGGAGTTCTTTTCTCCAATAACCTTGGGGTCAATGTGTAAGCCGGCAAATTCTATCGCCTTGTTAGGAAGATGCTATTGTCTCTGTTTCTGTTGCAGTACCTGCTGTACTTTGCTGGCCGAGCAATCGCTGCAGCTGGAGGTTCATTTGTGCATTGGTCTTTCCAGGCAAGCACCCGCTCTCGATAATCTTAGCCCAATTGCCGACGCCGAATTTCATGAGCGCTTTGCGCAAGACTTCGGATTCATCCTGGGTCCAGCCTAACGGAATGAATGAGCAAAAAAAGATAAGAATAGAGATTCGAAAAAAAAGAAAAGGTGTACCTGGTGACAGGGTACAGTTCCAAAGACTGGTCGAGTCATTAGAACGCAGCACGTTGCGTGCACCGGCGGTCATACTGCGTGGTTTGTTGACATTGTTCTCTTTGTTGCTGGACATGGTGAGGAGAAGGGGAATAATAAAAATGGAAAAGGACAAAAATTGACAAGTGTAAGCGGCGACGCGACGCGCTCTTTTCGCGCGACGATAATGGACTTTCCGCTCGTTCTATCCGTCCAACCGGACAACAGCATCCATCGTGGTCTCATTACCTCCAATGTAAGACCACTGCTGTCTATCGTATAACGTCTACTAAATGCTGCCTTCTCCACTATGAAGGGTATCGATCACGCGATAGAGATCCACTGGACTGATCCTACCCAACCGGGCGACCCGTCCGCCCGAATTTACGGCGATCCGGCTCTCTTGCGCGCTCTCTGGAAGACCGACAAGGGATGGCAGCAACGGATACAGAGATGCACGGATGTATCTGTCCTTTTGATTGAGCTCAGGGAGCTTTTGGATAAGCAGGAGAGCCAGAGCGCAGAAGCACCCGTCGAAACGCTGGAGGTGTGGGTGACCGAGTTGACAGAGTTAGGCTTTGAGCACGTTCACACCATGGCCGACAACTTGATGCATGTCACTCTCAAATTCAAGCAAGTCAAGCATAGCCCTTCAATGGTTTTATCTAATCCTCTTTTATATATGAACGAAAATACAGGGACGACACCGACCGTGCTCATTTTGTGGATGTCGACGTGCCTCCTCATTATCCGCTCGCACCACTTCAGATCTCGGCTGATCTTCCCGGTGCGCCAACGCAGTGTGCTTCGCTTGACGTGGCAATACAACAATGTCAAACTTGTATTGCCCGCTATGCGCCATGGTTCGATGCGATGGATGAGCTGGACAGCCATACTCGTGTCCTAGATCCCGAAAGCCCGCGTCGAGACGATACCGCGCGTCGCCTCGCGCTCACCAAGCACTGCTCCGTCCAGATCGAGTTTGACCCGGACCAACCTACAAACAAGCCCAAGAATGTCCGTTTTTTTGGCAGCGACAAAAAGATGGATGCCCTCCTGGAAATGTGGAATCGAGGCACTTGGTAAGTTCTTCTATTCTGCATAATCACGACTTTTGCACTCAACGCCTGTTCGTGTAGGGATCCTCAGAGCCGGCCCTATCCAAATCTGGCACGGATGCTGGAAGGCATGCTGATCACGATCACCAAGGAAAGTGCCGCGCAGGACCATTTGTCGCAAGACATTGAATGCGGCATCTGTTATGCGTACGTGCTCAAGGGCGAGAAGCGCCAGACACCCGATGCGATTTGCAGCAACGAGCGGTGCAGCCGCGGCTTTCATCCACTCTGCCTTTACGAGTGGCTGCGGTCGGATCCTAGCACTTCCAGTAGCTTCAACGTGCTTTTTGGAAAATGTCCCTACTGTGGCGAGGTATAGAAAAAGAACAAGTGGGCTGGATGGTATGATGTATTGAACATTATATGCAGAAAATCACGGCGAGCACGCTATTCTAGCAGGAGCCCGTTCTCGCGCAAGATCTCCTTCAAACGGCCCGAGCTATGCAAGCGGCCCAGCTCGTTCGCACCGCCCAGACTGCGACCCCGCACGAAGACGTTGGGGAACGTGTCTCGGCCTGTCAACTCACCGAGGGCTTGCTTAATATCGGCCGTATCCGCTAATGTGAAAAATGAGCCTCACGCGTTAAATCTGAAGCAGCCATACCTCGTAAATCAGCCTCGACAACAAAATATGGTTTCTTGAGATGATACTCGTCCAAAATGGCCTTGGCATTCTTGGAATACCTATCTCCATGATGTCAATACAACTACCATGCACGAAACCAAACGCTTTGACAACGTACGGGCAATATGTCTTGGACCAGACGGCGACGGGGTAGGTCTGGGTGAGGTGCAGGATTTCGTCTTTGGCAGAGGTCTGGGAGACCTCTGGAGCAGCGACAAAGTCTTCATCGATGAGAGGTGTCTTCCGCTGAGGCCATTGCGGTGTGCCGAATTGAGAGAGGAGAGCAACGGTACTGAGACACAAGACGGCGACGAGAGCCCAGACGCGGAGGTATCGCTTATTGACACAGAAACTGCGTTGTCGTGCGCCGTGGCTTTTGCCGTCAACATCGTGAATGTGGGTCGGGAGTGTGCTCATGAGTAAAAACAACAAAGAAATCGAAAAGGACGAAAATAGAACGACTCGACCGTTAATGATATATATATCATCATCCTCATTAATTCAGGACGCGCTCGTCTCTTCACTCCTCCCTTCTTTCTCTCTCTTCGGCTCCCTAACCTTAACGATCTACGGATGCCTTGCAAATGGACTACGCTTGTCCGTCATATCCAGGCTTAGATGCATGGTAGCATTTCTCTGTTTCCTCGATGGGCTCTGCTCGGATCACGCCCGGTCCACGCGTACCGCGTGTGTTGTTGACACACGCAAAACTCATATTTTGAGAGGCACTGCGAGATGTGATGATAACAAAAGGTGCAAAACAAAGTGTCTTCCATGGCGACAAGCAATTGAAGCGGTAATATCTTGAAGTCAAAGAAAGTGCCGCTTTGATCAACCGCGGGACATGGAATTCGCTCAAATCAATTCAACGGAAGGTGTACCCCACCCTTTCTTTTTCTTTTTTCTTCCTCTTTGCCTCGCTGTCCTCTTTTTCTTCAGTCGTCCTTCCTTACCTTCTACTTCTTCTATCTCTTTATTATTTGTAAATATCTACTTACTTCACTTTTGTATTGAGACAAAGGACTGCTGCTATGGATAGCTCTGGGGAACTTCATGACGGCACGTATGAATTGAAACTCGGTCGGTCCATCTTCCAAAGGGCCGATCCAGAGTATGTCCTAATGTCGTGTAAGCAACCCTTGACTCGACTCCATTTATAATGTACGTCGCTTACCTGATCTATTATGCAGTTCCATCCCACGACCCCATCGCCGAAGACGGCTCTAGCACACTGACACCCAACCGGAATGGCTATAGCGCTTCCTTTGTAAGCGAAAAAAAAAGTTACTTAGCAAAGACTCACCATCGATTAGAAATACGGCGACAAAGATGCGACTTACGAGATGGAAGACTGTGAACCCACAGACCAAGTCGAGGCTCTCATTGTCTATGACGAAGCTACCAAGGTAACGAGAGTGAATTGGCGTGATAAATGGCGATACTCACATATGATAGACCTACCGGCTAGAACTACCTTCGCAGCGTCTCTCTGTTAAAGGCAAAGCACTGGAAAGCGAGTCAGGCAACCGAACAAGAAAGAAGAAGCGTGAAGATGGCAAACAGAGCCGACGACAGAGCGTGGATGATGATTTCTCCAAGGACATCGAGAGCCAGTTGATGGAAGTCCTTGACAATGATGATGATGAAGACGAGGATGAGGATGATGAAGACGACGAAGATAGTGATAAGATGAGTGACGCACAACCTACAAAGCAGCCGAGGCAACCGCCCAAACCTGCAAAACCGCCAAAGAAGGCCAAGACACCTCCGCCCGCGAAACCTGCAATATCGCCGCTCGCGCTTGCGTTACCAACACGACCGACATCGGCTTCACCGGTGCAGCGGCGCAACATCCCCATGGCTTCACGGCCCATCCGTCGTCCCGACTCCCCACCTCCACCTCCGCCCGCACCCCGCACGGGCGGCAAACGACCGCAGCAGTATGGCGGCAAGACGGTCTTGCGCCGTCCTCCATCGTCGCCGCATAGCCGGCGTCGGAATAGCGCGAGCAGCACAGATTCCTCGAGTGGTTCTTCCTCGAGTGGTTCCTCTGGATCATCCTCGGGCTCGTCCTCATCCGGTTCGGGCTCGAGTAGTGAAGATGACGATGATGACGACGATGATGATATGGATGATTTGGAGGCGGATATTGCAGAAAGCTTGTCGACCCCTACCGAGTCAGTCAATGGTAAATCATCCACGGGAGGCAAGTCGATCGCGGCCGCCGCAGCCCAACATCACCAGCAACAGCAGCAGCAGCAGCAGCAGCAGCAGCAGCAGCAGCAATCGACTTCGGGACCACGGTCGCTGCGCGCCCTATTTAGTGACGACGGGGACGAGGGCGACGAGGACGAAGGCATGACGAGTTCGTCAGATAGTGATTAATTGAGTTGTTAGAATTCCCTTTTTTAAAACGCACACACCAACCATGATACCCACACAACACAACCCCTCTTTCTTCTTCGGCTTACCTGTAATTGATCGTAACCCTAACCCTCCTTCTTTCTCAATGTGACATATACTCGCGTGCAACTCTTTACTTGCATAGGCATACGACCGACCAAACAAAGAAATATATTGAACAATGTGCTTTTTCTAGATGATTATTTCTTGTCCTATTGTTTTCTATTTTCATCAAAAGAAAGAACCGGAAAACGGGCGCATGCTGAAAATTCGCATGATGCGCGAATAGGAGCTTAGTCTCTCTCGCACGCTCTTCTCTTTTCTTATTTAATCCTTCTCTCGCTCTTTACCGGCTCTCGTTCAATCCACACTTTTTGCAACATGGCAGAACCGGGACTCATCTATAAAGCGACGTATTCGGGGGTACCAGTCTACGAAATGTTATGCAAGGGAGTGGCCGTCATGCGACGACAGTCTGATGCCTATCTGAACGCGACCCAGATCCTCAAAGTGGCTGATTTCGATAAACCCCAACGCACCCGCATTCTCGAGCGTGAAGTCCAGACGGGCCACCATGAGAAAGTACAAGGTGGATACGGCAAATACCAAGGTAGGTGGAAGCGCGCGTATATCGTTTCCATAGAAGGCTGTGCTCATAAAGACGCTTAGGCACTTGGGTACCGTTTGAACGCGGTGTGGCACTCGCAAGGCAGTTCAACGTGGAGGACATGCTGAAACCGATTTTTGACTTTGTGCGAGGCGACGCCAGCCCACCGCCTGCACCCAAACATATCACTGCCGCAACACTGCGGCCCAAAAAGCCACGCGAACCGCGACGGAAACGGGTCAAGCGCGAAGAGGGCGACGTGCCCACCCCCGTTGACCACTCGGACGTAGACGAACTCTCCTCGCAAAGCGATATCTTCTATGACACACATTCGCACGTGTCCTCCTCTCCTGTCTTTCAACAGCATCATCACCCTACAGTCGAATATGCCGCAGTCGACGATTCGCTCTTGCCGCCCCCCATCCGACCCCACAAACGCAGACCCAGGCAGCAGCGCGAGATTGAGGAAGAGGAGGAAGAGGACTATCCGGGTAGCGCCCATGCACAGAAACTGCTGCAGCACTTTGTAAGTGGCTCCACGGACGTGCCACCCATCCTGCTCCACCCACCACGGGATCTGGACGTCAACGTGATCATTGATGACGAGGGCCACACGAGTCTGCACTGGGCGGCCGCCATGGGTCAACTCCAGACCGTGCGAGCTCTGATCGACCTCCACGCTGACATTTACCGCGTCAACTACAAGGGCCAAACAGCACTGATGCGCAGCGTCTTGTTTACCAACAACTTTGACAAAAAGTCCTTTCATCTCCTGCTGGATATGCTGCAAAAGACCCTCTTCAACATTGACAAGAAAGACCAGACCGTGTTTCACCATGTCTCATCCACCGCAAGCTGGAAGGGCAAGGTCCACGCCTCGCGCTATTACATGGACTGCTTGATCGACAAGCTCTCCCAAAACCGGTCCGAGCTCATTTCCATCTTGAACGTGCAGGACGTGTTTGGCGATACAGCCCTCACAATCGCGGCACGGATCGCCAACAAGAAACTGGTGCGTCTGTTGATGGAAGCAGGCGCGAGCGCAGAGATTGCCAACGAGGAGGGCATGACCGCGCACGACTATCTCGCCGAGGTCGAAAAGCCGCCGCGCATGCAGGAGGAGACCCAGAGCACGACGACGGAGCAGGCCACCCGGCTGCGGCTGCGGCAAAAAATTGACGCCATGTTCAAAGCCATTCTGGCCAACGAGCGATCCACACCGGCTATGTCGTTGCTGTTTGACAGTTTTGCGGGCAGCTACGAGCGCGACCTGCGCGAAAAGGAGCAAGAGACCAAAGAAAAGCGGACTGAGCTAGCCATGACGCAGAAACGCTTGGAAGAAACCCGGCGGACCCTCGACCAGCTGTACATTGAGCCGGACTTAATCAAACAAACCGAAGCAACGGCCAAGGCGCGTGAGGCCGAGCTGCGCCGGGTCGTCCAGTTTAGCCAGCAGCAGAAGTTGAAGCGGTCTGTTGCCGAAAGAGAGCAAGAAGAGACAGACACGGATGAAAGCGCAGAGGCACTCGAGGCGACACTGCGCGACTTACAGGTGAAACGACGGCAGTTGATGGAGGACATGATGACGCTCAAGGCCCAAAACCCGGGCAAACGATACCAAGAATACAAGCGGCTGATCTCCATGTGCTGCAACGTCGCATACGAAAATGTCGACGTCATGCTCTCACCCCTCCTCGCCTCCTTTGATGAAAATACATAAGAACACAGCTGCTATATATTTTACAATAAACTCATCTTACATACGTACGTTCTTAAAAGGCAAGTCATTATGGGGACGTATCAGCTGATCTATTAATCCGATGAGCGACTGCCTGGGACTTCACCGTGTTACTAGAGTAGTGGCGCGCCATGGCGTCATTGTTTCTTCTGGCTGCACGGTCACAACGTCCGCTTCCTCCGAGTCCGAAACTTATTCCTTTTTCTTTCAAAGCGGACCTATACATTAATTAAATCACAGCAGGAAAAGGGACACTTATTGTGTAAGTTACATTGGTAAAAAGAAACAAGTCTATTCCGTTGATAATGTGGCAGAAAAAAAGGGAAATATATGCAAAAAGAAAAAGAAAGAGAGGGATAAAGGTACACAAATGATTACATGGCGGTGAGAGATGGGGGTAGATGAATATATGACGTGTTCGTATGCGTGAATGTGTGTTATGTGTGTGTGTGTGTGTGTGTGTGTGTGTGTTAGAATAATGGATGTAACATGGATGGCTTAAGCCTTCTGGGATTTCTTCTGGAGCTCAGTGGTAATATCAAGGTCGTACCAGCCCAGCTGACGACCAATGTCCTCAATCGATTTGCGCTTGGTTTCGGGGACAAAGACAAAGATGAAAATGGCGGCGCAGAACGAGATACCGGTAAAGATCAAGAAGACGTAGGCACCGCAAGCAGACTGGAGCGCAGGGAACACGAGACCGATGATGAAGTTGCAAAGCCAGTTGATGACGAGCGCAGCAGACGAGGCGGCACCGATGGCGTAGGTGGGGTAGACCTCGGCCGTGATCAAGAAAGGAATCGTACCCAAGCCGACGGCAAAGGACGACACAAACAGCATGACACAGACAACCTGCAGGGCCGAGATCTCAAAGCGCATACCGATGGTCATAAGCATCGAGAAGAGACACATGCCCGAGGCGGAGCCACCCAAGAGGATCTTGCGGCCGAGACGATCGACAAGGAGGAGACCGACCACGGTCATGACAACGTTAAGAGCCGAGACACCAACTGTGACGTACGAGGCCGTGTCACCGAACGAGGTTGTGAAGATGTTGGTCGAGTAGTACATGATAGCGTTGACACCGGTGAGCTGGGACGCGGCGTGGACAAGCATCATCTTGAAAGTGATCAGGGCGAGGACGGGGATGCGCATGACCTGGAGGAAGGACAGGTTGGCCTCGCTTTCGTAGGGGGACTGGTGGGCCTCCTCAAAGTCGGCAGCGGAGTCCTTGTCGGTCGTCGAGACACCAGTCTTGTCGTCTTTGCCACCCTTGCTGGCACCAAGAATCATATCGGCAAACTCCTCCTCAATATCACCATTGCGCAAACGCAGCAGCTCGGCGCGTGCCTCATCGATACGGTTCTTGGAAATCAACCAACGAGGCGAGCGAGCGCAGAAAGGAAGGCAGACCATCTGCATGATGGTAGGTGCGACGGTGATGACGGTGGCAACACGCCAGCCAACAGACGAGCGCAGACCCAGGCCGATGGCCTCGATTACCAGGATACCGATGGTCATGAGAAGCTGGAGCAAGCAGCCGAGCGCACCACGGTGCTCCGGGGGCGAGGTCTCAGCAATGTACATAGAAATGACGACGGTCATGAAACCGGAGCCGGCGCCGACAAAGATACGGCCCACGGCAAACTGACCGCTCGTAGTGGAGGTCGATTCAAGGACGGCACCAATGAAAAAGGTCACGTTCATGAGAAGCATCGAGTCGCGGCGACCGAAGCGCTCGGCGAGGTAGCCGGAACACATAGCACCCAAAAGACCACCGACGGCAAACATACCGGTAACGGCACCCCTAGATGTGAGTTAGTATCAGAAAGAAGATCAAAGGCTAAATAAGCTACGTACCAGACCCAGTCACCCATGGGGATACATTGGGGCAAGCTGCTGTTGGCGTAGTAGGTCACCTCACCGGCAGGGACGCCAGGGCAGTTCTTGACGTAGTCGCCAGGAATATTGAGAGAACTCGTGTTGAAACCATTGTTAGCCGCACCCAAACTGGCAACGATGGCGCAAAAGACGACGAAAGGGCGAAGACCGGCTTTGCGTGAATCCATGGTGGATTGTATATGTGTGTGTATGTAAAAATAAAAAGAGAAAAAAAAAATAAACCAAAAGTGCGATCACGGTTTTATTTCGTCTTTTTCAAACTGAGCGTTGACATCCGTCCAGCCTTGTCCCACCCAATGAAAAGGTGGGGGAGTTCCCCGACCCGCGGCGGTATCTGGCGGGAGATCGGTTCACCGTCTTTGTGTCCGCAAAGGACTCCGAGAATGAGAGTGAGAGAGGAAAAGACTAAGGATAGCACGCCAGGCCTGCGGACCCTGAGCTTTCTTACTCAGCAAATGTGCCTGAAAAAAAAATTTTATCGTCTGCCCATTTTTTGCCAGGGAGGGCAGAACTATTTTACCGTCTATGAATGACGGAAAGGAGCGGGAAAGCCTTGTTTATTTGAAACTGTTATGCGGGAAGGACGCTCGAGCACCCTGTCTTTAATGCAAACAAACAGCCACGAGGCGAAAGAAAAAAAAAAGTGTTCATGCGTATCTTTGCTTTTGTGCTTCTTGGCGATGGTTCCGCAAAATAAAAGAAGAAGGGGCCCCAGGTCAAAACAACCCCATATTCTTGCACTTCTAGACCGACAGTCCGGGCACTGGATAAAAAAGTTGCGCGAGAAGCGCGGGCGGGCGCGCGGGGAGCGCCCGCCTTCACCCATCTCGCATGCGGTGATAGGCTTGATCGTATTCATTGATTAATTGGATGACGGGTTAGGCCAAAAAAAAATTCCAAAAGAACCCCGAGAGGACCTCATCTTTCTCGGTTGCTTATCAAAGTTATCATCGCTGCCAAAGCAAGCACGCTACCTAAGTGCTCTAGTCTACCTCTTCGTCATCGCCCATGGGTCGGTCCTCGGGGAAGAGATAATAAACACATGACTTTTCTTTCCCACTTGAGAGCGTCATAGCAACACTCTGTGGTGTTGCGTGTTGTGTGGCAAATCGATTAGGTGCCACTCCGCCGCAGGTCGTGCAGCACCGCCATTGGCGCAGTGTTCCTTTGGGTCATCTGCTTGCGACCCCTGTGTTCGGAGCAAGCAGCTCGTGGTGGATGGAGTTAAATGACCGCCGAGAGAAGAGAGAACATCCAACGAGACATTTGCAGGCCCACGTTTTTTCCGTTCCCAATTAGGTTCAATGACGTCTTTTTTTTTAGAGGATAAACGTGGTGGATCGTACATGATCTGTATATCTATCAACGTACTGTACAAGCGTACATACATACGTACATAAAGAGGATAGACAAATGCGTTAGTCGAGACGGCGTCCCCCAACTTTTTTCTTGTTCCTCGGTCGTCCCGAGCTCTCGAGGCTCGATATACGCGTTCTTGGGTATATGTCTCGGAGCAGCCGCGCTGGTGAGGCTTGATAGGGTTCAAGATTATTAGATGTTAGACAAAGAATCCTCTCATCCGCTAGGTTTCAAATTTTGGTTTCGGATCTGGATCATCTCACTGCAGCCGCCCGGAACGATAAACGACCCTGTTGAATGCGTATGCCAAGAAACGATATAGGATATATATGCCTTGATCTTTTACCCTCTTTCCCAAGTCGAGGGTCTTCATTTGTCCATCCCAAGCTACAGGTCTTTGCGAATGGACGAGGATTGAAGGCGCCTAAGCAGAAATTTATTTCTGCTCTGTAAACTCACAGTCCCCCTTCAGCATTGGATTTATATCATGTAAAACGACTACGTTTGACTGGATGTCAGTTGGATCTGCACGCTACAGGCTATATTACTCTATTGGTACGGCACAAAGCAGCGTTTGGGTAGTGTGGAAGGGTCCGCTTCCACTTTTGTGATCCCAATGACCACTTTTTACACAAGATGATATTGCAGGTAACATATAGGGACGTCTGCAGCTCACAAATAAAAGATCATTTGGCAGAGACAAGGGAGTGGCTGTTCCGAGATGTATGTATGCTGTAGCAGACACATGTTAGAACAAGCTTTTTATTGGTCCTCTGGTTAGCGGGTCAATTGAATTCCGTGGTTCTGGAGTTTTGCCTTTTGTGGTGGATGAAAAAAAAATTCAGCGACTTCGATTATTTCGTAGTTGATCTAGATCCACAGGACACAAAACATAAGAAAAAGAAAAAGAAAAGGAGATGGTGGTATCGTCCTGAATGTTGCGGTAAGGTACAGGAGGATTCCCGATGAATTAAGCCGGTGAAGTCGGTAGATCTCGTCACCGCGGCAGATAGCCGACTATGAAGAATAATATATTTCGTAACCGCGGGGAAGATTTTAACCACGACAAGAGGTTTTCGCGTTGGTAAATGAAAGAATGAAGCTGAACAGTTTTCAGAGTAAGCGAAGCAGTATCTATAAGAAGCATCCCAACGAATAATATGATGGCTCGGGTGATCCCTGCCGCCGTGGTTTATGACTTCCGGCTGAGCCTAGAATCGAAATGCGCGATCCCGGGTTGCAGAGCGAAAAGGTCAAATATGATCCGTGTTTAGGTTTTATGGACAACCTTACAGAAACGTAACAGGATACAAATACTCTGAAAAACATTGATATCAAGCAGCGCTTATCAGATCCAAAGCTGCATTGAGCAAAATTTGAGGTGATATTTACTGGTGCCATACATACGCATCCAAAATCGAGCAGACCCGCCACATACATACTATTCTTTACGTTTGTATTTCCCTCGCGGGCATATTCGCCGAAACCATGCCTCTTCATCTTCAGTCAAATAAGTCGATAGTCTACTACGTCTTTGCACAATACCAGCTGCCGACCTGGCGAGGTACCAGCCGTTTTAAAGGTGAGCATCCTTTCCTCTACTATTGCATAAACATACTCTTGAATAAGCATATTATATGTAGAAACAAAATAGATGAGATCAAGATGAATATGAAAAAATGCACAGACAGGGGTATCGGGTGAAAAAATAAACGGTGGGCTGCGTAAGAGACGATCAATTCTCTCAACGCAACCCGCATACTGCACAGAGAATCGTGGACACGTCTCTGAGCAGATTTACCAGTGTATAGAAATTGGAGGCGGCCTATAGTTGGACGGCACCATTCAGTTTATTGGCCCTCACTTATTTGTTAGCAGGTATGATTGCGCCCATGCTCGTGGTCGTGGCACGCACGAAAAAGCAGCATAAAAAGACGCCCCCATAGTATGGGTCAGTGTGTACAATAGGTAGGACGCTAATGTGAACACATATAGTGTATATATCGATATGGTTGTATTATATATATGTTGGATCATCTGCATATCTATTTGCGTGGAATACCGACGCCGTATAATATGCATGAATCCATTGTTTTCCAAATCCGCGAGGTGTAGAAGTTCCATAGCCAGCACCACATGACAGACAGAAATGCTGTGTGTGTGAGTGAGACTGTGTCCCATTGATGTGAACAGCGAAATGCAGTCCCGTTTTACTTTCTGTCTTAGTTTACTCTTTTTTTTTCTGCCTACGTGTACAATCCACACTTGAAATCCGTGGTGTTACTAACGCTCATTGTCTTTTTTACTGCCACTATACACAGCACATTGCACTTCAATGTGGCAACTCACTAATTAAATCATGACAGGGCGCCGATCCGATGTCAAAACAATACTTAGGCAGGGAAAAGTGATCGATATTGTCACCCAAGTTCTGACGGCCACCTGTGACGATTACTGTGTGGCGAACAGCTAGTGAGTGATGAACCCTACGCCCCGCTTTTTGGAAGCGGCGTTATTGGACGGATCGTTCTGGTATGGTCGTTCTCGAACCGGTAGCGCGTAATATCTAGCGAGCAGCCGTTGCAGCAGCGGAAGCAACATCGTCGAGGCACACCTCACAAGTAGACGTTCACGTTCGTTAAGAACTTGGAGTTTATAAAAGTCTACTGCAAAGTACACGATATCGATGCAAGCTGGCAGGATCGCCTTGATGCAACGCAAGCTGCAAGCATTGATACCTGCGAGAACGAGCGTTCACTTTATGCCAGTTCCGTCATTATACCGATAATAAAAAGCTGGTCTTTAACATCTACATTATCTTCTCTTCAAACTTTGATTATGCTAGCACTTTAAAACCTGTGTCCTAGCACCCAAAAGATAACCTACTGCTACAGTAAAAGCAGTATACTATCTGATCAGGAGAATCCAAAGGTAGATATGTCATGCATAACTGAGGAAAGAGAAAAAGAGAACCGGACAAGAGACTAGCATTTGCCCATGCTACTGTGCTTATTTGTCTATCTCTATGGTTACCGGTTCTGTCGAGGGTAGATGATGAGGTCATGTTCACGTTACGCCACGATAAAATAATCTACGCGTTATTTATTCAACAAATCCATGCTGACTCTTTCGCGCCGTTTACTGCAACAACGTCGATTTTTCATGACCCACCACGTTCGTATTGGCCAACAGCAAGTACCTGTGTCGGGTGAAAACAGCGACAAAGTCGTTGAATTCGGTCCATTCAAAGAGTGGGTGGCCCGGCTCGACAAGGCACAGCGCGATCGCCAAGATGAGTTTGACGTGAGCGAGATTGCGATTCAAAACACGGATGTCTTTGGGTCGGGAAAACTCGGTTTTGTCAAGCTCAAGGCAAACGTAACTTTTCGCGAGACAGGTAAAAATGTACCAGGCATTGTGTTTATGGTAAGATAGATAAAAAAAACAGTTTGGTATGGTGGAGGCTGACGAGGAATAATCAATGAATTGATGAAAAGCGAGGTGGTTCGGTGGCCATGATGATTATACTCAAGTCAGAAGGATGTAAGGATAAGCTGCTGTTAACGCTGCAGCCTCGCGTGCCCGTCGCTTCTTTGGCGTTTCCCGAGCTGCCGGCGGGGATGCTGGATGGGTCGGGTAATTTTGCTGGTACTGCCGCCAAAGAGATTTATGAAGAGACAGGTGAGCCAAATTGCTCTGTATGAAGAACGGAGGTCGCTGACGCGGTCTGTGTCTATTTAGGTCTTTCTATCAAGGAGGATGAGCTCGTGGATCTTACTGCGAAGGCGTACGGTGACACATGGCAAGGTGTATATCCGTCCGCCGGTGGTTGTGGTATGTGCTTGTTAGTGTTTGCGACAACTTCTGCTGACTGCTACATGGATATATACAGACGAGTTTCTGCGGCTGTTTGCGTGTATAAAGCACATGCCGCAGCAGCAGGTGCGGGAACTCGAGGGAAAACTCACAGGATTACGCGATCACGGCGAAAATATCACATTGAAACTCGTGGATCTGGAAAATGCGTGGAAGGAGGCTCCGGATGCCAAACTGCTCTCTAGTTTAGCCTTGTACCAAGCATTGAAAGCTAACCATCAAATCGAATCATAAACGCATATGATGTCAATTCTGTGATAAGAAATTTGGCTCAGCTACTGCAGCTGCCTAAAAATGAAAACACGCCCACCGAATCCATGAAAGAGAGGGGGTTTCTTTCTTTTAACTCTTTCATTTTTATAATCGACCATGTCCAGTCAGAAATCATTGCTCCCGTTTCAGAAGCGAGGCGGTCGGCAACAATTTGTGCGCAAGTCGGTGTTTGGCGATGACGATGATCAGGAAGAAACCGATCAAGTTGAGATGGTATCTGGTTTCGAGAAAAACAAGGCAGTAGAGTAAGTGCAGTGGAAGCTTTTGGTTGAATCTGACCTTTAGAACAGAGTAGAACCCAAGAAAGAAGCCGCACCGCTGTCCATCACTCCTTTACCGAATGTCGACTTTCGATCACGCAAGAAAGAGCTATATATACCCACTGGTGCTACGAATCAGCTCTCAGGCGGACGACCCGATCAGCAAATCGAACAGACCCCGGAGGTGCTTGACCAGAGCAAACAGCAGTTTGGTCTCCAAATCATGGATAACAAACGGACAGCAAACGGGCAGCAAGAAGAGGAGGTCACCACGACGACGGTGGAGCAGGTCGAGGTGACAGAGGAGAAAGAACCTGAAAAGGCAAAGACGCTGGATGAACAGGCCATGGATGCCATTCTCAAAGGTAAACAAGGGGGTAATATCAAGGGACGAGAAGCTAAAGAACTGGGTTAGCATCCAAAGCGAACGGTGACGAAGCGGACGATTCGCCGACGCTGACGATTCACATGGACGAGACGGAGGCCTTTCGAAAAGATGTTGAGAAACTGCCCGACGAAGCCACGATGGAAGACTATGAACGTGTGCCTGTTGAACAGTTTGGCGCGGCCTTGTTGCGCGGTCTTGGCTGGAAAGAAGGCCAGGGCGTGGGCCGCAATCGCAGAAATACGCCGTAAGCAGAAAGGAGAGAAAGCTACAAACATGCATTCTAAAAGTGCAACTTCATTAGATTGCCTCAGGAAACGCCGATCAAACAGCGCGAAGCGCTGTTGGGTTTGGGCGCAACGCCGAGCGACTTTAAAAAGGAAAGCCGACGCGATGCGTACAAGTACAAGGAAAGCAGTCTGTTTAAAAAGGTGACGAAGCGCAACTTGGAAGACGAGCATGGGACGCGTCCTAGCAGTAGCCGTGATAGCAGCCGCTCCAGCGAAAGCGCGAGCAGTAGCAGCAGCAGGCGACGACGCGACGATTCGGATTATGACGATGATAGAAAGCGGCGGCGACGACGCAGCCGCAGCCGTAGCCGTAGCCGCGATAGTCACAGCAGCAGTCGATCCAGACGTTCTCATAGAGACTCGAGTCGCGAACGGCGCCATGGCAGCAGCAGTAAAAGCAGCAGTAGGAGCAGTAGCAGACGATAAACCTTCAAGAAGAAGAGAGTTTGGAAGTGTATGTATACTGTACTATGCATCTATTCTATTTGGGTTGAATGAATCTTGTTTCGCCACATTGATAAAGTCCGCATGTGTTCTGCAACAGTGCGCCCCTTCCTTCTTTCTCTCTTATTCGTGCTCTTGTTCTTGTTCTTGTTCTTGTTCTTGTTCTCTCTTTCTTCCTTCTGCTTGCCCCTTCCGCTCTCTTTTCTTTTTCTTTTTCTTCTTCTTTTTTTTTCCTTTCTCTCTTGCTTCTGGGGTCTAGCTTTGTTCTTTCCATTCTTCTCCATTCTACTTCATTTCGTTCCTCAATTGCTTTCTTTGACCTGTTCTCATTTTACAAAAGACAAAACGCCATGTCGGTTGTTGAAACGTTTCACGGTTATATTGAGACAACGCAAGACTCGTTGTTGGTGTTTGAAGCGTGTCGGCGTTGTCTGCTGCCGAGGGCCTCGCGGCGACTGCAAGAAAAGGAACGCCAGCTCGTACGGTCCGGTTCCGTGTTTGTGTTTGACGAAAAGGAGTCAGGTATAAAAGAAATACACATTCTATATATGTATGTTATGGTATACGCTTACTAAACAATGTGCAAGCGAAGGCATCAAGCGGTGGACAGACGGTTTGGTGTGGAGCCCGTCGCGAATCCTAGGCAATTTCCTCATTTATCGCGAACTCGATAAGCGACAACAAAAACGGAAGCGCTCGTCGGTAGTGATCCATGAAGACGAGGTTACAAACGGCGATGAAGCCATTGTTACCAGTGGCGGCGGTGGTCCAATGCGGTCAGCGCGTCGACGGAGCTCGTCGAGTTCGACGCAGGACGACGCGATGCGCAACCACCGCCAATTGATGGGCAGCCTGTCCGAGGCATACGACTCCAAGACGGACGGACTGATCAAAAAGACAATGTCGGTCGTTGTCAACAACGTGTCCCTGCACCTGGTTTCGTATTACCATCCCGATGACGTCGTGAACCGTCGCTTGCGCACCCCTTCTTCTGTGCCTGAGCTTGCCAATCTCGAGATTTCACCCGAGCTCCTGATCCGCCAGAATTTCCGTATACCTCCCATGGTCGAGCCTGATAACATGTTTTATTCTTCTCCTGGCACATCCTCATACGGTAGGTTAATTGAGTATTGTTTCCATGGTACTTATCATATGATAGATCCCCGCTTACAGGCACTGCAGCCACGTCGCGAACAAATACATCCTCATCATCATCATCATCAGCAAGATCAGCAAGGCTATCGAAGTGATGTGGATCCGACCGTGGCCGTTGCGGCTGCGGCTGCAGTGTCTTTCCACCCATCGCCCCATTCACAATATCCGACCCAGCCGTTCCGTGCCTACCATACTGATCCTCACACGCCGGTCCCAACCATGCAATATGTGCCTTACAATACATCGACTGGGTCGCCCATTGTCCCCACCTCGGCCCCTGTGACACAACCCGCCACGGGGCTGATCGATACCCAGCCTCATCCCCACGCGCAAATACCACCCCCTGCTTCCTCGGCTTCTTCGGCTTCTGCGCCTCCTCCATCCCACCATGAGGGCCTTCACCATCGTGGCAACCGCATCACGTCGCTTTTGACGGACGATCAGAACAGTCACCACCATGGCGATAATGGCTTTCAGCAACAGGAGCATCACCACCATCATCATCAACGGCAAGAACAGCAGCAGCAGCATGGACGGGACGTGGATGGATTTGATAAAGGCGTCCTTTGGATGTGATACCTCTGCACGATATACACTCCCTCCTTTTCTCTTTCTTTTTTCTTCTGCACACATATATACAACCTCCACGCCGAGAGGCGCCCACCTCTTCTTTTTGTATACTGTACCACTTTTTTTCTTTTTCTCTTTTTACTCACTTTCGCGATAAACTGTACTCTTTTCCCTTATTTGTTCAAAGTACACTTTGTATGTGGTGTGAGCTATTTACCTGATCATATAATATATCTGACGATAGACGCCTGTATCATGATTTTACCATACCACACGCACATATGCAACTCAATTTGATGTACAGCTTAAAGGATGATACATCGAAGCGAATAATAAGTTTTTTTTGTAGAGATGAAGGGTACAATGATACAAAAGATAATATGCAAAAATATAGAGAGTGATATACATCTAATATACTTCGAGAATATACTTCTCCTTCTCCTTCCACTCCTCAATGAGCTCACCAGCCGCCTTCTCGTCAATGCCACCAAAGTTCTTGAGGCCGTAGACGACGGCATCCTTGACATCAGGAACGGGCCAAGTAGGACCGCAGAGGTAAAAGTGACCATTCTTGGTGACGAGGTAGTCATGGAGAATTTCGGCATCCTCCATCATCTTATGCTGGATATAGACCTTTTGCTTCTGATCACGAGAGAAGGCCAGACCCATATGGGAAAGGACACCGTCGGCGTGGTAGGCCTCGAGTTCTTCACCATAGAGGTACTCCATGCGACGGTTACGCGAACCAAAGTAGAGCACCATGGGACCAACCTTGCGACCTTCGGCCTTGTACATGGCACGCTCCTGGATGAAAGCACGGAAGGGCGCCATACCAGTACCGAGACCGGCCATGATGACAGGTTGCTCGTCAAGCGGGGGCAACTTCATGACGGAGGGCTTGATCGAGACCGTGACGTCGGCGCCGACCTTCATGTCCGCAAGGTAGCGCGTGCACTGGCCGTAGCGCTTCTTGCCAGCAGGCGTGACCCAGTCAACTGCGACGATGAGGAGGTGGACCGAGTTGGGGTGCATGCGCTGCGAAGAGGCGATTGAGTAGTGGCGGGGCTTGATGGGCGTGATGATGCGGGCAAGGGCTTCGAGCGGCGGCTTGGCGGAGGTGAACTCGCGAAGGAGGTCCTCAAAGGTGACAGTGTCATCGACGCGTTTCTTGTACTCGTCCTTACCCTCAGCTGAGACTAGGAACAGAAGCTGCTCCTTCTCCTTGGGGTCGGTCGCGTACGACGCCAGCGCTTCATAGAACTTCTTGGAGGGGCGGCCAAAGATGTCGAGGGTCTGCGAGAAGAGCTGGAAGACGGTACGCGCCTCGCGCTTACCCGAAGCCTCGTTGGGGACGACCACCACGTCGTCGTGCTTGAGACCATACCACTCCAGGAACTGGATCACTTCCTCTGAATCGTTGTGGCCGTGCACACCCAGCGCATCACCGAGCGAGTACTTCAAGTTGGAACCGGTGGTGTCAAACTCGAGGTGGAAGACGTTGCGGTCGTAGGAGGCGGGCGTGAGGCGCTTGTTCTCGCTGAGCTTGATGACATAGGTTTGTTCGTGCAGGTCGGGGCGGACGGCAGTCTCGGTAGCATAGGCTTCCTTGAACATGACTTGCCAGGCAGCCTGGTGCCAGCGGCCGACCTCAGCATCTACTGACTCCTCACCATCCGCGCCAGCGGCCTCGGCCGTTGCCAGAGCCTGGGCGGCCTCATCGTCGACCGCAACGGCACGGTGCACAGGCACAGCAGGGAGCTTGATGTCGTTGATCTCGAGGATGGTCCAGGGCGGCAGGAGTTCGACGCGCGTGAGCTGCTCCTTGACGGTCTTGATCACGCTGCGTACAAGCGCCTTGATATCGGCCTTGTCGTCTTCGTAAAGCGCAACGAGACGCGACTCGGGATTGTTAGAATTGTTAAGAACGAGGAAGGCGGCTTCCCAGACGAGATGAGTCGACTGGCGGTTGAGGCCGAGCTCCTCAGCGATGCGCGCGCCGTCGAGGGTATACAGCTGGATGTCTTTCTGGGTCAGGGCCAGCTTGAACTCGTTGGTGAGGTGGGGCTCAATCTCATCGCCATGCTTCCAGGGGCCGTGGAGGAGGATTGTAGCCTTGTTAGCAGCTGAACTGAGGATGTCGAACTCCTTGGTGAGCTGGACATTGTGGACCGAGATATACTGGGCCTTGCTCTTCTTGTCGCCAACTTGAGTGAACACGACCGGACCGCCAACGCGGTAAGCATCGCGCGAAGTCTGGGCCTCAGCCGCGTCGTGGAGGTGGGCGGCGTGCACAGCCGCCTGGGCCGAGCCATCCTGCTCGACGTCCCAGAACAAGGCGCGGTACAGATTGTCCTCCTTAACAGTCGTGATGTTGTACTGTTCGGCGTGGAGATCGACGAAGGTGGCCTTGGCAGCGTCGGCGGCGAGCAGCGCAATGTGTTCGGCCGCGAGGTGGGCAAAGTTGGCGGCCTGGGCGGTCGCGAGACGAGGCTTGGAGGAGAGGCGGCCAAAGCGGATGGCAGCCGCGACGTCGAGGAAGAGAGGACCGTTAAAGGCGAACAGGCCATCGCCCTGCTCGAGGACTACAACCTGGCGCACGGAAGCAGGCAGTTCGCGAATGAAACCGGCCTCGGACCAGGGGCGGTACAGACGCACGGAGATCAGACCATAGGCAGAGTTCTTGACGGCATCCGCGACGGGTTGCGAGCTGGCACCCAGCGCAACGAGCACGGTTTCGGCGTCCTTGGCACCGGTGTACTCGAAAGGCTTATAACCATGCTGGCTGAGGATCTGCTCAGCGGCGACGTAGGGGTCATTGTTGGCGGCGGGGATCTTATCGACCTCAGCGAGCTTCTGGAAGGGCTGAAGCGAGGCGCGCTGGATGGCATTGGCTGAGCCGTCAAAGTAGTGGATGACGGGCAGCTGGGTGGCACGGGCAATAGCATGAGCAACGATGGCCATATCGTGGGCTTCTTGGACATTCTGCGACGAAAGCAAGATGGCCCCCGAGTTGCGAGCGGCCAAGACACAGTCGACCTGTGGGTGAGCGACGAGCTCGCTGTCGACGGCATAAGCAGCAACGTGGAGTACGAGTGGCTGGCGGGCAAGTGCAAGAGCGTGGAGGTTGGGGATCATCGAGAGCAGGGCCTGGGAGGACGTCAGAACAGCAGCCTGCTTGGCTGTGCCGGCCAAGGCACCCTGCACGGCCTGGAGAGCGCCGGCACGGGTCTCCATTGCCACAGTTTTGACAAGCTCACCGCGGGCATTGCGCTGATCCTGCACTGAAGCGGTCGACTGGCTGACGGGATAGCTGAAGACCAGGTCCGAGAGGGCATACGCCACATATTCGATTGCATGCTGGGCATCGAGCAAGCGGACTTCCTCACCGGCCGCACGAGGGGCCAGCAGGGCTTCCAGGGCCAGCTTGGCCCGGGAACGGAGCACGATAGAGTCATCTTCGTCGACAATGGTTGTCTGGCTGCCGGCGCTCGAGGCAGCGTCCTCCTGTGTCTGCTTAACGACAGCTTCGATGGCTTCGCGAGACAGCGTGGCCGCCTTGGTGTTGGTGGGAACGGCCTTGTTCTTCAGGAGCGCAGCGATCAATGCAGTCGATGCAAACATGAAGATAAAAAAAGATGGAGGGAAAGTGAAAGACAGAAAAAAAAAAAAAGTAAAAGTCTATTCTTTAATAATAATACAAAAAAAACTTGGTGCTGCGGGGTCATCTTGAGCACGCCATTGTCCGTCCTTGGCTGTTGTCCATTCATATCCTTCGAAAATTGCGCAATCGGCATCTTGGACGAACACATCTCGCTTGCCTTTTACGGCGGTTCCAGTTTGCCTGTCCAATCAAAGTGGCTGTTTTTGCATATCGTTCATCTCTATATCTGACAAATAGAGCTGTGCATAGAACATTATGTTTTGGTGCTTGAGTCTCGACCTATCCTAAAGCATCTCATCTCGGATCATGAATCCATGAAGGAGACTATCTCTATCCAATAATGTCTGGACTGTACCAAAAGTTCGTGGTCAACCGATCTGTAGTCAACCGATCTGGAAGTAATCTATAGATCGGTCATCAATCGAAGGGTAGATTCCGAAATCAACACATCTCCACGTCCGCTTTTATACGATACTCCAACAAGTATCCATAAGATGTGATACTGAATAGGATAGCGACTTTTGCTGTAGGCATGTGCAAAAGTTTAGCAGCGGTTTCAGACCCACATGATCTATGCTGAATCGATGTACAAGGATGTTCCGAGAAGTAGTCAATGTGCCCTTTTCTTCTGCTACTTTATGCAGTAAAGTAATGGAATTACAATCCTATATTCAGGAAAACATAAGAAAGAAAAGAATAATCACCATAGATTTGGCAGAAGCGGTCAGACGCCTTGGTACGCTGCGATTGCAACAGCTGTGCTATTCTATGATAAATGAATCCCTTTTTGGTAATACACTTTCTAAATCACACAAAGTGCTCCGAACCATTTTATACTTTATGAACCGTAACGTGCGAGAATATGGTATGTCGACGGACCTCCAGCCCATGCCTCATTTGCTGAAGGGCCAATGCTTGCTCGACAAAAGGCACAAGTGCCGCGAAGAAATAGGGGGAATTGAACAAAGTTATCGGAAGGGTTGTCAACGCAGTGTACAACCTAAAGATTGTGAGCAGCACTGAAACGCTTCTAGAGGACGTCATTAATGGATGAAAGACACCCATACTAAGGAACACATAATGATCCTATGTAAATAGAGACATGCTCATCACTTGTATTTTTATGCAATAAGATATTAATAAATGGAAGCTATATTACGCGCGAAGTCTTATGGTAATACATGGTCTGAGGGGAATAGTATATGAAATCAATAATGGTGGGATGGACCGCCCTTGGTAACCGCCACGGGAGGGAAACGCGGATGGCCATACAGTGTCTGGTCTTCCTGAAGGTAGTTTTCACGCATTATTTGCTGCTCCTCTTCTTTTTGGAGCTCTTTAACATGCTTCGCCCACGCTCGTCCTTGGACGTGTCGTCGAATGCGTGCGCAGTGGAGGATGAAACACGTGATCAACGCAACCATCACCACCAACGTAATCGTCGCAGGTCCTACCGCTGTCGTGGGGGTCTCGCCCATAGTAGCTATGCGTATATATGTATATGATCTTTCAACGGATGGGACCTCTTTATAGGCTTTAAATAGCACCCAACCTACGTATATGTGTATATATGTACAAAAATGAAGGGGGATGCGGTATGACACAGAAAAGATAGGAAGAAAAAGTTTGAATATGTAAGAGAGAAATCAGAAAAAAAAGGTTTCTGTTCCCTCCCTATATTTATGCGCGTATGATGTTATTCTCTTTCAGGTTTGTGGTCAAATGTATATATATCCAAAAAAAATTTAAAACAAGTCCCATACAGGTTATATGTTCTGAGATATAGAATTTTTTAGTTTAATGCATCGTGGGCATGGCGACGCTGGAGCGGGTGTGAGTTGCGTCGGTCTCCTTCCAGAGGGCAGTGACCGTCTTGGGCTTGGTGTAGAACTGGAGACCGCTCTTGCCGTAAAAGTTGAGGTCACCCAAGATCGAGCCACGGCTGCCAGTCTAATAATATTAAATAGAAATATGCAACTCGATAAGCAACCCATCCTGATTTGCTTTTTACTACTTACGAAGGAGAAGGGGGGCACGGGCACGGGAATAGGCACATTAATGCCAACCTGACCGACATCGATTTCGTGCTCAAACTTGCGAGCAGCAGGACCCGAGTTGGTGAAGACCGCCGTACCGTTACCATAGGGGTTGGCATTGATGAGCTCAATGGCCTCGTCGATGGTCTCGACGTTCAAGCACACGAGTGCGGGCGCAAAGATCTCCTCGCGATAGCACTCCATGTGGGGCTTGACGTCGGTGATGATGGTAGGGCCTAGCATATGCATATGACAAAAAGAAAGAGGTCGGAGATCAATCCAACTACCCCACTTAAAAAAACGATAACTTACCCAAGAAGTTGCCCTTTTCATAGCCCTTGACGACGTGGCCACGACCATCGAGGAGGATGTTGGCTCCCTCGTCAGCACCGCTCTGAATCAGCTTCTCAGCGCGCTGGAGTGCCTGGGGCGTAATAAGCGGGCCGAGGTCAACCTCGGGGTCCATACCGTAGCCGACCTTGAGCTGACGGGCGCGTTCGGCCAATTCCGGAAGCCACTCCTTGGTCTCACCGACGAGGACAAGCGTCGAAAGAGCCATGCAGCGTTGACCTGCGGCGCCAAAGGCAGCACCCGCGATCGCGTTCAGCGTTGCCTGCTTGTTGGCATCGGGCATCACAACCGCGTGGTTCTTAGCGCCGAGGTTAGCCTGGACGCGTTTGCCATTGGCATTGCCGCGCGTGTAGATGTGCTGACCGGCACGGTCAGAACCGACAAAGGAGATGGCCTTGATCGCAGGCTCGTCGCAGATGTAGTTGACACAGTCGACTGAACCATGTACGATGTTGAGAACACCCTTGGGCACACCGGCTTCAGCGGCGAGCTCGGCGAGCATCATCATGGCGCCAGGGTCGCGCTCGGAGGGCTTCATGATGATCGAGTTGCCGGCAGCGATCGACAAGGGGAACATCCACAAGGGAATCATGGCGGGAAAGTTGAACGGGCAGATACCGGCTGTGACACCCTACACAAGAAAGGAAGATTCAGCTTTTGTCACGCCTCCTTGTAGGCCTATCTAGATTTTCATACCAGAGGCTCACGATACATGTCTAAGTAGTAAGCATAAAAAATTAGATGTCAGTGGATCGGGAGTTCCCTATAAAGCTATTTAAGATTGGGTAATCACTTACAGGTCTCCATGTCCTTGGCGACGGTCATCTTCTCGCCCATCAGGGCACTGGTCAGACCACAAGCCTGCTCGACGACCTGCAGACCGCGGAATACGTCACCTTTGGCATCCACAAAGGTCTTGCCCTGCTCCTGCACAATGTTCTCCGCGATCTTGTCCTGGTTCTGGCGGATTAAGTACTGGAGGTCCATCATCACGCGCTGTCGGCTCAGTGCCGTCGTCTTGCGCCATTCCTTTTGAGCAGCCACGGCCGACTTGGTAGCCTCACGAAGCTCCTCCTGGGTTGTCTCAGGGACCATGCCCAGAACCTCTTGGGTGGCCTAATCGATGCATGATTAACAAAGACATGCCTGGTGATAACAATCACCTACAGGGTTGCGGAGCTCGATCCATTTGGTCGCCTGGGACTCGGTGAACTCACCGTGGATGAAGTTCTTGACCGAAGGTGCCTTTTGGCTCTTGTCCAAGGTCGCGGCATGCTGAAGCGAGGGAATGCTCGTGGCAAAGCCTCGTCGCACGGAAGGCGAGAATCTGAAATGTCCCTGTCAGGAAAGTACAGACATTGCGAAAAGAAAGAAGCTACCTGGCTACAGAGTGTGCTTTGAATGCAGCAGACAACATTGTAAAGAGAAAGAAAGGGGAAAGAAAGCGGTGAAGTGAGAAGAATGGCTGTCTCGCGCTTCTTTATTTCGGGTTTTCTCAGCAGCTAGCACCGTGCGAAAATGCGGGGTCTTTAATCGTTTTGCCGGCGATCTGCTATAATACCATCCACTTGGATAGGTACATATCCATGTTTGTGCTACTCGATGCGTCTTCCCTTTCATGTGAGTCTCGCCTGTCAAATAAATTATCTATTTCCCATCCTAAATAAACCATACGCATACTTTTTGCCGTGGCCCTCCCATGCATGATGAACTTTCAATCCTGCAACTTACGACAAGTAAGGATATTATTTTCCTGCAGCGACGTGATACAGCTTTCTGATTGGCTCCTTGCTGACTGACAAACTTCTGTTGCCTCACCACCGCCATCAGTATAAGGGAGTCCTCGTTACTACCTCTTATCTCTATAAGGGTATCTCGGCCTGGTAACGTCCCATATAGTGCTATGTTATACTGATTGGTTCTTGAAACGAACAACTACTGTATTATAACTTTACTCACCATACCCTTATACGAACTTGTCATTTATAAGAGGCTTCTTTATAAGGAAGGCGTATTGTTTGTACGTATTCAGTAACACAGAAGACAACCGAGCAAAGAGATAGCAGGAGTAATGAGCTCAATAGTAGCAGGCGAGCAAATGGAAGATTGTGTGCTAGCCATATACCGGGACAGAGGATATCGAGATACATTGATAGGTGTTATGTTATGAACCCATGTCCGATTCGTACATATGCCTTGCAATACTGCTCGCGTGGTGAGGTGATTACCTAAAAAGAGGCTTTCTATATCCGGGGAGGATATTATCAAGGCAGCTGCTCTGCTCTCAATATTCTATTTAGCGCCAAACCTCAAGTGAACCGTAAATCGACCTGCTTATAGGCTACCATGCAACAGTGTTTCAGAGAAAAATCATTATCACAGTGATGTACTTTCAATATAACAATTACCATTCTACTGCCAAACATCATATATAGGATTACAAAAAGTCACCTTTATATAAAAGTCACCTTTATACGTAGAATTAAAAGGTACATAAAACTATTTACAAAAACTGGAGATGCGTCTGCATAGGGTTATGCACGTTTGAAAAGCTGCGGATGGAGCTTGAACCGTAAGGCTAGCATCACCAAACCTGCGGCTACCGTAGGTGCGCCCGCAAACTGAATAGCTGCCGTCCACCCATACGAGCTCTGCAACAGGCCAATGATAGGCGTACCGACCAAGTTGCCGAACATCGTGCTGAAGTAGCAAAGGCCAATACCGCGTTGAATATTCTTTATGCCGACGACGCCAGCTGCCACCACAGGGAAGAGCGAAACCCAACCACCACCAGTCAGGCCATACAACACGCAAAAGGCAACATAGACGCCGTAAGAGTCTGCAAATTGCCAAATCACCATTGTGAATACGCCTAAGATCGTTATAAAAAAATGAGTACCGCAAAAAAAAAAAAAATTCCTTCTTACCGGCTAAAAATGTACACGCAAACATGGTATTAAGTCGACCGGTTTTGTCCGCTAAGAAACCTAGTGAGATACGACAAATGGCGTTCATACCTATGGACATTATTGGAAGAAATAAATACACTTGGTAAAGCTTTACCCGAGAAAAAGCAAGAGAAAACTAACCACACATGATGGAAACCATGTTTGAGCCTGTCTGCGGGCCTTGACCCAAATAAGATGCATATGTGGGGGCCAAAAAGAAAGGACCGACATATCCGAAAGGGACAAGCACAGAGAATAGCATCAGGAGTGCAAACGCGGAGGTAGCCATGCTCGGATCCCAAAAAGCACCAATGCCTTTGGTCGGAGACGGAGGTGGACGCCAGCGCGAACGGGCCAACCCAACGGCAATGCAAAGGATACCAAAGTACATGCCGCCTAGCACACGCAAAGCCTGACGGTATCCGAGCTGTCCAATGAGGTACGTGGACAAGGGGGCTAAGGCAACA
>VAFG01000372.1:121912-142842 GCA_013461545.1 Syncephalastrum contaminatum | reverse complement strand
AGGATATAAGACGCTCGTCGCAGATCATCTATGTTGCTGCTGTAGCCGCTACATTCCTGTGAAATCTTGCTTTGACGCTGGCTACTGCTATTATGCTCATCATTTTTGCATTCAGCGAAATTTTGCTCAACGTCGTCCGATTTATGCTCTGCTGCTGACCGATCCCTGGACGCTACAGTAGCCTCTGACTTGTTGCTATGGAGCGACGTCATGGTGATAATTACTCACAACAAGGCAAGTGTAGGCAAGAAAAGAAGAAGTAAAAGTGATGTGAATAGATCTGATCTGCCCAGCCTTATTTCGTGAAGCTATTTATGCGAAACTTTCCCGGGGAAAGTTTAACGCGGCCATCCTGGGAACTCAGGGCATAGAGGCTTTTTGCAAACATTACTGAAGAATCATTTGTCATCCACGGAGGCAAGTTTGTGACCAAAACAGATTTTGTACAACACATGTAGCGTTGAACAGAAAAATCTGACGCTGAGCCGCACCGATGCATGGAACACATCAATCATTCTAAGGTGCACCTCTCGCTGATAATTAAGGTGACTTTATTCACCCGTCATTAAATATATGCCTATCGCTGGAGTTGTAAATTATCATCCATTGATCCGACGCAACTTGATCTGGTAAAGAGAGAAAATCATGGTCCTGTGCCGATTAAAAGGAAGAGCGAAACATATATGCGATGAAGCGCGCAGTGAGCCACATGGTTCTGGGGTCTTCCAACGGCCCGCCCTTTAGTTTTGTGTTATCTCCTGCCAAGCGAGCAGTTGTTTTTAGAAATATTCAGTGCAGGTATCCAAGCCTGTCAAACCGGATTTGTCTACAGACTCTGTACTTTTCTGATCTAGCATATCGCCCGGCAGCGTCCCGATTTGTAAGCCCCTCTGTTTATGACAAGAAACATACTGCTCCTATTTGTAAGCATTCCTACATACAGCAAGGTACTCGGTTTGACTTTATCGGCTTTGAGTAAAAGCACACATCGTTCTCTTCTTATTCTTTTCTAGCCTGAGCCTGCCTGGTTACTATCATTTTAAGAAAACTAACCTTTATTCTGAAGCTCTTTCGATGAGTGCAGACGTCTACATGCGTAGATCATTTAGAATCTGTCAGCAGGTGTACTTTCAAACTTCTACCATATCATACTACAGTTTGCATTTTGCCGTGCTATGCTGTTTCATTTCTTCTAGAGATTTATGAAAGCTCTATGGTAACAATGTGTCAGCGCTAGTTTTATGGGATACATGCATACCCATGGGTTATGATCTGCTGCGTAATCCGGCTTGATTCTGGTGTGCGCGGTGGTAATAGACGGGTGTAACATTACTCCAGATCATCGGGGGTGGTTTTTCCGTTTTCCGGACTCTGCGTCGCGTCAAAGTATCCCTTCAAGATTGAATTTGGCTGAGCAGGGGATTTTATTTTACAGATTAAAAAGCTGGACAGATGTAGACGCGTATTTGAAGTACCTTCCTATCCGTATATATCTGCGTATGGCATCTTGTCAGAGCAGAGGCAGACTTCGTCGGAAACGACAAACCGGCGGTGACCAGATCATCATATGACGCACGTATCTGGAACAACCAGAAAACCGTCTTAACCGCCTTTTTTTAGTCACATATAGCCGTCCTTCGGCTCGTGCATATGATGTTAAATGAGGTCGAGCACTTGCTATACAGTTTCTGCTAACGCTAATAGTGCAATAATCGATCAATAAGCTTGATATGTGCATAATTAGGGCCCAAATAAAATATACGTACGCTCGCCCGTAGCTGCGACGCTGACCGCCTAACGCTATTATAAACAAGGAAGTGATACCATGCTAAGGAATACTGATGGATCGCAGCCTATCAAAAACCATGCAATATCTTGGCATAGTTTATTGGACAAAGAAACAATTGGAAAAAAGCAAAATTAACAGCATACAGATGTGCCATTGCGATATAGGTTTCGATACGCAAAACTAAGGCGAGAATGAATCGCCTTGGATGATATGATACAACTACTACTACAACTATCCTGTCACCAAATATTGCCTGTTCCGTCGTATAAACAGAGTACTAATGAGGTTGTATATCTTGACGTTATCGTAGAACGAATTCAGACATATTTTCCTAATGCGATCATATCATCATGCTACTGGGGTTACTGCTAACTTGTCCTTTACTATCGATGCACAAAATGATGCCGACGGAATATGTACAAAGCTACCATTGGCCCCATGTTCAATGTGGCAATTCAAGATTGATCAGCAAAGATTACGTACTTAGTCTGATCACCCAGTCTATTTGCACCCTCCGGAATATATGGATATCTAGAGGCATGTATATCTAGGGCAAGGGATGATTTTTGCATGAGCCTGTGCCCAGATTTCCAGATGGCTATGGTGGCTGTCCGACAAGAAATCAAACGCAGATGCTCGAAATCGTGATGCCAATTGACGTGCGACCCTGCCGGTGTATCATGGATTTCCTCTATCAACTTTTTTGTCGTGATTTGTCCGTCACGTATTTTTAACCTATCGAAACCACCTTTGGGATCCGTACGATGATACGTTACTCATTACTCATATGGCCGCTTTATTATTATATTAGATACGATGCTAGCAAGGCTATTATTACATGATGAAGATGCAAAGGGTCAAACTATGTACAAAACGAGAAATGCGTTTGGATAGGGTTATACGCGCTTAAATAGCTTAGGGTAGAGCTTGAAGCGCAGCACAAGCATGATGAGGGCAGCAGCAACGGTGGGAGCACCGCAGAACTGAATGGCAGCTGTCCATCCAAAGGAGGTTTGCAACTGGCCAATGATGGGCGTACCGACGAGGTTGCCAAAGATGGTGACGAAGTAGCAAAGACTGAGACCACGTTGGATGTTCTTGACACCCACCACCTCAGCCGTCACAACCGGGAACAGGGAGACCCAGCCACCACCCGTCAAACCATAAAGCGTACAAAATGCGACAAATACACCATATGACTGCGAAAATTGCCAAACGACCATCGTAAAGACACCTGTTGAGAGTATTAGACGAGTCTACGAAAAGGGTGGATTTATCTCCGTACCTGCTAAGAGTGTGCATACAAACATGGTATTCAAACGGCCCGTGCGATCTGCCATGAGACCAAGTGTAATACGGCAAATGGCGTTCATACCTGAAAGAGCAAAAGAAAAATTAAAAATTTGCAAAACGTGAGGAACAACACAACTTACCGCTCATGATGGAAAGCAGATTTGAGCCAGTCTTTGCGCTTTCACCCAAATAGGAAGCGTATGTCGGTGTTAGGAAGAAAGGACCGATATAGCCAAAGGTGACCAGGAAGGAGAAAACGAGAAGAAGACCAAAAGACGTAGTCGCCATGCTCGGATCCCAGAGAGAACCGATACCTTTGCTGGGAGATGGAGGCGGGCGCCAGCGCGAACGGGCCAAGCAGACGGCAACACAAAGAATACCAAAGTACATGGCTGCGAGAATACGTAGCGCATCACGGAAACCGTATGTGTTGATCAGATACTGACTCAAAGGCGCCAATGCAACGCCACCAATACCACTTCCCGAGACAGCGATACCGGTAGCAAGGCCACGATTTTTGTAGAACCATTGAGTGGGCAGCGTCACTGAACATGAAAAGACAAACGCACCGCCGATACCGAAAAGCGCGCCTTGAGACAAATAGAGCTGCCACATGCTCGTCTGATAACTGGCAAACACGAGCGAAAGAGGGACAAGAATGGTCCCAATGGCCATCGTGGGTCGAAATCCGATCTTGCGAAAGAGAGGAGTCAAGAAGACACCGAAACCGACATAGAAAGAGTTGGAGATGGTGCCCACCCAGGCAATGTTGAACTGCGTGGCTTGACCTTTGTAGACTTCATTCAAGTACCTGGAAAAAAAAAATGAGTCGTGAGAAAAATCGTGGGAAGTTTTGTGTAACACCTACAATTCCTGGAATACACCCCAAGAGAAGCTGTTACCAGCCACAACAAAGTTCACCAAGAATGTACCAAGCACAACGAGCCAGCCTGGGTTACGCCATCCCTCGGTCGGCCAGGGCTGATCCCAGACAGCCACCTGTTCTTCTTCAATCTGCTCGCCCGAGCCTTCGTATGCCTTGTTCTGTTTTTCTAGATCACCTGCCACCGGTCTCGATGCACGGCGACTTCTCGCAGTACGGATGCTATGTTGGGTCTGGGCTGTCATCGTCCGTGCGATCGGATCCAGGGATGCCAGGGCGGGAAAGGCGCCTGTTTCCAAGAAGTAATCGGCTGTACTGAATTCATTTTCGTCTTCATCGTCTTCGTCGTCGTGAGTTGAGCTCTGTCCAAGCTCACCATGATTATCTTCAACGTCGCTGCGTGGGTCACCATGACGGTTTCCTTTTCTGGTTTCTTCCTGATCCAGCTGATGTTGTTCGCTTGCCATCGTAGTGGCTTCCGACTTGTTGCTATGCACGGATGCCATCAATGATAAACGTCAGCCACTGAGGAAAAACGCAGAGTAGAGGAGAAAAAAAAAGTATCTGTTCCGATTTCTTTTATTCCGCCCTTGGTATTTAAAGCAGTGTACGATCTATGTCCGGAGAAAGGTTGACGCCGCTGTAACCGAATTTGATTTGATCCAGCTTCCATTAGTGGGTTCCTGAAGAGTAGAAGAGTTCTGAGAAATAGTCCTCGTACTTGATCCCTTATATATTGACTGACAGTCGAGACCAGTTCATACTCTCGTTGACCTGCCAACGTTCGTGGCGAGGCTATGCGCATGTTTACTTGGGGACTCACATAGTAAATTTTTTAATCCGGCTCAACGGAGACATGACAGTAGTATGGAGTTTTGTGTGGTGAGTCATGATCCGCCACAACCCCCGCCTGTGCCAAACCTGCAAATTTTTGGACCAAATTCCTGCATCAGTGGATTATTAATCACTCTCTTTGTTATTGCTTGCTTATCCGATTTCATGCTAATGCGAACCCACGTTTAAACAAGGCGTTCTCCGTCTCCCGGGTGTGCCAATGCGAAAGGGGAAGGTGCATCGTACCACACTTTTGTTATATCTTACCGATCGCTTGGTTTGAGCAAAAAAAAAATTTTTTTTGCGGCAGCGAGCGGCTGGCATCCATCCCGTTAGGACGTCGTCCGTCCTAGACAGAGGGAAGTAGTACCCTAACTCATCTCTTACTGTACCATCTTATGATGAGGAGGCTTGCATACCGATAGCACTCTATACCCTTCATTACGAATATTATTGTGGCATTTCGGTCTTTGGTTTCAGATCGAGTGGCCGCACAGTGAACCTTGAACTTTGCAACGTCAGAGGTAAAGTATGAAGTCGGTTGTGGATGCAAAGAAACATTGATAATCTCGGCCCACCACGACGAGACCATCGAGATTGTCAGCTGGTCTGTCCCTTTCTTCCAAAGGAGACGGCCGCGTTTCAACAACACGTGCGCAAACAGATTAACAGCCATAATCACAGATTATATACGCCAGCGTGTTGAAACTGACATGAAATAATACACTCTTCTAAATACACTGATCAGTACGAGAACCTATTAAAATAATGGCGCATGCGTCTCTAGTACGGTGTAGTCGTCTTAAGATCCAGATACCCCGCATTTTTGCGCAAGATCCAGTACTATAAAGTCATAAAATGAAAGGAAGTCGATATGTACATGTACAACTAGCTTACGATGAAAATACATATATCCATGTGTTATATTAGAAAGACGAGTAATTATTTTGCACGCATCGGGCATATCCAATGGGACTTCATTGCAGTACTATAGGTCCCAAAGGAAGACTATGCGCTCCGAATGAAAGCTAAGAGGCAAGCGGTGGCCTGAATCAAGATGCAGGTGGTATCAGAACTATGTATGATATCGTGTGTGGGGTAGAACGATCACGAGATCGGATTTGACCTCAGTTCCAGAAAACCGGAATTGGTACAAGCACGAAGCGATATGAATGTTGCACTCCGTGCACTTTATTTCCAGTTACTATTAGCATTAGCAATAATCATTTATTACACCTATTTATTGCTCTGCGGTCATGTCTTGTTTTCTGCTTGTGCTTCGTGAGGATCTAGTATACAGGTCCACACCTATGTTTCTTGCTTCTTTTTTATTTCCGTCACTTTAATCTATATATTAAAGAAAAGAGTACGCCTTACTTCCGCTAACTTTTTTTCTTAAATCCTAATATGATAATCCTAGGCCGTTGGCAAGGTAAAACTTAGAAAGAAGTAGGCTATATGGTCAATAGAGACCATCGAAGAGTAATTTAAGGCTACGTTTTGCTTTAGATGCTTCTCATACGGATTATTTTGAGGTGTTTGTGATTCGAGGTGAGAGACTCATTGGCTTGCGGATATCAGGCATAAGGAGGACTTCTTGGACAAGTATCAACATCGTACAACAATCCATGCTCGATTCAACGTGTAGTATCACCAAAGGAGCCTACTATTCTGTATTCATTATCATACGCTTGATATGAAGCCAAAGTTAATAACCGACACTGTTTAGTGTTTATTGTTCGGCGACGGAATAGCTACTGCCTGTTTCCGTATGTCATCCGAAGATACAAAGACATTACGTATGTACGAAGCAGTGGTTCACGGAAGGAGACGGGTGATCATGGCAGCTAGACATCTTGCATTGTCGAATTAAGTTATCTATCTCGGGAGTGAGTGATAAGAAAATGCGTTTAGATGGTTTCGTTTTCTTTGCCAGTTGCGTACACTTCTCCCTTTTACAAACCATCCTTGGTCCAAGCATGCTGATTTACAACCTCAGTTTGAAAAAAAGTGTCAATAGGTTGATCCTCATTTTCGGCTTTATGTTTATTTCTCCTGCAAGAGAACCCCCAACTCACGAGCCAGAGCGACCAGCCACACCAGGCATAACAGGATAGCATAAGCGCACGCGGCGCAGATAACCCCCGAGACAGGGCGGTTAGGGCGATAGGCCCGTACAGTTTAAAAACTTGTAGGAAGTACAACTTTTGCTATCTCAACGGTCTAAAATGGAGAGTGAGTAGGGTTGATACTCTTATGTTGTTAGTAACAAGTCATACTTAGGAATATGGTTTCGCTCATTTCATTTCGTATTTGCGCGCAAGCGGAGGGAGAGAATCTCCCTTTTCGCTGCCGCAGCAGCATTTACAGACCTGCCGCAGCAACCGATATTGAAGACTACAAATACAGCAGGAGTCACCTTTTTTTTCCTTAGTTACCGTCATGACAGTTGCGGTCGATTTCCAAAAACGACTTGGTGAGCTCGAAATTGAGCTTGACAGTGACACGCTCGAATACATTACAGGGATGCTTGACGATCTTGATCTTGCAAGTGGCACAGACGCCTTGCGGGAAGCAACCGAAGAGTTCCTATTGGACGCCAACGTGTCCAAGCCCAAGATAGACGCATTATACAGCACTTTTGCTGATAACCCGACTCCTACGAAGGATAACACTGCACCGCCCTTGGCTGCAGGGGTGCGCCATATCACAAGGAGCTCAGAAGGTAATCGACTTTCTGCCATGTCCAATATCCACTTGCAATAACACGTGTGGTTATATCAGAAGTGGTACCAGCTCCTCCACCACCACATGAAGAAAAGCACACAATAGAATCTCCCGTATCGGATGAAACAGACACCAATATCTCAGCAAAAAAGAAGGGCACAGCTCGTGGTCGCCGGAAAAATGCTGCTGCTGCCAAAGCTGGGACTGGGACTGGAACTGGACCTGGGCAAGACGAGCCAACCATCGTGGCTATTTCTCAACAGTCTCGTTTCCACACTGAGACGCTCGAAACAAGCTCTACCGAGATTGACTTACCAGGCGTCAATATCACTGTCAATCAGGTCGATCTTCTTGTTGACGCTCACTTGCGTCTCAAGTCCGGTGTGCGCTATGGACTCGTGGGTCAGAATGGCGTCGGCAAAACAGGTGAAAGATACCGTATATTAAGATAAGCACGCTATTGACAATCTCTTTTCTAGTTTTGATGCGCTGTATGGCAGATAACATTCTGGTCGGCCTCCCGCAGAATGTGAATATCCTTCACGTTGCTCAGCTGCAAGTCTCGGACGAGACCAAGACGATTTTGGATGAGGTCTTATCAGCCGACCGTGAAAGCATGAATGCTATTCAAGAAGCAGAAGGTAAAGTCTTGATATGATTTGCCAGCGAGATATTTACGCTTCTGTTGTAGTCTTGCAAAGAGTATCGAGCAGCGGTGCCCCTGATGCTACAGCCGCGCCGACGGCTGAACTGAACAAGGCCGTCCACTCCATTATGCTCGCGCGCAGTCAAGAGAAGCTCGATCTTGTCAATAAGATTGCTACGAAGCGCTCGGGTGCGCGTGGTCGTGATGCTCGTCGGGAACTCGTTAACTGCGAGCAGGCCCATGCAGACCTCGCTTCCAAGGACCCCCAGAGCTTTGTTACTGCCGAAGTTACTAACAGTGTCGTCGCTGAAGTATATGAGCGAGCGTCGCTTGTTGATATCGGTGCCCTCAAGTCAAAAGCCCAAAAAATCCTGCGTGGCATCGGCTTTAGCGATGAGCAAATTGCCATGTCTGTCTCCAAGTTCTCTGGCGGGTGGCGGATGCGCATGGCCCTGGCTAAAGCTCTATTTATGGAGCCCGATATTCTTCTCTTGGATGAGCCGAGTAAGTAGGGAGCCCGGCTCGAGCTTTGAACTGTGCAGTTTGACATCTGTTTTCTAGCGAACCATTTGGATTTGCCTGCTATCCTTTGGCTGCAAGAATATCTCAATACGAGCACAGAAGGTTTTACAGTGGTCATTGTTTCTCACGACCGCGCCTTCTTGGACGCTGTTACGGATGAGACGATTATTTTCAAAGACAAACAGCTCAGATATCATGCTGGCAACTATGAAGACTGGGAGCGCAACACTGAGGAGCAAAGAACACGCAAGCAAGGCCTTCTCGATGTAAGTGATTATGTCTCTATATCTCCTTGTCTAACTCCGTTTTATTTATCTTTTAAGGCACAAGAACGGAAGCGGAAACAAATCATGGCCAGTATGCAGCAAAATGTAGCGAGAGCAAAAGCATCAGGCGATGACAAGCGCCACGGCATGGTGAATTCCCGCAAAAAGGTATGTATTGGCTGAATATTTTTTAATGTTGCATGTGCTCATCATCATCATTATTATTATTTCTATCAGAAACTGGACCGACTCGGTATGGAGAAGACAGAGGACGGCAAGCGCTTCAAGCAAAGCTACCGCGCAGGCTACCATCATGATATGCGTGAGAAGATCGTCATCGAGCAGGCGGTGAAGACGGCAAAGATCAGGATCCCCGACCCTCCACCTCTTCGATACCACGGCCCTGTCTTCTCGCTGAAAGAGGTCTCCTTCCGCTACAACAAGGACGGCCCTGTTTTGGTGGATAATGTATCTATGGATATCGAACTTGGCTCGCGTCTCTGTCTGCTCGGTGCAAATGGAAGTGGCAAGTCGACCTTGCTCAACGTGATGGCCGGTCGACTGAGCCCCACCCATGGCGAGGTGTACCGCCACCCCAAGCTACGCCTTGCCTACTTTTCTCAGCATGCGGTCGACGAGCTCGAGGCCGATAAGACACCTGTCGAGATCATGATGGAGCGTTTCTCCATTGCTAATGAGGGCGAATGCCGTGCTCACTTGGGCTCAATTGGTCTCAGTGGTGGTGTCGTCCTCCGACCCGTCCGATCTCTCAGTGGAGGTCAACGCAACCGGGTCGCACTTGCTTTCCTTCTGTATGAAGCGCCCCATGTTCTTATTCTTGACGAAATTACCAACCATTTGGATATGGGGACGGTCGAGATGCTCGTCGAGGCCTTGTCCGGGTACGCTGGTGCTCTCGTTCTCGTTAGTCACGACGTCTGGTTCCTCAAACAGCTTATGGAACCTGACCACGCAGACGATAATCAAGGCGACGACTTAGGGGAGGAGGATGATCCTGGCCAGTTTTATGTCTGTAAGCCAAACCATCGTATGAGACCATGGGATAAAGGCCTGGATGCCTACGTGGATTCTGTGATGGCGACAGTTCGCAGAAAACATTTCTGAAATGTACAGGATGCTCCAGCTTTATCCTTCCCTATATCTCGTTAATGTATCTATCCGATCGGTGTCGCATTCACACTTACGTGTGACATGAGCGCATTGTAAAGTTAGTCGTTTATATATGAAGGTGTTTCGCAGAAATTTTGTTTGCTTGATAAAGCTACCCAAGTCTCACGAATTTGTGAACATCCTTTTGTATAAATTTCGACTGTCTTTTATGCATAGCTCAATTTGAGAGAAACAATAGGCGCTGCGAAGTTTTGACCTTATGAGATGTTAAGTCTATGTAGTTTTAGTACTGCCATTTTGTAGTCGGCATAATCTTCGGTTAACGTATTAGTTACAGTGACTTTAGTATAAGGTTTATCACTGAATAACAGAAAATAAGAAAGAAAAGCATTTCCGACTGAGATGAACGGGGAGAAATTCGAACATTAAAGGTAACAGAATAAATGAAGTGAGACTGTTTCTTGGAAGATTGATTGATTGTTATCTACCGACCCAATTTATCTACTTCCATATTCTTTTTGTTGTTCCAATGAAGTGAACCTTTTATTCATGATAACTATGAGGATATTTATACTGTTTAAATTCGGTCAAAATATGAAAATGGAAGGCTTCTTGAGGAAGCCAAATTGGGACATGTCGTGAAACCATCCTTACACCGATACCCGAACAAAATCCGACAATCGAAATCGGCAAAAGCATACAAACCCCAACATACTTTCGTATCGTACAAAGTCACCTAATGGAGAAACCGCGAATTGAACGCGGGGCCTCTCGCATGCGAAGCGAGCGCTCTACCCCTGAGCTACATCCCCCACTCCTCTTTCTGACAAATATGAAGTTAACTTTCACTCCATGCAAAAACGTTATTCCTGATCCGGATTTGTTTATGAGCCCATCGCGTTCAGGAACCGGTACCTTCCTTTTTCGGCACTGCCTCTACATTCCTTTTTCAGCCTAGACTCGAGTTTCCTTTTTCACTCGATCGCTTCTTACTTCTTTTATCAACCTTGATCCTTCTTTATGCTATGTGTATCCGTACCCATCCCTATCATTTTCCTTTTTATTCTTCGATCTAGTATTTTCCTTTTAATTGGTCTGATTCCTCTTATACTACTTACTTTAGTTGTATCTCTTTTATGGATCCCATTCCAACTACTTTCCTTCCTTGTCATTCATTTTCACACAAGTACGATCCATACGATTTCCAGTATGACAGTATGATCGTAATCTAAAATAAAAGGCGAATCGACTCGGATCAGAAATAAAGCAGAATGTTTTCTCCACGAAGTTTTTGGATATTTTTCCTTTGGTTATTTTGACCAGACTGCATACGACGGACTGTGTGCGAACATTTGTCGCATGTTATTTTCCTCTTTAATTCTCTAATTACTTTTCTTTCTTACCTTTTTCCCTTGTTCTGAACCCATTTCCCGGAGCCGATCCTACCACACTGCGCACCGCACGTGTCATTTCGTTCATCCAACATAATTTTTCTCAACTAATATGTATTCGTCGAACGCGAACAAACAACTTCTTGAAAACACTTCTTCCTATACGCAAACCTCCGGGGCAACACCTTTAGAATAAAGCTTGGCCCTTGCTGCACCCGAAACAGTTAATGTTTTAGCCGAAACCGAAACTGCATTTCGGCTCATTTCGGAATCGCTCATTTCCACTTCCACAGCCACCGAGAATCCGTAGGCAATCGTCTGCGATCATCTCATGTACCGAACAAGGAAAAGCGATAACCTCTCCCCTCACCAGCATTCTCCGTACCCGTTACGATTATGGGTCCCGAAAGACCACCCGACCGCGCCAACTTCTGCGAATCGCCACTCGCCATTGAAAAACGTTGAAGCATAGATAAATATATATTTCTGCAATATTTTATATTGAAGAATAAGTTTATGTTGTAAAATAGAATGATGCATCTGCGTAGATTGTTAAAACTTATGGCAGTGCTGTTTCCAAAAATAAGTCTTTGGTTTTTTTGCTACTTTTCTAAAAGAAAGTAATGCGAGAAAAATATGAACTACCTGTATGTTTGGATAAAGTCAAAAACGAAGAGAAAATACGTTGAGATTGTTTTTTATTTCTCAAGAGCCAGGGCTCTTTCTTATATCTTTCGACGGGCAACAGATCGGCATTGTAAATACTTATCCCACCTATCACAATGTAATATGGAATGGTATTTCTAATGAATGTGGCCTATCTATCTGATTTGGAAGAGGGAGTGTTCCTTAGGTTGACACTTTACCCGTTGTAATTTATAACCATGGATTTGTCACTCACGGATGATCGACTGGATGAACGAGCCAGCACCGCCTACCTCACCCTCTTCTCCGCCCCACGGCGACAATAACGGACCCCAGCTGGTTCTGGGCAGCTCTCACAGCTTCTAAGATTGAGACGTGATATCTGCTGATAACAATGATTGGTGGAAAGCCAAAAAAAAAAAAAGGAAGGACGAACAAAAAAGGGACAAAACAGTACTTAGTAACGCGCTTGTGCGTACTTGAGCCAAACCAGCTTGTGTAGGGCCATCCTTGTGCTCAAACTCTTAGTCTTTCTGGTCTCTATTCCTCAAAGCTAGCTCTGTTCTCCAGCTCCGTCTAATTTTCTTGATCCTTCGCTCGCGCTGTTAGTGCTCGTTTTCGTGCGGATCCTTTCGGGGGTGCCAATCTAGTGTGTGTGCATCATCTTTGCTTTCTTGTCTGGATCCATTCTCCTATCTGCTCTCTACGCTGTTGTTTCTTGTATTGACTTGTCTTTCCTGCTGGGCTCTTCATCATCTTCGGCTGTCGTTCAAACTCATGCTCGGCTGCTTTTACTTACTCAGTCGCACTTCACCACTTACTCGATCGTTTTCTAGCCGGTGCGCCAGGACTTACCGAGAGGCAAATTCTATCTTACCACCCCGTTAGCAGTGTGTCTTTTCGCAAGCATCGCCAGACTTCGTGAATGGTATTGGACCTGCCTCTGGCTTTGCTTCCTCACATCCCTGTGATATTTATCTGAAACGGTTTTTATTTGGTTCTGCCACGCCGACAGTAGTCAACTCGAGCAAAGTGAACTTTTTGGTCAGCGCTTAATAGACCGGAAGGACGAGCAAATATCTTCACGACACAGCAATCGGTCTCGACAGTTCATGGTCCCTCGGATAAAATATATAGGTCAGAAGTCACTAGCTAACATTCCTTTATTTGACACAACCGGCTCTACTAAACTCTTGCTGACGCGTATTTTTTTCACAGATTCTTTTTTTTTTATGTTCTTTAGTATCTTCTTTCTGTCCGGTTTTATTAGGATAATCTGCCATGACAAAGCGAAGATCTAAAGCAGCTAAACTAACAGCAGTAATCCTTGTGGAACGGGACAACATTCTGCCTCCTGCTGACATCTTATGATACTTGAGCAGAAAAACCTTGACCTTTAATACCAGCATCTATAGGGCGCCTCATGAAAGGATGTATCATGGGATATGAGAGTTCGACATTCACTTGTAGCAGACACTTATTTGTCACCTCGCTGTAAAACCATGTGTCCATTAGCTACTTTTAGCTCCCTATCATTTCTTATAAACACGCGAATTCACGGGTGCTGCTTGAGTAACGGACAAATAGAAAAATAATAATAGGAAGACTGAGAGAGAGGAAGAAAAAAAGCCAGTGTTAAAATGAGGTCGATATGAAGATGTTAGTAGTTGACAGCTTTTAAAGAAGTTATGAAGATGCAGGAGAGAACGTGGGGATAACAGCTGTTTTATGGGCAGCTGCCCACTGATAGTAATACAGGAGCGCAATCGTGGGTTGGCCAACAACGCAGAAAGTAATCCTATTAAACTCATTAGGCTTATGCGCACCTGGGAACCGTTTTAGGAATCTTACCAAAAGATTGTATTGCCGAGTGCACTGTCCTTTCCACGCCACTTTTCAAGGGCGCGAGTCAGGGCAATCAGAGGAATCTGGCCGAACATACCCCAGAATGCGAAGCCTGTGATAGCGTGGGTGGGTATACCGACAAGGACCTCGTGAAGGACGGCGGAGACGAGGAAAACGAGAAGCTGGCAGATGGCGGGGGACATACCGCACTGGACAGCAGGGATATAAACATGGCGTTTGAAAAAGAGATAGACGGGTCGGTTCCAGAGCCGCCAGTAGGTGGCAAGGTTGCCCGAGTTCCACCAGGCCAGGTAAAAAGTGCGGTCGCCAAAGCGGAGAACCTCGCTGAGCGCATTCAAGAAAGCATGGAACAAGGCATAAAACATGAGCAGCCAGATTACCACGGCGGTGGTGGACAATTTGAGGACCCGTTCAAAGATGACAACAAGATCGCGGTCCTCGAGGGCCTGGAGCGAGTTGGCAAGGGTGGGTTTGGCGTACTGCTCTGTCAGGACGTACATCATCACGAGACAGACAATGAGTTCTCCCACGCGTTTCAGGAAAAAGGTCGTGCGAAACTCGGGCGATCGAGGATAGGAAGGCTGGTAGCAGAGAGTAGGGGCAAAGAAGAAGTAGATGAGGTTGTTGAAGCTGACATTGTTGGGATACTGGGCTTCCTCGCCATCCATGTACTCGTCCGACTTGTTGTCCATATAGAACTGGCGCATCTCCCGGTTGACGAGGACATACGACACGAGCTTCAGAAAGGTGATCAAGCAGATGAACACAACCGCAGAGCCGACTAATATGGTTACATGAAAATGGAAATGGAGATAAATATATAATGGATAAAACATGGCAAGAACTTACCGAGAGGATGGTATATTTTCGTGTAGACAATGTAAGACGGGTATGACATGAGAAAGGTGAGATGGGTGATATGGACGATAGAAGCGAGGCGTTGGATAATGGCGACCTTGGAACGGAAGTCAGGCTTATCGTCGCGGGCCATGACGGCAAGGCGAGATAGACCGAGTTCAACAAGAAGCGTCAGACCCAACGACAAGGGCACACTCAGCCAGGCCAGCACAAACAATCCGTAGTCCTGATAGGGGACATAGCTATGCGGCAAACGAATCAGGAGTCCATATTTCATCCAGTTCTCGATCACTAGGCGAATGTTGCTTGCTCCCAAAACGAGCACTACGATTCATAGTTAATATATGAACAAGGCGAAACACGCGTCGAGTGAAAACTCACTGCCGAGACGAATGAAGCCGTTGTAGTTTTCGGGCGGGGCTTCCTTGGAAAGGACAGAGGCTTTTGTGAGCGTGTGAATAGGAATCGTGTGCTGGAAGCCCTTGTAGCTATGACGCGGTTTCTTCTTATCGTCGATCTTCTCTTCGGCGATCGTGCTCGTCCGGCGGCTGGTGAGGCGGAGATCACTGCGTTGCCGGGCATCCGACTGATCGTCTTCACTGTCTGTCACCACGCGCACCGGCCGGGCTGGCCGCCGCATCACTCCTGAAGTTGTCATGTCAGAGAAAGGAGAACGAGAGAGAGGAAAGAAAAAGAGGGAAAGAGAGAGAGAGAGAGGCTTATCAGAAAAAAATAAAAGGAAACGGTGCAAAGGTGTCTACCGAAACGGGCCGAGGTGAACGTGCGTCGAAACTCCGCGTAACAACATGCTTCTCTTTCATGTGCTTCTTGCTCACCGCAATTATTACTCTCTCGATCCATTCCTCTTCTTGTTCTGGTACAGTAATATCGAGATAAATGCGCTGTAATATGTATTTTTTATCGTCTGTAGACTGTATACTATCTCTTCATTCTCCTTCAGTGCCGTAGAAGCATCCGGAAGTGTCCAATAGTAGGAATAACGCGAACCCGACCGCACGGACCGCCTTGCATGCACCACGACTTTAATTAGACACCACTTACTTCAAAATCCGACGGCGGGCTGCAATTTTGTTTTATTCACGATCTCGTGCTTTTCTGTCTTCGCCTGACAGTCAACATAGCTAATGCATTGGGCGTGCCACTGTCAATATACAACACATACACACAAAAATAACTCTAAGTATTGTACCTGTTGTCAGCCATAAGGAGCGCGAAAATAGGTCGGCATATCAAAGCCACGAGACGCGTTCAGCCATCCCATAAGCAAGAGACGTACAATTGTCGCATTTGTCTTTTAACTTTACTTGCTGACTATGTCATGCTTACTACATGTAGCCGGATCGGATATTAGAGAAAAACGACAGCAGATGTGGTGTATCGTGCTTACAATAGAATGCCTAGGAATTCGTTTAAATACTCATGTATTATTTTGTCCAAAGCTAATACGTATAAAGCCACACTTCGTGCTTGTATATACTTTCAAAGTAGGTTCCTTACAAAGGCAACATGCAGGAAATAGATTAGAGCGAGAAACGTTTTATCCTTTCTCTACTCGGTTTGGATCGTAAGCGATTTCGACTGTCCTTGATGACGAGGTGAGCTCCATGCCTAGAATAATCACACTAATCTCAGTCTATAGTATTATCTATACTACCTCAGTCTCTGCCAACACAACGGTTTGTCTCCGAAAGTGGCAAGGCTTTGCGTATTAAGCGCTATAGGGTGAAGGCGAAATAGACCTCTCAGAAACTACTCAGAGATTCTCTAGAGATCTACAAGCACCTTCAGGTTTTTTTTTATGACAGATTGATTTCTGCAAAGCAGACAGTGAAGTACCATTTACAGAAGCATGTAGGAATGAGAGGCCTTTAACTGGTATATACCGTTGAAAACGCCTGTCTGATGAAGCATTTAAACCAGCCAAAATGTTCTGTACATTTCTGCTATGCTCCTTTTGATAGAAGATGCATAATTTTCTTCCAGACAAGGTTGCAGAAGACGGGTTTCATTCGATAAAGTATCTTTACTATCTTTCAGCAGATATGAAGTAGAAAGAGAACAGCCTCCATCTGTTTCGAATTATCCCGGGTTTTCGAACCGTACCTATCCATCTTATCTGATCTGCTAAACATTTTACAGAACCGTATTATCCTAATAGCTATACTGTATGTATAGCGAATAGGCCGATGTGAAGCTACGGTGTTATTGGAGCGCATAAACCTATTTTGGAGCGAGAATTTTGGTTTGTCGGGGTGACAGCCCTCTTTACGTGCCTTCCCTTTCCTTCTCCATTCCAAAATGGCAAGTCAAGAAGACCAACCGATCAGTAACAAACGATCGTTAGAATCCGAGGATCCCATCAAATCTGAAGAAGAAGAAGGTACGTTTGAATATGAATACTCAAGTAAGCACCAAGAAAAAGCTGATCGTAATTTACTTTAGACGACGACGATGTGGGACCCATGTTGCCACCCGCTGCTGACGAGGCACCGCGTCGCAAGAAACGAGGCAAGTTATGATAAGAAAGAGCTAATACAGTGAGCAATGACTGATCCCTGCCCTAGTGTTAATGCACGAGCACCTCTACCTCGCCCAGCTGCCTTCGGCCGATCAATACGAAAAGAGTTACATGCATCGCGACACACTCAACCACGTTCTTGTCACAAAGTACGCGTTCATATACCTTCCATACAGACCGTCCTAATGATACTAGAAACGACTTTATTATTACGACCTCCAACGACGGCCATCTCAAGTTTTGGAAAAAGACGGTGAATGGCATCGAGTTTGTCAAACATTACCGCGCCCATCTTTCGTCGATTACTGGGATCAGCTTGTCGGCCGATCACGAGCTCCTGGCCACCGTTGCAGAGGATAAGAACATGAAGGTCTTTGACGTGACCAACTTTGACATGATCAACATGATCAAGTTCGACTATGTCCCGAAAAGCGTGTGCTGGATCCATCAGAAGGGACAAGCCCTCGCCAAGGTGGCTGTGTAAGTGTACAGTAAACTAGACTATCATTTTCTGACATCTTTCCAGGTCAGATGCCGATACACCCGCGATCCACATCTATGATGGCAGGGCCGAAGGAAAGCCGATGCACACCGTGTCTGATATGCACACACAGCCTGTTCATCTCATGGCAGTAAGTACTCGCTTTAGACCAGCAAACGCATGCTCAAATAAGTAGTACAACTCGCGCTTCGATGGCGTCGTCTCGGTGGATGCGCTCGGTATGATTGAATACTGGTCACCCGAAGAGCCCTTTGAACTTCCCAAAGACGTCTCCTTTGAAATGAAATCCGAGACCGACCTCTATGAATTCAGAAAGGTAGTGAAAGCAAGCTCAAGCCACGTTTCGACTTAATGTTTGTCTGTTAGACCAAATCTGTACCGACTTGCATTACTTTCTCGCAAGACGAGCTGCAGTTTGTGACCATGAGCTTCCCGGACCGACAAATCCGGATCTTCAAGTTCCTGACCGGTAAGATGTACCGCAAATACGACGAAAGCATACAAGTGGTCAGCGAGATGCAACAGGTAAGCCCTCGGCTTTTTTTTCTTTTCGATCAGCTGAGATCCCGTGAATAGGCGGGTACTGCGATCTACAAGCTCGATGACATGGAGTTTGGTCGGCGACTTGCTGTGGACAGAGAGCTCGAAAAGTCAAAGCAGATTAATTTTGCCAACGCTGGTAAGTATTACTGTTCCGATCTACAAGTGACCTCATTTCGTTGTAGTATTTGACGAGAGCGGCAACTTTGTTATTTATGCCACCTTGCTGGGCGTCAAGAGTAAGTTAGAAACAGCGTGGACCCATACATGTGCTCATTCTATCGATGTAGTGGTCAACGTGCGCACAAACAAGGTCACGCGACTGATTGGGAAATCCGAGACGCATCGATTCCTGAATGTCGCGTTATACCAAGGTGCACCCAAGAAAAAAGCGGTCTACACCCTGGCCATGGCCGCATCCGACAACTCGGGTTTAAGAGAAAGCGAGATGCTGGATCCAACCTTGTTTTCCACCGCATTCAAGCGGAACCGATTCTATATGTTTACCCGACGCGAGCCTTACGAGTAAGTTATAAGTAGTGTTTTGACGGCGTATGCTGATACAAGTCATTCTAGGGATGATACGCAGAAAGGCGAGCGTGATGTTTTCAACGAAAAGCCGTCGCGGGAGGAGCAGACCGTGGCAGGCACACAAGAGAAGAAACAGGTCCTCGGCACACACGCGATTCTGCGCTCGACGCGTGGCGATATCCATCTGCGTCTGTTCCCCGACGTGGCACCCAAGGCAGTCGAGAATTTTGTCACGCATGCCAAGAATGGCTATTACGACGGCTTGATCTTCCACCGTGTGATCAAGGGTTTCATGCTACAGACGGGCTGTCCATTTGGCGATGGCACGGGTGGCGAATCGATTTGGGGCGACGAGTTCGAGGATGAGTTCCGACATGATGTGCGGCACGACCGGCCGTACACCCTCAGTATGGCCAACGCGGGTCCAAACACCAATGGCTCACAGTTCTTTATCACGACCGTGCCCACGGTAAGCCTAGTGCAATGAAGATGTATATCGTTTGTCCTAATGTGTATATGTAGCCATGGCTAGACAACAAGCATACCATCTTTGGACGTGCTACGGCCGGTATGGACGTCGTGCATGAAATCGAGCGCGTGCGCGTGGACCGCAACGATAAACCATTTGACGAAATCAAGATAATCAACATTGAAATTCGATAAAAAAAAAGAAAGACGTTTACATCATGTTTAGAATTATGTACTTGGATCGTTTTGGAGGTGGTATCGTGAAATAATAATAAAAAGAGAAGGCAAAAGAAAAAGATACATGAAATGAAGAATTGAAAAGATGAGCCAGCAAAAGTCGTCTTTTTTATATACTCCACTCGCCCAGCCGAGGGAGCTAATACAGGAGACCGCCAATGACGAAGGCCGAAGTCAGGCAAGCAATGCCAAAGGCCACACCAATTGGACCAAAGGTATCCTTCAGTTTGCGTGCAGCGCTGTAGAAGCAGGTAGGGCAGTAATCGGCTATGAAAAAAATGAGAAAACAGAAAATATGAGTCAAAGTCGAGCCAGAATACTAGACATAGTAGACTGGGAATGCTTACAGGAACCGCTGGACATGGCAGAATAGGCTTCCGGGTTATAGAAAGCGATGGTGAGACGTGTGGCAGGAGCCATGTAGCCAGGCTGAGGAATGGCGGAGACACCTCGCTGGTCGTAGAGCTGGACCTGGTACATGCCATTCATGAGCGGCGTGGCCTGCGGCACGTCCGAGATGTGCCAGACCGCACTGGTGGCCAAACCATCCATCTGGGTCACGGTGTAGGTGGCTGACTGAGGGCCGACGACGGCCAGGGTCAGATTCTGCGGGCGGACCATGAGAGAGGTGAAGGACCAGACAAAGGTGACATTCTCCTTGGGGTCGATGCGGTAGAGGGGCGAGACGGATTTGGAACCGGTGGGCTGAATAAAGGTGGCTCCACCCGGGTAAATCGTGTTGCCAAACGAGCCCGAGGTAGGCAGACCCGCAATCGGGTTCTGACTCCCGCCGCTCGCTGCCTGGCTGCCAGAAGCCGCTGCACTGCCAGAAGGCTGTGGTGCGGTGTTCACTTGTCCGGATGATTGCGGCGCGCCCGACGTAGGCTGCGCTCCTGCGCCGCTTTGTTGTGGTTGTTGCTGTTGTCCCCCTTGTGCCTGGCTGCTAGCGGGCGGCTGACCAGCTATTATAAACTATATGAGACTCTCTCGCCTTTAACAGACGGTAATGCTAATGCATACCTGCTTGAGGAACTAGAGGGCCATCCCATTAAACAAGTAGCAATGACAAGGTGGAGGTGGTGAGCAAGGCTGTCATCTGAAGGAAGGCAAGGATGGACTATGAAATAAGCGAAGCGTACCTCGTCTTTGGAGATCTGCGCCCTGGACGGCCAATGAAAAGACAACCGATAAAAGTAACAACACGGCCACTAATCGGACGCGAGACGACATTTGAAAAAGAAAGTGTGTATAACGAAGAAAGG
>VAFG01000372.1:104119-115212 GCA_013461545.1 Syncephalastrum contaminatum | reverse complement strand
TTTTTTTTTTTTTTTTTTTTTTTTGGTCGCTGGTTTCTTTTTCTATAGCCAGTTTTGGATTCTCCCTTTCTTTTATTCTTTACTACTGCATCTCTGATATTTCTCCGCCTGTGCATTATGGCATCCCCTCTGAGCGCCAGTGTCTCTCTGGACGGATATCATCGGCGACGGCACCAAAACGAAGTGACGGTTGATAATGACGACGAGCGTGACGATGGCAGCGTAATCTCATTAGGCTCTTCTTCTTCGACATTGCCTAAACCGCGTTCCAGCTTGACTGAACTGCCGCGTTCCAGTCGCCGTTCCATCTATCGTTCTTCGCTAGGAAAGCCGCCTGGCACCCCTACGCAACAGAGACCCCAATCCATCTTGCCACCCACACCACCACCCTCCACGCCCACAGCTTCAGCACACCCTACTACTGCTTCCTCCTCCTCTGCCTCTGTCTCTTCCGTGTCTACCCTAAACGCCACTGCATCCCATCCTGTTCCCCAAAAGACTGTCCCAATGAAAGAGCTCGAAAATGTAAGAACAAGACTTGTCTTTTTGTTACTGGGAGATTGACACATTTCCGATATATAGGCACTCGCCAGCTTAAAGAAGGAGAACTTTGATTTGAAGATGCGCTTATACCATTTCGAGGAAGCCGCTAGCAAGAACGCCAAGCTGGAAGAGCAGGTAAACTCCTTGTCTGTACTTTTCAATGGCGGTGACACTAATTCACCACAGAATCAGCGCTTGTTGGTTGATCTTCAGGAGCGTGAACTGCAACTGGAAGCATTAGAGCAATATTTCGAAAAGCAACGTGGCCAGGACGCGAGCACGCAGACCTCACTTGTCATTGATACCACCCCGCCCTCCCTGTCACCTGCCACCGCGAGTTATCACACCGCGTTTGCAGCCTCACCCGAAGCCTTTGGCCTCACACCTTATTACACTCGCCACTCAACCCCCTTAAATACAAGTCCCGTTGGCAACAACAAAAATTATCACCACACCGATGTTGATCACGTGGTGAACGCCTTTCAAAGTGTCAAGATTGTCTCGCCTCCGCTGCCCCGTTACCGCCAGCGACGATCTTCTTTGGCAAGCGCGTCTTCCAACTCGAGTGCAGAAGATATACTTTCTAAACACTCGAGTCATGAGGGTGTACACGGCTGGCTGAGCCAAATTCTGACAAATGATCATCACTCGCGCCCTTCCTAATAACGCTGCCTCTTTTTTTTTCGTTTTTGTGATATCATCTTACATACGTACACGGACATGATTACATTATATCATACAAGAAGTCTCTCATCTTTCGACTCTCTTTCTCCCCTACTGCTCACCTATTTGGCCTTTTTCTGGCTCTCCTCACCACTTGCGTTATTATTCCCCACTGATTTCTTTTGCATGCTCATTTTCTCTATTTGAAGTAAAGAAATTAAAAGTTCTTCATCCTAGCAAACTAGTCTGATTTCTCTTTATTATCCTGTTTAGGTTCGCTCAGATAGAGGTATCCGCGCCTTCAAAGTAGACCGGCAAGAGCTCTGCATAGAAATGAGTCATCATTACGCTGCACATTTTGTCCTACCCTTGTAGATCTTGATATCCTTTTCATTGAAGAGCGAGAAGACTACCTTGGTCACCTATCAGAACGGAGTCTTGCATCAGATTCATGTGCCCTCCTTAAGGTCCTACTTACCGAATCATTTTTCTCGAGGTAGGATCGGACAGTGGCGAGCGCAACGTTGGCCGCCTTTTCATTGTCAAAACCGTAAATACCTGTCGCGATGCAAGGGAACACGACCGTGTGTAGGCCGCTCTCGTCGAGCACTTGAAGACTGCGCTCGTAGCAGCTTTGCAAGACTTTCTCGTTGCCATCTTTCGGGCCCACAGTATGGATTACATCTAATAGGATTATCAGTATGAGCCGAAAGGCTCTCTATGCGACGTACGTTTCGCTGGTAGCTTGTAGCCTAAAGAACAATGTGTTAGCTATATTATACGACTCTTCTGGTGCGCTTGCCCTTAGTAATCTTGGCGTCCTGGAGTAATAATAATTATAATACAATAGTTGTTATGCACTGTAGACACTTTTCCACTTTCTTCATTTGTTTCTTCTACTTACCCCAGCTTTGCACCCATGGAGGGTTTTGCATTCAGCAAGAAGCTCCGGTCCTGCCGCGCTAATGAGTAGATAGATGCAAGGTTAAAGTTTAGCGTATCACGTCATGTCATGTGTTTAACTTGCATATTTACGCATGGATAGCTCCGTCCACTGCCAATGTCTGTCTTAGCATACAGCTCATACGCAAGGTGTTCATTTCTTTTTCTTACCTCCACCGCCTCCCGACAAGGAGCTATTGGCCGCATTGACTGGTCATACATGAGTACATAGGATTCATAGAATGAAAAGAAATTTACCGATAGCGTCCACTCGCAACTTGGTGATATTGACGGTGCTGCATAGAACTGTGTAAGGCAGTTTTTCTTTTTTTTTTGAATATGTCTGAGCTTGCCGTGCCTTAATGTAACGCGATCGCCTAGACGACGTGAGAGGTCACCCGAGTACAACCGTTTGAGATGAGCAAGTCCGCGTTCGGCAATGGAGCTCATTGTCTGTTTGAAAAGGTAAGAATAAGAGAATCTTTCCCGCCCCACCAAAGTTACACCTCCGAGCGCTTCACACAAACAAAGCACCCAGGGTCGTATCATGATGACACCATCACTTTGGTTTCATTTGAACAAGACCCGCCGCTTGCAGCCAAAGTATATCGCATGGCAAGACTGGCCATTCGATGATACAATGATATAATACCATGACCATAAGTATAAAAGAAAAAGTCTGAAGAAGTCGTACGCATGTCTTGTTTGTCACATGACGTCCACACAGTGGATTACTTGTATGACATACAAATAATTTTATGTATGCCGTTTGTCGTTCGGCTTCACTGTGCAAACATTTTCTTCGGCTGAGTCGTTCATCCATGGTAAGAAAGCAAGTGGTAGCTTGGTTTTACTTTAGATGCAAGCGAAAATGGATCACCCATAGCTTTTTAAAAGGCATACTTATCCGACGTCATACCGCTGACAAATAAATCACACGCATCCTAATCTGAATACATGTACACCAGATACTTCTCGGCGATATCACACTTGTTATAGAATGAACAGTTACAAAAGAGAGAGAGAGAGAAAAGACGGGAAGTGAAGGGCAACAGAGTGGAGGGCAGATAGTTTAGGCTCTGGACTTGGCAAGACCGACACGGTCGTTACCGAGGTCGTAAACGCTGTAGAACTTGCGAAGGAAGACATCACCCACTAAAAAAAATAGATGAGTCAATGAAATACAAGATAGCGCAAATAAATATAAATAAAAAAAAACTTACCGATCCAAAGAGGACCCGCAGGCTCGGGAATGTCCATGCCCATGAAACCGGAAATGCACTGGTTCTGGACGTTGAGGACATAGTCTTCGCCGGACAAGCAGAAGTCCTTGCCGGCAAAGGTGAGGCAAAACTCAGGCAGGCTGGGGATCTTGGCGCAGTCAATCGTGTACTGACCGGCCCAGTTCTTTTCAGCGCCGAGTTGCTGGTTGATCAGGTCAGCGAGGGTGGTGGGAACAACAAGAAGAGACGATCCCGTATCGATCGCGGCGCCGACAGGGTCGAGATCAATCGACTCGCCATCAAACTTGACGTCCTGGAGCTCAATCTCCCAGTAGCCCTTGCGGCGGATGGGCGCGTACGTAATCTCGCCCTCGTAGTGGGAAGGATCGGTGCCGCCAAATACGAGCTGGCCGCCGTTGTCCTCGTCGCCACCATTGTTGAGCCAGAACGAAAACACAGGCTCGTCTACCAAATCGCGGTTGACCATGTGGTAGAAAGGAGGCACGACGCCCTTGACCGAAATACGGTCGTAACCGAGACCAAAGATGCCGTCAAAGCGGGCGAGGGCAAAGGTAAAGCCGGGCTCCTTGACGGACTCGGCGAAGCCTTGGCCTTCGACAGAAATGCCGCCGACAGTCAAGGTGTCATGGCTGATGAAACCTTCCAGGGAACCAGTGCCATACTGGATCGCGAATTCGGTGCCGTTCTCTTTAAAGGTCTTCGATTGTTCCGAATCGTATCGGGCGTGCAAAAAGCACGCAATCGAGGTGCAGTGCGTCGAGGGCACCCACAGGTTAGAGGAACCTGTGTCAAAGACGACCTTGAAGCTCTGAGGGGGCGAGCCAAGCTCAATCTCACCGTAATACTAACAAAGACAATCAGAAAAAAGAAGTTAAAAAAAAAAGCGCCGATAAGAGATACGACTTACTTGAGCATTCATGTAGTTGGAGATTGGCACACCATGCTCGACAGAGCCGTCGGCACCGACCTGGAAGGTCTTGGCCGCGTCGCCGGTCTGCATGCGCTGCGCACCAAAGTACTTCTGGGTCAGATACTCGCCCGTGTGGGAGTAGCGTTGGAGCCGCTGGGCAGGCGTCTCGGGCGTCTTCTTGACGGGAATTCTACAGTACCAGATAGATAGAAAGAGAGTAAGTCTATCTGTCTATGCATGCTCATCTTCTCTCTCTGTGTGGGAGTCTCTCTCTACTGCATAATAGTGCGTCTGGCATTTTTTTTTCCCTTTCCGCAGCCCCCTAATTCCTCGAGCTTGGCATGCAATGTCTTCATTACCTCGTCATGGCCGCGTCCGACACGGCAAAGAGAGCCGTGGCGATGGCAGTAAGGGTAAAAAGCTTCATGAGTTGGAGGGAAAAAGAAAGAGAAAGCGGAAAAAAAAGGTGCACAATAGACACGCAAGTCTGTCCCGCCCTTTCTTGCTCTCTCTCTCTTGGCGGCGTTTTTGGCGTGTCTGGGCCCCTCCGGTCAAGTGACGGCGTGATGTCATGCGCCGATTCATTTTCTATCCTTGTTTGGCAACTGAAACACGACTCAACCTGGCAACAAATACCGTATCTGAACCACCTTGACAACACATGCGTACATCAAGATAGGGCTTCTGCCTTTCCATCATACAGAATACAGTCACTATCATGGTGAGTGACCCCTTTTCCATTGAAAAAAAGCCTCATAGTGTGACCCCAGCGGGAGACTGGGTTATCCTTTCCCGGATAGTTAGAAGCCTGCGTCATGCCCTGGAGCTGCATACGAGTCGTTTTTGGAGGGTGTATAAACATTCTTCTTCTCTTTCTCTCCATACATGTGTTGAGAGTAACATATCACTCTATTTCCTAAACTCACTCGTAAATACACATTAGACATACGCCACATACGATTTCCCTATATCATGACGGTCCTTATTTCTTCTACGATGCATATCGGAAATAAAGACTAAATTTGGTGCCCTGTGCACACACCTTTCGTTTCGTACTTTTTTTGTAGCCCGCAACAGCATAACTACAATAAAACTGATGAGCCCCGTGAGCACGTTTCAAGTCCATTTGCGGTCATGCTGCAAGTTAGGCTTTTGTATGAAAACCGTTCCATATCAGGGACAATGCCGGTCACATGGGCGTCAAGAGAGTATACTAGGACAAAAAAGTGAGCAATGACAGCATATCTCATAGTTGATTGGCAGGGCTGCAAACATAAGGGCTTATGCTTGATGCGATCATCAGGAAGTCGTCCTTGAAACAAAAGTCTACCAACCAGTGAGGTGTCTAATGAAATCAGGATGGATGACCTGCCAGTACATAATAGACATATTGTATCAAAGGATATCGCCCACCCACATATCCTTCTCTGCGGATGGAGATGTATTTTATGGATAGTAGCTAGCTACCCTTCTGACTATAAAGGCTGATATCCACCAGGTTTTCGAGTCGATATCTCTTAACTTGATCGCCTCTCTTTAATAAGCTCTCAAGCCTTCTCTCTTCTACGCGCAGTTCATCACTTCGCCCGTTGGTAACAGTGCCATTTGTGCTGCTACCTCTACCAGCGCTCTTCGCAGCGGACCATTTTGCGCCAAGAGCCACAGTAAAGGCCGTAGCGGTATCAGTACCACCAGAGCCAGCAACACGTAGTCAATTGCCTGATACCCGCGCTCCACTTTCGCATAGTTGAGCAGCCCGCTCACTAGTAGTGCTTTGGTGGATGACAGTGGGACGATCGACGATACCATTGATGGGGATGATTAAAAGGAATCATTTTCCCCTTTCGAATAGCATTCTCGCTCTACCTAGATACCTAGACGCCTAAATATGTACGCCTAGTACTGTTAGATCGACTCCCTTTTTCTTCATGAGCAGGCTCCCTGTTCGGCCCACATAACTTACAGTCCAATAATAGGTACCACTCATTTAATAGCTATATCATCGCTTTCGTCGTTGCGCGTCATTCCTTTTTTTTTTTATTCAGACAGTAGTTAGCTAGGTCTTGCCGTTATTTATTGAATCAAGTAGGAGCAGGAGGAGGAACGATCTCGCGTTCCACGCAAACATAACATATACATAGTATTGAATGTGTGTGGTGTGTCTTTGTGGTAAAGGTGGTGGTGGTGGTTCAGTTATATAGTGTGTCGTACAGAGAAAAGAAAAAAGAAAAACATAGAGTACAATTTTGAAAGAGAAAATAGAAGTGGTTTGCTTAAAATGCAAATGTCTTGTTAGTTTTGTAGACGACGGAACCGTTCCCTCTGACCAGCAGAAGTGGGATGGCGTCGTCACTGAGAATGCAAGTAGCAAGTTCGCTCTGGGGCGGGACTTGACAAACGAGATGCTCACGGCTGCGGTACTCGGTACGGGGCGAGCGGACATCACCGAACCAAAGCTGCAGATCGCGTGTAAAATTCTCGCCGTACAAGCTGAGCGTCGTGCCGCCTTGCTGTTGAATAATCTGCGTAAGCATTGGGACGGGCGTGATGGGATTTCGTGGTGCAGGTGTTGCCGGCGGAGAGGGTTGTGAAGAATTTTGCTGCTGTTGTTGTTGTTGTGGTTGTTGGGGCTCCCAGAAGGTGTACTTGGCGCAGCCTGTCCCTATGATGGTCCATACCGCCGCGTCTGAGACGTCCTCGGACCAATATTGGCCTAGGTCCATCGTGGTCGGCTGCGGGTTGTCGAGATAGTCGTCGCTGCCGCTGATGCTCCGCGTGCGTTTGCCCAGCAAGCTAGCATGTTGAAGCAGTGTCGAATCAAAATCGCTTCGGCTGCGAGGACGTTGCGATGCAGTAGGTGGCGGAGGCGGTGGCATGGTCATGGCGGCTGGTGGGCGACGGCCTTTGACTGAGCGATGCATGCCAACCATGTCATTCAGGCAGGCGAGGTAGGTGACAGGCCGATTGCACCGTGGCATCATCCAGGATGTGCGGTTACTGTCCTCCGCCGTCGAGGCTTCTTGGACAATCTGGAACGCGACCTTATGGAGCTGCGACACCGGGTCGCCGAGCGTCTCATCGCCGTATTCGCCTCCGCCGCCACTCACCTCCGTTGCTGCACCGCCGACGACCGTCGACTGCCGATCGACCTTGCGGATAATCATAACCGGGCTGACCAAGCCGGTCGTGAGACATTGCAGCGCGACGTGCTGATTGTAATGGATCGCGAGAGGTTGACCTGTCTTGTTCTTGAGCGCAATCGCAGGTGCGGGTGGGTAGGGTACATCTTCGGTTCCGGGCACACCAATGTACTCGGCCACGTTGCTCGTGCCTGCGTCTGCCGCGCTCATGGACGTACCGTCGGTGGCGTGGTGGTAGTTCGGGTGCGTGGGCGACGTATCGACAAGCCAGATCACGAATGGGTCCCAGGTACCGGTGCGCGCTGCAAAGCAGGTCGAACCGTCTTGGGGAGACGACCGGCGCGCTTTTTCCTTGCCGGGATACATGAACGGCTGCTGGTTCGACGTGGAGGAGACACCGAGATACTTTGTTGAGACCGTCTGGGACCGTATTCGATTGAAGAGCGAGATGGTCGTGCCATGATGGATGCAGGCTAGATAAAAACAAAAAAAAATAGAGATGTGTCAAATTTTGCTATGGATCTATGCGTCTCATAGTGTCATACAGTCCAAGTTCTTGACGCTTTGACGTTTCTTGCTCGGCTTGCTGATAACCTTGATTCCTTTGCTGGCAAGGGTACCGAGATGGATACCATTCGCAAGCTGGATGCGCACAAGACATTCAACTCGTTTGCGTTTCTCATCCGCATCGTTAATATAGAGCTGTCTCAGGACGCAACGACCTCCAGCCAGGCCCCGGCCGTTGCTTCGATACCAGTCGACGTCGGCCTCGCCATGATGATTCTTCTTTTGCTGCTGTGGCGGCTGATGTTGCTGTTGCTGCTGTTGCTGCTGTTGGCCAGTTTGGCCGACCAAAGCGCCGCCTTCCGAAAACCAGTCGGTCTGGCCGGCCTGCACCACGGATGACTCGCCCGAGATGGTCACCGCCAGCTGAGGCGCGCTCGTGCCCGTCTGTGGATCGATCGCGGGCATTACTTCGTCTTCTTTAGCAAGTGATGGCGCGGTCCACCATGACTGCCCGTCGAGTATTACGGTGGGTGGCGGGCATAAAAATCGCTTCTCGGTGCCGTAGCTCTTTTGCGCGACTTTGCCCGTCAAGATCACGACTGTGCGCTCGCCAAATGCGACCGGGTCTCGCGCCATCAAGTAAGCCTGGATCTGTGGGCGCACCTTGTTGGCTACTGCTTCTTCTTGCATAATCCTCGCCGTCACCATGCCGGTCTTGAACGTAGTTAGCGGATAGCTTTGGCCGAGCGTAGACGACGAGGGTAGCAAGGCTGACAGTTGGGGTGCAGGTGCCAAGGGCGTAGGTGGTGGTGGTGATGATGGCTCTTTCTTTACTTCCTATACTGTCATGTTCAACATGTGACACCTTCGGAAGCAAGATTTATGCTTAATTACCTGGTTCCTGTAATCTCTCATGGGCTCAAATGCTGTCTTTTTCGTGGGAGGGGCAAGAAAGTCGAACGAGAAGTCATTTTCCAACAGGTTGGATTCATGTAGATGAGACTGCTGAACTGGCCATGCTGATTGCGAGGCCGTGGTCGTTGGCGTAGGAGGCACGGTATGCTGCTGCTGTTGTTGATGTTGTACATGTGAGGAGGGTGGCCAGGATGAAGTGGAGGACGAGTCGTTGAAGGAGGGACCCAGATCCTGCGGGGTATGACTGCTGAACGACGGCCGATGGTGGCTTCGAGAGGTATCATCATCGCTACGATTCGTTTGATGCCATAGATCATTTGAGTCACTCAACAAAGCATGAATGTCTGTATGCTGTTGTTGCTGTGGATGCTGTTGATGAGCGGACGAGCTTTGACTGGCATTCTCGGCGTCATTATTCTGATAAACAGACGACTGATAAATGGATGGATCGAATGGCTCCTGTCCCACGCCACACGAACTGATGATGTGAGCAGGATTAAAATCGTTCATAAACGACTGGTGTCCTTCATGTTGCTGTTGAGGTTGCTGTGGAAGCTGTGTTTGACCTGCTGAGGGGTGGAGCATGGTTGGCGACCATGGTATATGAAAGGAGGAGGAGAGCGGGTCTTCTAACTGCCCTTGGCTACTCACGACCGTCGTTGTATGGGGAGGTGTGTCGTCAGGGTAATATGAAGAAGTATTGAAAGCCGTCATAATAATATTTAAGGTAATAATAGTAGTAGTTATAGAGTTCTAAAAAAGCAGAAGAGAAGAATATGCACCTGCAGTGCTGTGGAATAAATCTGTGGCCTCCAAGCACATACACTAAAAAAGAAGAATTGTGGGGTAAAAATAAAGGAGAAAGAGAACAAAAAAAAAAGAGTACAACGACAGCAGCAGAAAGGAACACAATCGGGAAAAGGTGACAAAAAGAGAAAAAGCGGGCAACCTTAGAGTGACTGCCTGCCTTTCGCTCGCGCGGCGCGGATTTTCGTGATCATTTCCCCCCACGTTTTGATCGTTCTTTTGAATGTGGGACCAAACCAAAAAGTTTTTTTTGTGTGTTGTTCCCTTGGCCCACTCCCACCTTTCGTCTGTTAACATGCTTCACCCGCAGTGTCTTTTTTTTTTTCTGTAGTGCAACGACACAAAAAGAAACTTTGTTTTTTCTTAACATGATCGATTGCCCATGTGCCCGTTTTGAAGGCTCTCTCTCTCTTTTCTTATCTCCGGGATCAAACGACGAACCCCCACACGACTGGCCGAATGCGGGGTTTTCGTCCCACCTTGCATCAGTGGCAATGAAAAAAGGTGTCCCGCTTACGCTTTGCGTAACCATGTTTCTCTTGGATGACGACTCTCCTTTGGACGAATGTCTCCGCCAAAAAAAAATAAAGTAAAAAAGTAAAAAGACTCAATTTTACAAAGGGGAATGGCACCAAATAAAAGGAACCAATTTAAATGTGGGACCAATGAGATCGTCTCGTGCGCACAAATCCGCGCCTGAAACCCTTTGCGTGGTGGGCATCCAAATGGGGGTGAGAACATTTCTTCCAGTTTACGTTGAATTCATGACGGCATGTGCTTTTATCTATGCTTGCTCATGCCCTTTAGCTCTCTTACGAGCCATTCTCTGGAGGCTAACAGCGACTGTGTAGGAGGATATCTACTATCATGAAAGGAAGTGAAAAAAGGGAAAGTGCATATCGGGCGATCACTTGCCCCTCAATTTTGTCAATATCGAAATAATACATAAATGCGATATCTGTCTGAGCGTGGGAGATCTACCCGAGGCGTCAATCCCCAAATAGAAATGGCGTGTATGTGTATGTGCGGTGCGTGCGTCTCTGTGTGTGTTTTCGGTTGTGGGGCAACCACGGCCGGGCTTTATTTGTTGGGCTGCTATGTGTATGGGGTAATACTGGACCCCATGACCTCGTCAAGACGTTCCGTTTAAACGACATCAAGAAGTACATCGGTCTTCACTTCCCCATTGCTCGGTCGTGCTTCTTTGTCAGCCATACATTTGATGTAAAGAAAGCGCACAATGGTATATCTTGGTTATCACCCGAATGTGGCACAAATCAGGAGCACACCGAGTTTTACTATAAAAATCCTGTCAGATAATGAGAATTATGAACACATATTCTGCACATCCATATAAACTGCCCAGGTCACATTCAGAAAAGTAAAGGTAATACGCATGTCTTTCAGCTTTCTCTTGTCTTT
>VAFG01000372.1:92754-103943 GCA_013461545.1 Syncephalastrum contaminatum | reverse complement strand
AAAAAAAAAAAAAAAAAAAAAAAATAAAAAAAAAAAAGGATGACGACTCGTCTTAAAGCCCGACTTACAGAAATGATGACACATCGATCTTGGCAAAAAGTCTCCTGTCTAACAGTTCAGGATCTTGCATGCAAAGCAAAGAAAGAAATATGCACCTTTATTTCTCTTTTTTACGCTAGAACGAGAAAGAACATACCGTACACTTGTACACTTGAGCTGAGACAGTGGTCGATTTCTATATAGGATGATGCCATCATACATACAAGTATCTCCAATGACGTTGTCTCTGACCTCCCCTTTCTCTTTCATTTTTGGCGCAATTATAATCCCCATACTTTGCCACGTTGTATGAGCGACATCAGTCCGAGACGCCGGGTTGGGCAAGCTGAGCAAAGAGCTGCTCAGTTTTACCTCGTTTTCTCTTTCTCTTTACGTCTTTTGTGGCGTGTGCGCATTATTGTGCGTGTGTGTGTGTCTTTGAGAAGAACACAAAAGCATTGACTATGGGATAGTCTGTCTAACCACGCGCAACCCAGGGCATCGGATCACCTTTTTGTGAAGCAAGGGCGCCTTGCCGTATTCAGCCTTTCGTGTGGGTACCAGCAATCATAGTTCCCTATAAGGGATGGATGCATTATGCCCATTTCTTCTTTTTGAACTGCAGTGGGCCACATAGGCTCAGTATGTATTATTACCATGGCGGCAGGCATGATTTTTTATTGATATCATCACGGAGTGCCTCCCCGGGGGGAGAATTGTCATTCCGTCAATCTAAAACGTATCCTGCATGTAAAAGGCCCGCTCCATGACGTGAGATAGACTATAATGCATTTTACAGGCAAATTTGAGGAAGTTCATACGTTTTATTTTGGACACATCTCGCGCATGGCGATCCTCGTAAAGGACATATTACACCTGCGCTTATGTGGGTAATGGACTTTCTAATTTTGGTATGCTTGCGTTCCAATGCATGATCTCAAAGCTATGTACTACTCGACTGATACTCCCCGAGCAATATGCAGGAATATCTCCCGTACAAGTCAGTGTTTCATTGTTAGATATGAGAACGATTCTGCGTAAATATCGTCCGAGATGCATATGCGTTCAAACTATGGGACTTTCACAGCCGAAACGGGCTGGCTTTTGACATACCTCGGATCCTACGCCACCTTATGTTAAAGTGAAGTTTGGATCTTGCCTTATATTTAAAGGCTGGATTGCCTAAGGAGTTTGATATCACAGACGAAATACACCATATTGCTGCGTTCTTCTTTTGGTGTAAGCCAGAATAATATCCAGGGACGACATAGTGCCATGAGAATGCCAAGCGAAGTGCCATGGAAGCCACAAGCGCTTCAAAATGCATCATCAGGAATCGATAAATGTAAAGAGCCTTATCATTCCCGCCAATCGGCACAACGATTATCATGGTATGGAATGCTATAACTATCAAGTCCTTCGATACGACACCTGTTTATAGCTGAAAGATGGCCGAGAAAAAAGAAGAGATCTGATTGGTGCGCGTACAAAATGATTCAGCAGGCGTCACCGAGAGAAGAGCTTGTCAAACAAAAAATGCGCGGGCTCACAGAACGACTTGGATTTTCTCTCTTTTTCACCTCAAATACTATGTTGCGCACCTTGGGAAGTCGGCTTGTAAGTCTGCATAGCATTCGAATGCTCTCTTCTAATACGAACTTTAGCCCGTTCAAGTGGTGAGCCGTACGCGGATCCAGCCCATGGCAGCCACGATCTCGGGCATTCAGAACTACTCGACGCGGCGATCGGAGCCCGCCTCGGCAACGTCAGCCATGTCATTCAAGAAGCACTTAAGACAGAAACGCTTTGGCCCTGTGCCGGTGATGCCCGGTCCTTCTGTGGAAGAAGCGGTGTCCAACATTTTATACAATACGCCTCCCCCGAGCAAAGCTCCCGAGACGAGACACATTCTCAACTGTCTTGTCCAGAACGAGCCCGGTGTTCTGAGTCGCGTCTCAGGTATCTTGGCTGCCCGTGGTTTCAACATTGAATCTCTCGTTGTTGCCAACACTGAAGTCCGCGATCTCTCGCGCATGACCATCGTCTTTAACGGTCGCAATGTCCAGATCGAGCAGGCCCGTCGTCAGTTGGAGGATTTGGTAAGTTACAAAGCAGAAAGGTTTTGAGGGCGGTACTAACGTCTGTTATCAGGTGCCTGTGTGGGCTGTGCTGGATTATACAAAGACCAAGCTAATTGAGCGCGAGCTGCTCCTGATCAAGGTCTCTATTCTCGGCCCTGAGCATCTCCACGAGCAGCTGCCCACCGCCAAGTTTGACGATGACGCTGAGTTTGAGGATGAGAACCTGCAGCGTGCTGAAGAGAATGCCGCAGACGATCTGACCCCTTCGCGTGCCCTTCGCGAGACTTTTGCTCACCTCCGTGCCATTACGGAGCTGACCCGTCTCTTTGATGGCAAGGTCGTCGACGTCTCCTCGGACTCGGTTGTAATCGAGATGGCCGCCAAGCCTGGTCGCGTCTCGTCCTTTATGAAACTCTGCAAGCCTTTTGGTATCCTCGAGGCTTCCCGGACAGGTAATAGAGAAACGGGAAGGGAAAAAGGGTATTGATTTTGTTTGTCTAGGTGTGATGGCCATGCCCCGATCACCCGTGCTGGACCACTACGAGGCCCAGACCGAGCACTCGTATGAGGAGGAAACCGAGAAGGTTGATGCAACCATGCTGCCCCCTGGTTAATTTTCTTGCTGTATGCCCTTTCATCTTTTATGGTTCGCATCATGTAGACGGAATAAAAGTTTGGTTTTCTTCTTTCTTGTGTACTATAAGCATGCAGAACCATTAGCTAATATGTTGGTATATTATATGCTGACGATAAATGAGCATTAGTTTCGGTAATTTTATTTCATACGTGTAGCTTACAGTTCCTTTGCATTAATTACTTGAGGGCACGAGCTGGAAATGCAAATACACCTGATGACAGATACCATCCACTTTGCTATGAATTTATACGAGAGCAAAGAATGCTATATGATTGCTACAAGTAAACATAGACACATGTATAGAATAAAATGACATTAAGCTCAAAGTTCCTTTGAAAAAAAAAATTTCTTTAATGAAAAAAGAGAAAACTGTACAGAAAAGCCATTTTCAGACATTATGAGCAAGGAGATAAGTGCGTAAGCAAAAAAGAGGAAGCGGGTAAGATGTGATGATAGGAGGGAGAGAGCGGAAGTGAAGAGAGATATGACATGCAAGAAACAAGGGGTGTGTGTTTGTGTGGTAATAATGCAAGAGGAGGAACGCTTATTTGGAGCTGGTGTACTTGGTGACAGCCTTGGTGCCCTCAGAGACAGCGTGCTTGGCCAACTCACCGGGGAGGATGAGGCGGACAGCGGTCTGGACCTCGCGGGACGAGATGGTGGAGCGCTTGTTGTAGGCAGCAAGCTTGGAGGCCTCGGAGGCGATGCGCTCAAAGATGTCGTTGACGAAGGAGTTGAGGATGGACATGGCCTTGTTGGAGATACCAGTGTCGGGGTGGACCTGCTTCAGGACACGGTAGATGTAGGTCGAGTAGGTCTCCTTGCGGGTGACCTTTCTCTTCTTGTCGCCCGACTTGATCTTCTTCTCGGTGGTCTTGGCGGGGGCCTTGCCGGCAACGGGCTTGTCAGTCTTGGGAGCCATTGGAGTGATTTAGAAAATGTGTGGAAGAAAAATGTTCAAGTAAATTTTACCCAGAAAGTGGTGGGCTTTATATACATCCGCGCAATGGAATTTTCTGGCGCGTGGCGCGTGGCGCGCGTGAGGCTGCCTGCTGAGACACGCGCGCTTTGCCATTTTGAATTCCCGCCCAAGAGAAAAAAAATTTGCGCGCGCGGACTACACTTACTTGCTCAGCGCGTCCCTACTTTGGCTATCTTTACTACCAAGTGCACCACCCCTCTACCACGCGATATCGCGAAAAAAACCACAGATTCCGTCGAACCAGACCTCGGCGCGTTGATCCAGCACAAGAAAAAAAAACCGTATCTGTCGGCCCTGAGGGCTATCCCCTGGGTGGCGGGATTTCAATCGAGAGAGGCACGACAAGTATATAAAGACCCAGCCATGCGATTTTTGAAGGCCCAACTTTTTTCACCACACCTTTTTCTTATCACTACTACTACTATTATCATGTCTGGAGGCAAGTCTGGAGGCAAGTCCGCTGCTGGCTCGAAGTCGCAAACCCGTTCCGCCAAGGCCGGTCTTCAATTCCCCGTTGGCCGTATCCACCGTCTGCTCCGTCGCGGTAACTACGCCCAGCGCGTTGGTGCTGGTGCTCCCGTCTACCTTGCTGCCGTCCTCGAGTACCTCACTGCTGAAATTCTCGAGTTGGCTGGTAACGCTGCCCGCGACAACAAGAAGACCCGTATCATCCCCCGTCACTTGCAGCTCGCTATCCGCAACGACGAGGAGTTGAACAAGCTTCTCGGCCACGTCACCATCGCCCAGGGTGGTGTCCTGCCCAACATTCACTCCTCGCTCTTGCCCACCAAGACCAAGAAGGCTGGCGCTTCCCAGGAGCTGTAAATGCCCTTTTATTCCTCTGTTCCATCCCTCTCCGCGTCTCCCTTTCTTTCCTTCCTCTTCTGTTACCCATTAGCAACAGCAGCAACAGCAGCAACAACAACAACATCATGTGACGATTTCGCACACTTTTTCTTTTGCTTTTTTTCGATCTCTTCATATCGTCTTGTATATATACTCGCTTCATAATAAATTCATTGCTCCAAATCGAAACTCCTTTTTTGTTTATCGCCTTTTTTGTAATGAATACTGTTGTTGACTCGTAGGGTCCACTATTTCGTCCCTGCTTCGTCTACAAATGTATTGCGCAAATCACTTTCGACCGTTATAGTAGATAAACTCTGATCGTACAGCGTTAGAATTTGCGATGAGGCAGCCTATATCCTAATAGAGCCAAAAGCAGCAGAGAATATTAGTAACGACAACTCAGTGATATATGCTATCATATGTATTATGAAAGCAGCTTATGTACGTGTATTACGTCGTTTTTTTTATGAGACTGTACCCCTTATTCCAAATGCTATAAAACGCACACTTTAAATATTCAGTAGGAAAATATCAAAATATCAAGATATCAAGCAAAGTCGGTCATAATGATATGATAGAAATATGTACCTGCATGTAGGTCCCTTTTTTTACCGATTCGACCTATTTACTTATGGACGTCTGAAGTACAGTGTGACTGTGTCATTGTGCTGCTCGTGTGTGGAAGGTCTAAAGAGCACAAAGTTACAATACCGTACGAATATGACTTCTTATACAAAAGAGCCCACATGTGGTATACATTATACTGTGGGTACACTACCGTTGCGGTATACTTTTGTTCGGGCAGCAGGTAGCAAAAATCATTGAATACAGCACTTCATTGAAGCATCGCTCCAAAGGCATTGAAGAATGCTAGCTTTTCAATCACTGACTTCCATTGCCTGTAAGCACACATCTAACAAGGGCTTGAGCCCACTTTGAGTCCATTTTTCTTAACTTTGTTTTCCCGTTTACGAACTTTTACGGTTTAAAAGTAATTAAGATTACTGAAGTATCTTTTGCGATGACGCCTTCCCAGGCATTCTTTTGTTGATTACTGGAGGCGCAACTACTTTGCTTTTTACTTCCCTACTCGTTTTTGCTCTTCTCCACCTTCCATACTTCTACGCGTTGTTTCTTGAATTTTATTATGATCCTGGCTTTAGTTTATAGTGGTTTCTTGGCTTATGCGCTTTTTTTTCTATAAAATATGTTAAACAAAAAAAAGAAAAGGAAAAACGCTAAATTCTAAACAGTTGCTTTTGCGACCATTAGGATTAAGCGTCTGTTTTGTCCTTTTGTAACCCGCGTTCGAATCTCGTAGTTTTTTCTTTTAGATGTTTTTTTCCGCCCAGTCTTCAGTCTTTTACAACAAGTACCTTCTGCTTTTCATTACCATTCTATCAGATATACACATCTGTTTATATATAATCTCATTCTTAACGCTGTATATACAGTGTGACATATTCTGGGTATGCTTTTAGAAAGTATTTTACGACTATTAGAAGGAGTAGAAGCCTTTTGATTTCATGAATCGAGCATTACATAGTTATATAGACTACTTCCTTTTTATCCCTTTCCTCCACCGTTACCTTCTCGGATACCTTTCATTTGCTGTGTCTGTAACTTATATCACGTTTTCGTTCTGTGATACAGTATATCCAGTAAGTACCTGTGAGAAGAACCGTAATTTAATACACGAACTGGAGGAAACAATACCACTACGGTATTAAAAAGAACAAAAGATGTTCTAGTAACATCCTTATATGTTCTTATGTCGTATTGTGCTCTCTGTAATCGAAACATGCAAAAAATGATGATTCATGTGTCTCCATTAAGCTACTGAATCTTATCATTTCGGTGATAGCTGGATACCGCTTATTTTGGATATAGGTACACGCAACAGACAGAAGACAGAAGTAACACATCCTCAATAACGATAATACTAGCAAAGATGTTAGCTCATGTATTTTTTTTTAACCCAAGCCCTTTTTCTGGTACATGCGGGTAAAGGAAAAAACAAGACCCAGTCCTTGATATAACATTAGAGCCATACGAAAGTTAAAAAGGATGCAGGTTTGTAGACAACTCTTGCATATAGTATTTACAGTATGAGATGGTACACTGAGATATGTCCTCTGATCATTTCTGTTGCTGCTGGCTTAAGCGAGCTAACTTCATTACACTGCTAGAATAATGTTAAAATGCTGAATATATGTCGAGTGGGAGTATAGGGCGACTTCGTCATTACCATTGACCATATATACCTAATGCGGTGGTGCTTCTTTCTCAGAACGACACCAGGGCGCTTCTCATCGCTCTTTGGAGCTCCTGTTTGGAGCGCTAAGGCATCCCAGCTAGTCTCTATACATACTTATGGTAAAGTTCTTCAAATATATCTTCACCCTTTTAACGCGGGTGGGCTCAGGAAGCCAACCTCCCCGCCCGTTTATCACCACCAAGGATACACCCTTCATGACGCAATCCAAGGATGTTTGCATGGAGTCTACCATCTATGTCGAATAACCACTAAGAATGACGTTGACGGATGAAAAATATATATAATTGACCGTGTGCCAGAAATGGGCATGTGTTACCTGGGCACCTGAATGGATGAGCGCTCGCTCACGCATGACACTCATAATCGACCGCAGTGGGTTGGACTAACCTTATTTGGAGCATGCTACATATATACTTGCAGCGCGCGCGCGTCCGGTAAGCTACAATAATCTACACACAAAATTTTTTACATTTTTCACCTTCACGCCCCCTTCCCGTCGTAATAAATTTTTTCTTCTTTCCTGGTCGCGGTACAACCGCGCGCGCGCGCGATTTTTTCTCCCACCCACACGCGCGCGTGCCTCCCGCGCAGCGCGTCTCGTAATTATTATGATTTTTTTTTTTGGTAGCAGTGTTACGTTACTCGTTGGCTCCTCACCCTTGTCCCGTACGGCCGCTCGCATAAGCATTTATTATAGTGTACTTCATATTTTTCTTGCACAGTGGATGCGTTAGTTCGCTGAATTCTTTGACTCGCGGTCGTTATACAATTGCACAACATCAATATGGTTCGTATTTCTTAATACATTCATCATACGCGGTACTTCGAGAAGTCGAAGCAGTAAAAGCATAGTGTTTGCATAATAGATCATACTTGTATGAATCCGTCGCCCAAACCAGGTGTAATTCATACATGAAGAGACATGCTCAACTTGACGCTCGTTTAGCGGATAGACAGAATCGAAAAAAAGAGACGATAAGTAGAGGGTCGATGGAAATCAACTTTGTTTGGTTATGCGAAAAAAAGGAAGAAAAGAAAAAGACAAATGATACATGCTACGCGAAAGGTGTGTGTTTTCGGATAAAGGAGACGAATAGGGAACTAGAGGCGTGTGCGAACCGTGACAGATAAGGGTGTATGTACTAGGGGAATGCTAGAGCATTTTTTTACGAGCGCTCGCCACGGAGACGACGGGCCAGCTGGATATCCTTGGGCTGGATGGTGACACGCTTGGCGTGGATGGCAGCCAGGTTAGTGTCCTCGAAGAGCGAGACGAGGTAGGCCTCGGAAGCCTCCTGAAGGGCACCGATAGCAGAGGACTGGAAGCGCAGGTCAGTCTTGAAGTCCTGAGCAATCTCACGGACGAGACGCTGGAAGGGGAGCTTGCGGATCAAGAGCTCAGTGGACTTCTGGTAGCGACGGATCTCACGGAGAGCGACAGTGCCGGGTCTGTAGCGATGGGGCTTCTTGACGCCGCCGGTGGAGGGAGCCGACTTGCGGGCGGCCTTGGTGGCGAGCTGCTTACGGGGGGCCTTGCCACCAGTGGACTTGCGGGCGGTTTGCTTGGTACGAGCCATTTGTGAATATGTGTGTGTAAAAAGTGAAGTGAAAATTGAAAAGTGCCACTTGGCTATGGGCGTCTTCTTTTTATATAGTTTCCCAACTCCGCGTACCCCTTTGCGTCCAAAAATCAATATCATGAATTTTTTTTTTTTTTGCCTTGCGCGCGCTACCGAATTTTTTTTTACAATTTTCATGTCACGCCCGACACGCGCGCGCTACCAACCGACCTTCGCGAAAAAAAAGTACATGAATTTTGCTGTAGTAGATTTTTTGGGGTCATTTCAAAAAATAAAAGAAATAAAAATTGTATGTATAGATGTAGAATGCTGCATACAATAAGTCTGAAGTGCTGGTTTTTCAATAGCTGTGTATGGGGAAGCAGGAGTCGAGAAAAACAAGCAAATCTGAGGCCTAAAGGAGTGTCGCGTAAAGAAGTCGTGAGCGCGCTGCAGAAAAAATTACAAGTGGTGCGTGAATGTGACTGCGACCCGACTCGAATTATAAAAAGGTCAGCTCCCTCGCTTGATGCAAAGACATTATCCCTCTTTATCTTTTTTACTTAACTTCAAACAAACATGACTGGTCGCGGCAAAGGTGGTAAAGGTCTCGGAAAGGGTGGTGCCAAGCGCCATCGCAAGATTCTTCGTGACAACATTCAAGGGTAAGCACAGCACCTTTACACACGGGCGTCACTTTATACTCATTCCTATTCAATAGTATTACCAAGCCTGCTATCCGCCGTCTCGCACGCCGTGGTGGTGTCAAGCGTATCTCTGGCTTGATCTACGAGGAGACCCGCGGTGTCCTGAAGGTGTTCCTTGAGAACGTCATTCGTGATGCTGTCACCTACACTGAGCACGCCAAGCGCAAGACCGTCACCTCCCTCGACGTTGTCTACGCTCTCAAGCGCCAGGGCCGTACCCTCTACGGTTTCGGCGGTTAAGCTGCTTATATCATACCTTCTTCCTCTCACAAACCCAACATCCTATACTTGCGTCCCCCCCACAAACTCAACGGTCACCGACTCTATTACTTTCTGCTTTCCGCCTTTTTTCTCCTTTGTAACTTGCATAACCTGTATTCCCCTTCCTTATTGAAGCTGGGTTCCGCAGTGATTCTCTTTTCCCCCTCTGTCTATTGTAAATATCACTTTTACTCAGTAACAATTCAATTTGTCTCAAACCAAAACGTGGACTGGGAGTGTGTGGAGTGTGTGGTGTGTGTGGGAAAAATGCAGTTGTTATACTTTTGATAGAGAGCGAGAGAGAATGGGTTGAATGCAGGAGGTCGTGGTTTTGATGCGGATCTTGTATTTCTCGTTTCTCTTTTTCTCAGTGTCGGCGCAGTCCAGGTGCGTGCTGCATACATATTCGCTGTGTATGAGAGCGTTAGATATTTGTATATATATATCTCTCTCTCTTTTTGCGTCTATAATTGCATAACGAGGCAGCAGAGTAGAGAGTGTATGGTAAGTGTCTTAATTAGGAAGTCTTCGCGTGAGGGTGGAACGAGCACCAGACCAGACTAGACCAGACCAGACCAGACTCCCTGTTGTCTGTCTTTTTCGTTTATGGGGGTGTGTCCATATGCATGACTTGTTGAATTATACTTATGTCGTTCTTTACACATAATTAGAGTGATTAGTTCCATGAAAGAAGAAGACGAACAAGACAGGCCATCATCAACGAACGAGGCCGTCCGCGTCTTTTACCCATTCCCGTTTTCAGCTAGCCAAAGTCTACGCACGATCGACGAGCGATTGCCCGCGAGCCGGTCTGTCACTGCCCGAGGCATCTACTACACTTTTGTTTTTTGCAGCACTCAATACGCCTTCTACCGTACACCCAGACCAACCCACTCGGCCCCTTCTCGCTTAACCACTCCTGTCCCTCCTCCTCCTCCTCTTCTTGAAGACATTCCTGCTGTGGTGATACCTGCACCTGACATCAAAGCAGAAGTTGCTATTACTGTCACTCCTACTATCCCCAGACCTATCCGATCCACTTCATCACAGATTCCGCGCCCAAGTCACTCTCATACGCAAAGGCAGGAGGGGCAAGGCCCCAGACCGAATGCCTCACGCAGCACAACAGCAACAGTACATAACAATAACAAACTCTTGCATCCCGCCTCTGCTGGCGCGGGTGCTGGTACTGCTGGGAGCCCTTCTCCTCCTCCTCCTGCACGTCCCGATCATCCGCCACCTAACGCCTCACTCACCTCATCTCTTCCACCCGTCCCCAACTCACCCAGGCCTGTTACCCACTCCAGAAAACTCACGCACAAACAAGATGACAAGAAAAGCACCAAGCCAACACCTCGGCCTGTACGCGAAGCCGATGTGCCTATGCCCGCCACTCCGACGGTCACCAAGAAACCGGCACCTGATGCAGAAGAAGACGTACCTCCCATCCGGCTCTCGAAAAAGGACCGATACCAGCGTGAGCAAAAGCGGGCGTACCAGCTTAAATGCTGGCGTGCGCGTGAGATGCGTGAAGAACGTGAAGCACGCCGCATGGCTCGTCAAAACGAACAAGTCATCCCTAAGCGACTCCAGCGACAACAGCAACAGCAACAGCAACAGCAACAGCAACAGCAGCAGCAGCAGCAACAACAACAACAAGAGAAATCCATAGATGCATCTGACAACATACCTAACCACACCCGCCCAAAGGGCGTCAAATTCAACTTAAAATTGAACCGTGTCATTGAAATATAAACCACTCATTTCATTTCATTTTGTTTCATCTCGATCAATTC
>VAFG01000372.1:65556-92539 GCA_013461545.1 Syncephalastrum contaminatum | reverse complement strand
TCCCCCTCTCTTTTTTTTTTTTTTTATATATAAATTCTACTGATCCCACATGAACAACGTGGTCAATAGTATTCTCAACGGGTTCTCGAGTATCCTTGCCCTTGACCAAGGCTTCTCGAGCACTGGAGACGAAGGCTGTGCTTGTTCGTCCGGCGGCGGATCGGGCGGTTGCTGCAAAGATCAACCCAAGAAAGAAGCAGCGAAGATCGATACCGGTTGTGCGTGCGGTTCTGAGACACCTTGCAGTGAGGGCCCTACTCAGATCGACACCATCAAGCTCGTCTATGCCTCGCTGACCGGAACAGCAAAGACCTTTGCTACTGAACTTGAAGCCAAACTAAAGCAGCAGACCAACGTCCAGATTCAGCACCTGAATGTGGTCGACATTACCGAGTACGACAACGACGATCTGCTAACAGAGACGGCCATATGTGTGTTTATCTTGTCGTCATACAACGTCGAAGGACCTCTGGACTGGTAAGTTGGGTCCTGCTGGTCCTGTCAAACTTTACTCATACTAGACAGGTTCACAAAGTGGCTTCGGGATATCCGGTATGACTGGCGTGTGGATCGCTTAGCCCTGCAGAAGCTTCGATACGCCGTCTGTGGTTTAGGAGACTCGGCGTATGGCGATGAATTCAATCAGGCCGCGCAATCCATCGACAAGTGGCTCGGTCAGCTCGGTGCCACCCGGATTTATCCTCTTGGCGCCTGCGACAAGAACAATGACCAAAAAGCCCAATTCGACAGCTGGGCCAATCTCTTTATGGCCGAATTACACGACAAGCGGTCGCTCGAGTTTGCCCCTGCCCAGATCGAGTACGACTCGGATGCTGAGGAGGAGCAAGAAGAAGAAACAAACAAGGATGTTATGGGTTCTGACGACGAGATGCTCGACGTGGAAGATATGGGCAAGATGGCCGGCAAGCTGAGAGCGGCCAAGAAGAACCGTGAGGAGGAAGAACTCGACTTTGAGCGGTCTCACGCTAAGCGTTCCATCGGCGAGACACCCAAGAAAAAGACGACGTCTGAACCGCGCGACATGGTGTCGCCTATGCTCCACAAGAACCTGACCAAGCAAGGCTACAAGATTGTCGGTACCCATTCGGGTGTCAAGATCTGTCGCTGGACGAAGGCCGCGTTGCGTGGCCGTGGCTTTTGCTACAAGCACAGCTTTTACGGTATCCAGAGCCATCTCTGTATGGAGACTACGCCTTCCCTCGCATGTGCTAACAAATGCGTCTTCTGCTGGCGACATCATACCAATCGTAAGTGGGACAAAAAGAATAATATAGGTGCAATGAAGATTAATACGACTTTTAGCTGTTGGCACCTCCTGGCGCTGGAAGGTGGATGATCCCAAGTTTATCCTGGACGGTGCGATGGAGAACCATTACAAGATGATTAAACAGCTCAAGGGCGTACCAGGTGTCAAGGCTGACCGATTCCAGGAAGCATTCACCATCAAGCACTGTGCTCTCTCCCTCGTCGGTGAACCCATCTTTGTAAGTCTACCACGCCAAAAGCGACTTGAAGGCTCACGTCTATTCACTTCGTTAGTACCCACATATCAACGAATTTGTGAACATGCTCCACGAACACAACATCTCCTCTTTCCTTGTCACCAACGCCCAATTCCCCGACAAAATCGCAGACATGGTGCCTTGCACCCAGCTGTATGTCAGTATCGACGCCGGCACGCGGGAGGGTCTGAAGAAGATCGACCGACCATTGTTTCGCGACTTCTGGGAACGCTTCCTCGGTAGTCTCGAGTCTCTCTCCAAGAAAGGCCAGCGTACCGTGTACCGCCTGACGCTCGTCAAGGACCACAACACGGATGAGATTGACAATTATGTCGAGCTCGTCCGACGTGGTAAGCCGAGCTTCATCGAAGTCAAGGGCGTGACCTACTGCGGCTACAGCGGTGCGAGCAACCTCACGATGGCCAACGTGCCTTACCACCACGAGGTCGTCGACTTTTGCCAAAAGCTAGTGGACAAGCTGGGTGGAGGTTATGCCATCTCCGCTGAGCACGCCCATTCGTGCTCGATCTTGATTGCATCGACCGACTTTTATGTGAACGGCGAGTGGTACACCCATATTGACTACAACAAGTTCTTTGAATTGGTCCGGAGCAAGCAGCTCTTCAACGCCAAGGACTTTATGGCCAAGACGCCGGCGTGGGCCGTGTTTGGCGCACCCGAGGGTGGTTTCGACCCGGATGAGACGCGCTTTTATCGCAAGGGCAAGAAGCCTCAAGAACCAAAGACCCTGGAGGTTGCAGCTGCTTCATGAGGATGATTTGTATATTATTCTGGAGAAGAGTAGGATGATTGAATGGATGTCTATATCTAAATAAAAAAAAAAGGAAAATGCACGTAATAACAAAGAAGAGAAAGGGAATGGAAGAAAGCAAAGGAAGAAGAAGAAGAAAAAAAAGGAGATACAATGAAAGAAGTAAAGAAGCAAGCGATGAATGAAAGTATGTCTAAAATGCAAGGATGTTGAGGGCCTTACGGGGCAGGACTTTCATGATGCCACCGACCAAGAGGTAGCGGCAGGCAAACATAGCGACCAGCGCAGTGCCGTACATGGCCACTCTGTACATGGGGCCGAGTTTGATGAGGAATTTCACTACGTATCGAGGAATGAGTAACAAATCAAAGGATAACTCTTTCAGATGCGACTTACTCGGCGGAGGAGCAAAGAGGTAGTTGAGATTGAGACCAGTGCGGAGGGCACAGGCGTGGAGGAGTGGCGAATGGAAGAAACCGTAGACGCAGAAGGAGAGCAGGGCCAGATTAGGCGAGGCAGGCAAGACGACATAGCGACGGCTGTAGATCATGTAGATGGGAGCGGCCAGGATCAGGATATGCTCTAGATGACGAGAATAAGCTTTCTGATTTCATGCACTCCTCTGTTTTAATTTACCTGCAAAGAAATTAAAAGTCTCGAGGAAGAGATCGTGGCCGCGGAGATCGGGAAAGAGGAGAGCAGCCAAGGCACCCCACTGAGTGTGCAAGTAGATATTAAAGAGCACGTGCGAGACAGTGAGGTGGGGGTTGGCCATGCAAAAGATCAAAAGCAACGCACTCATGTGGCAAGGTTGGAGCATAAAGAGCTGGTTGCCTCGGACCAGCTTATGCGTGAGTGTCACGCCTAACGAGGCCGTGAGTGATGCCAAAAGTGCTTTTTCGGCCATGCTCGCCTTGAAGGGTGGGATAAAGGTGGTGAGCAGCTTGTAGTTCAGGGTGTTGGGGTTGAACGTCTTGAACAGAAAATAGGACGATGCACATGCAAATGCACTCGACAGGAACACCACCTCAATCGCATGCTGCCGGGGATGTACGAACCTAATGGACCCAATGTTAAGTCAGTACATATATATTCATGTATATCCATATTAATAAATAGTATTTTTTATTTACCAGGAACCCTTGGTAGACTGAGACCAGTCGGTATCGACAGGTAGGTCAGCTGCGACTCGACGAACCCATTTTTCGAGGCGGGCCGCGACGGGGTCCCACGTATCCCGGAGCAAGCTAAGCACGGCCATTATGATAAAGTGTGTAAAAGAAGAACAAGATAAAAATTTTTTTTTTCGAATAAAGTGGGGACCAGACCTTCCATTGGTCAACTTTATCCATCATTTGAACACTTCTTGGTCCCTGGATAATTTTTGTTTTCGGAATTCATTCGCAGTCCTAAACTCTGACCTTCCCCCATTTGTTGTGTCTGCCAATCACAATCCAACCCCTGTCTGTCAACGGATCATATACTTGCATACATAGTCATGGTGATACGATTCCGTCGATTGACCATTGTAAAGCTGCTTGGGATGCAAGTCAAGAATTAATTACGTGTTATCTCATTCTCAGTTTCTCTTTTGTTCTTCCGCGGGGATATATACGGACGGAGTCCATACGTTTGCATATCACTGCTGATTGAGCTCTCAAGCGAACCACTGTCACGAAGCAGCATCATCTGGATATGTATAGCTGGAGTACAAGTTAAATCACCTATCTTATGCAAGTCCTTGTTTCCTAGCAACTGTCGGCATGACACTGCAAATATAAACAGGTTGTAATAGCTCAAGGGACCCTGTTTCGAGAGAGACATCCAATGTCATAAACCGAGACCGATGCCACGTCGTAAGATTGTGATCCTTTGATACTTGAGTTTCTTGATACATATTGATTGCTGGGTTTGCTCTATCGATGACGCCACTACAATCGATAGCACAGAACCTGCGTTCTAGGAAATAATCCCGCTCAAGTCAACGGACGACGTAGATCAAGCCTCACTGTCTCCCTATTTCTCAAGACGCGCCACCCAGCAGCCAAAAGAATCGTCCCTTGAGCTCGCAAAGCGTTCAGCAAGCAGACTGCCCGCTGTTCTCACAAGTGCCACATGAGTATGACTGACACAGCAGCAAATGATGAATACAAAAATCGGTCGGGTTGATTAGGCATATTAGTACGTAGAGCAAAAATAATTCGTTATCACCAGATCTTACTTATGGGGCTCAGCCATTTCGGATAGCAACTCATATTTCCAGATAGATGTAAGCGAGCATGGTGTCACAGGGTCATCGCTGCTCTCCACTCATTTTATCCTTTTCGATTACAAGCTTGTATGTGTATAAAGCAAGTAGGATAAACATTGAGGAAAGACACTAAAAATTAGACGCAATTAAAGCTGACCGGTCGCGGCTAGAATTATCGTTCGGAACGACCGAGATCAAGCGACACTGTCTTTAGAGGCTGTTTTGTTAGGGAACAATGCTTGTTGAGCAGTAGGCGGAATTGATGCAATGTAAGAATACCAAGACAGAAAGAAAGAAAAGCCCGTATTATCATGGGTGGTGATGACTCTCTCGGGGGTTAGCTCCTTTGATAATGCGCATTTTGGTGGCTCGCATGAATTGGAGAGGAGACCCCACCCTACGAGTATCTCACGCTTCTGACGTGCACAAGCGAAGGTCACACACACACACACACACACACACATACGTCTTTCTGCGCACTCGAGCAAAGATGGGTTAGCAATCGACGCAACACGTGAAAGGAAACAAAGCAGCTAAAACTTGCGTGTCATGGTGCGTGCATTGTATTCAGCTCGTCCGGCGGATCCAATTCGCGCTTTGCTTCTGTAGTGGTGGTGAAGGAAACAGTGTAGTTATATTACATTTGCTTGCTTGGGTGACGCAACAATGAAACTCTATTCGCTCTCATCTTGGTGAATACATACTTGTACTTTTTTTTTTTTTTTCCTTTTCGCTTGTGTGTGCCTATTTCGGTCTTTTCACTTTTGCCTTGCTTTTTGCTGCCCCGTCCCCTTCCCCTTTTTAACTTTCACTTTCTTTCTTTCTTTCTTTTTGCTTGAAGTGTCGTTTTGCCTGGGCCAGTTAAATGAGACCATTGTAAAGGAACGACATAGCACACACAGGTTCTGATGTTGACAGATTCGAACTTGACAAACATATACCTGGTGGTAAGTTACAGGTATTATTATTGACAAGTCGTAGTTTCTCAACTGTTGCCAGAGCGGGGTGTCTCAGATACGCTACCGAGTCTACTGCCAATCGTGCAAACGCTCTCAACTCGACCGAGCCCTTTCAGAGCAGGACAACCACTGTAATCTGATTCACGCATTCCGCCATCTCGTTCACTTGCATATACCTTGCGTCTGGCGCGCCCTTACCTCTTCTTCTACAGACGACGATAATGTCTATCTCGAACTCTGGGTCTTTTGGTTCGATGAGCAGCGCACGGGCCAGATAGATACCCTCCCTTCCCTGCACGCTCTCGAAGGTAAATCTATAGATTCTGATATCAGCTTACTCACAAAGTGTTGTAGAAGTCAAGATGGGCTCGTTTTCTTGGGAAAGCACGATCGGCAAGCACAACGTGTCGCCGACCGCATCACCTAGCAACATGCCCTCACCTTCGCTCGGCTCCGCCGTTTCAGTCGCGGAAGAGTACAAGCTCTTTGTCAAGGCAATGCAAACCTTGATCCATGCGTAAGGCACATGTCTGCGTGCATACGTACGCCCAGCTCACCGCTGAATAGGACCATGATCCAACGCCGGGCACTTCCCCTCGGCGACGCTTACATCTTGCCAGACACAGACACCGATGTGCTCTGGCCGCATGCCACTCACCGCGAACCAGACCAAGTCATAACCTGTACATATCACATTTATCTCACCAATGCCAACCTTGTCATCCAACCTAAAGCCAGTCGCCTCTGGCTCCGATCCCTCACGCGTGCCGACTTCCAAGTGTCAGGCACACCTGGTATGTCAATTAAGGTTTTTTCAAGCTTTAGCTCATACCTTCTATCTAGTCGTTCTCTCCCCTTCGGGTGAACATGCCACGCTCATCACGAAAGCACACAACCTCCCGCGCGAGCGCCAAGACGCCGCGCTCCAGAATTGGGGAGCGCTGCTCGATCTGCCCCTCGGGTGCCTTGTTCATCCCGATCTGCCGCGCCTCGTTCCGCTGCAGACAGCGTCCGGGATCATGCTGTATCCAACTCAGCTCGTCTTTGTGCGACTCGAGCCTCGCCTTACAACCGACGCGCTGGGCGAGCAATGGAGCCGCTGGGCGTGGACGCAGGCCTTGCCTATGAAAGGCACCACCAATTTCTGGAAATACCAGAGCTTACATGCCACCACGGCCTCGGCCATTCTCGACTCGCTTTCGGCTAACGATACGGCCGGTGGTATGCTCCAAAAGGCGCTGAGTGAGACCATCGCGTCCAGCCCGATCATGCTTACCAAAACTGTGGCCACCCCCCCTTTGTCGCGCAAAGCAGACGACGAACCGGATGCACCATCGCCCGCGGATATGCCCATGTCCGCCGCTGATTTCGCCTTGCTTCATTTTACCGTGCCTCCCAAACCCGAGACGCCCTCGGACCCGCAGTTGCCGGACCCTGTCGAAAGCGAAAAGGAAGCCATGGCGGTAACACCCATCCCACCACCACCTACCGCTGCGCCTGCAGGCGAGCCACCACCCCCGCAACCGACCCAAGAGACACAGGACAGTACGTTCGGCCTAGGCTTTGATATCGATGGCTGCGGTCGTTGGGATGACGCCAACGACCTGGACAATATTGACTTTGACGTAACCGAAGAGGATTTTAATTTCTTTGCCTCGGATCCCAAGCCAAGTATCATGGTCAACCCGAGTGAGTCTGAACAAAAACCACTTGACGAGGCGGGCCTGATGCTAATGGACATGCCGCTCAACGAGCCCTCACTGGACTTGGACCACCTCCTCAGCAACGATATCGGCATGCTCATGCATCAGTCTGCCACTGCACCAGAAACGCCCGCACCTGAGCAGAAGCAACAGCCAGAAGAGTGTATGTCTCTTGCCAGCAGTGAAGACGTGCATCTTGTGCGCGTCGAACCGACTGCGGTGCCACGCGCGTTCGCGCCCGTGCACTTCTCTGCAACGGTGAACGACGCGAAGTACTCGGACGGCGGTAAATTCATGTATCCCAGGCAAGCGACAAAGCGCGACACATATCGACCCGACTATAAGCCGCCGATGCCGAAACGAATTAAGCGGGTAGACACCGCAACGTGCTATATGCCACCCTCGCCCGCCACAGAGGAGCCAAAGGTCATGACCACTTTGGAAGAGAAACCGAGCCACGATGTAAAAACTCACAGCCGTACCTCCAGCAGTAACACCAGCAGCAGTAGTAGTAACTATAGTAGCAGCAGCAGCAGCAGTGACAGCGAAGATGAAAGCGATGTCGAGCAAGACAATAAAATTGCGGACGACCTCGCTCTGGACTGGTGGACCGAGGCGTTGCACCGCGCCCAACGCCTCTCCCTCGAGCAGCAGCTCCAGCAGGTAACCGAACATCCTGCCGACGACGAGCCTGTGGCGCTAGACGCCAGTCTAGAACCAGGAGAGGAGATCGACGAAGCCCATTTTCAGGCGCTCGAACAGCTATGCCAGCAGGTTGTGATGGGTGGGTATCCTTTCCAACAACCCGACTTGTCCGTCATAGAAGAGAAAGCCAACGAAGAAGGTAGCTAATACAACTGATTGCGATGCGCTTACTGACATACGCTAGGACCAGCGCTAGCGGGCGACCAGCACCAGGTCGCGCACACTTTTCGTGACGTCCTGAATGAGCTCTTTTCGTCCGAACCAACCGATTTTGAGATGCTCCCGAGCGGTATCGCCGTCAAGGGTCCGCTCAGCGTCCAGCAATATTATGATCTCTCAGGTACATTGGAGAAAACTAAAATAATGAAGATTCATTCGCTCATCTCTCTATAGAAACCAACCAAACCCAGAGCAAGTATGGCAAGTACCAGGTTAAGAAACGGAGACCGGCTGAACCCAATCTCGACACGGTCCCACCGCCCGATATTGTTGTGAGCAGGCATGACGCATTTCTGGAAGGCGCGCCAAGCCTAGTCTCGTTCTGGGACAAGCTTCGTCTCGAGCCATATTCGAGCGAAAAGAATGTCAGTTATTTCTGTGTCATGCCTCAAAATGATGCGCTCGAGACGGCCTGTTCGCAGTTCTTTCGCGGCCTGAGTAGCGTCTATGAGGCGTGCCATCTTGGGGCGCATTTTCCAGGCTCGCTCGAGCCTTACCGACGGGGCATGGTACCCGCCTCTTTACTGCGTAAGTTAATTACATTTTGCTTTGCATGGAGCTGATTTTGAGGTGTGTAGCTGAGGAACCAGGCGAGACGTGGTCAGATCGGCAGGCACGAAGCTACGTCCATGCGTGCGAGCGGCTCGGCGCGGCTCTAGCCGCCAGTAACCTTTCCTCGGGAATTCACATCACGATCTACATGGTGAACCCGTCCAAAACAGCTGCGTCGCACCTGGCCATGAGCCGTTGTGTCGAACACCTGCGAGCGTACTGCCCAAAGATCGTCTGGCAGCTTCTTCCACTCGAGCACATTTTACGCGACTTCACCCGGCAGCGCCATACGAAGCTGCAGTTCAAGGACATTGCCTTTTCGGTATACACCAAGTGCCACGCAACAGTCCACCACAAGGCACTGTATACGCCGCCCTTTGTCCTAGCCAGACCGAGCCCGACCGAATTGCCGTTCACACTTCAGAAGCCCTTGGATGAGCCGCTCACCTTGCACCTTGCGTACCGCGTCACGCCGCAATGGGTCATCGCGGTATGGACGGACCACCGCGGCGAGCTGCTCGAGTTTGCGGTGCGCGCGCGCAACCATATGCCGCTCGAGGCCGCCATCCAAGATCTGTGGGACCATACCCAAACATTGATGCATGCTGGTGTCCAGTGGACGTGTGTGATTACCAAGATCGGTTTGTTGTTTGAACGCGAGCTGCGAGGTAAGTCGAATCGGCATTCAATGGCATACCCGCTGACGAAAACGTATAGCATGGAAAATACACTTGGTCGGTGACCAACTTCGCGTTGCGATCGTCAGCGTTCAAGTCGACTCGTGGCTGCGTCTCCATGTCGAGGAGCAGCCCCAGTCGGTGTCCATCCACGATTTTAGCCATACACCAACCCCCGAGATTTTTCAACCTTCTCCGTCCGCCACTACCGCCGTCGAGGACGGCGAGGCGCAGACCCTGCTATTGAACCACCGTGTCGCTTACTGTCGCCAGGTCCAATGGATGCTGCCCCTCGCCAGTGGGTACCTCGTCCAGTCCCAGCATTCTCCTTCCACTGTTGAAGTAAGTGTGACGGAGGAAAGTACGATACGGCTGCTCACGTTTTGCATATAGTTCCATCTTGTTCATAACCAAACGAGTCATTCCGCATACCATGCGCTGCGTGATATCATCAAACAACACCACGCTTTATCCTTCGTCAGCCCAATTCCCTCACATAGTATCTTGCCCATTCACATCCTCCTCTCGCAGCGCCTAGAACGCATCCTGTCTCTCCTCTAATACCACTACGTTTCTCTCTCTCTTCTAATATTTGCATCCTATGTATCTCTTTCGGCTGATTTGGGTCACTTGCTTGGATAGACAAGGAAGGCCGCAGTGAGGTCGTTCATAGTTGGACAAACATGTGTTTGGTTAGGCAACCCGGCCATTGAACACAGGGTCTCATCAATCGCGCCCATGAATCTGCTCCTATAGAAATCGATATTACAGTTTCATTCCGTGTGCACAGCGCGCCATAAAAAGATCTGGACGATCTGAAAAAGAACAATGTGGTTTTCTTTTGGAGTGTGTTTATTGTTTGATGGCAATACACCGAGAAGACGAAAAGACAACTCGAGAGTTGGTTTAGTCGAAGAGACCTATAAAACAAAACAGTGAGTTCAACAATCCTATCCTACAAATCATCAGTACATACCGAAGCCCATGTCCTCGTCAGACTCCTCAGCCTCCTCCTCCTTCTTCTCCTCGGCAGCGGGGGCAGCGGCACCACCAGCGGCGGCACCAGCGGCACCAGCGGCACCAGCGGGGGCAGCACCAGGCTGGCCAATGTTGCTCAGGAGCGACTTCAAGTCCTGACCCTCAAGAGCCTTGGCGAAGATGTTGGCCCAGGCGGCATCGACGGAGACACCAGCGGCCTTGGTCAAAGCCTGGAGCTTGTCGGCCTATCGGTGAAGAGAGAGACACACGTCAATATATGTATATTAAAGGAGAATGGGAAATGGGGATGGAATCACGATGCTTGAATGCACCTCCATTGTCCCCAATGGCGAACGGCATTTTTGGATATTTTCAACGTACGGTGATCTCGACCTCACCATCCTGAAGGATGAGGGCAGCGTAGACAACAGCGAGTTCGGCGGTGGACATGGATGGATGGATGGATGGACGGTGCCAGAAAGAGAGGGAGCTCTTCTTTGCAAGGTGTCCCAGAAATTGTGCGCCCACAGGCGGGGTCTGAACATGTTTCTTTGTTTCTAAAGAGTAATGTTGATGGCACCTGTTTACTTTCTTCTGCGACCCTTCTGCCCATATAAAATATAAAGATCTTTAATACACAGCGCCAAAATTATGCTGCTTACTCTCCTGGTTTTAGATAGAGCAGATGATTTGTACGTTTTTTATTTCTGGTGGGTACACATCTTGCCAATACGAAGTGCCTGTAGCTATGATTGACTTACAACAGGTGTTATTGGGTGCCTATTCATACATGTGATTATGAGCAACATAGAGTAGTTACTGAGCTAAACTGCTGTCATAGTAGCTATATCACGCAAATGTGATGTACTCATTTAATACAGATGCTTTAGGCGTGCTTCAAAGAGAGGATACAGTATATTTGGTTTTTTTTGGCTACTCATTAGAGGTTTTTTTTCCAAAAGGGAGTCCCCTGCTCAAGTGCCCCACTGAATGCACGTCGGTTCGGGGTGATGGATACTGTGCAGTTTCTGGATCCGGCCCGAAGGCAAGATCTTGAAAACCACCAAATTATGCGAATCCTACGTATCACTCAGAAATCAGCGTCCTTCTCTTGACACCCACCCGAACAAGAAAGTATCTACCTGGTTCGCCACAAGCATGTAGTCACCGCGTATAGAAAAATGGCGAGGCGTCTTGCCCCCGCTCAGATCATGCCCTGCAAGCGTCAGCAAGCCATCCTCACCGACGCGGAAAATTGCGATCCCGTCGTAACCGCGCAGCGAAACATACAAGAATCCGCGATGCAGGGCTATCTCACCACTTTTATCGACGCCATGAAAACCAGGCGGAAGGCAGTTGAGGGTCTGCTTGAGCTCCTTCAGGTCCTTGGACAGAACAAAAACCTGGTTGGTCAGCTCCGAATTGACGTAAATGTGGTCGGCCGTAGCGACAAGGTGGCGAGGACCGGTACCGTTAGGAAACGTGTAGCTGTGCACAATGGTGTTGGTAGAGATGTCGCGTATATACACCTGATCGGCACCGAGGTCGCAGGTAGCGACGCTACTGTTGTCGTCTAACAGGACCATCACATGCGCGTGCGGTGAAGCCTGTCGTTCAGGCACGCCATACGTGGCCGGGGCCGGGGCGGGATAGACAGTGGTGGTATGTTTTTGCAAGTCAATAGCGGCGGTAGTGCCGCTGGCATAGTTGGCTACCCAGAGGCGATGCGCATGCGCCTGCAGGGCGAGATGGGCAGGCTCCTCGCCGCCCGAACTTGTCTTGTGCGCCACCGTCCATTGAGTGGATTGTTTTTTGAGGGTCGTAACCGTGCCGTTCTTGACTGCGTTCACGGCATGGAGGGTCGCGTTATCTTGCACAAGGATCCACGACGGGGTGTCGAGGTCGTTCGCGATGAGCTCACCGCCTTGCAGTCGGCCTTGGTCAAACGTATAGTGGTAAATGCCTTTGCCGCCGCCTTCGGGTGTCGTATTGCCAGAAACGTAGATCGCGATCGGGCCAGACGGGTCAGAAGCGCCAGTCACCACGGCAGTAGACACTATCGATATCAAGAGGCTGCTTAACAGTTTCATGACTGTAAAGTGGATGGGGGTAAAGAAGAGGATTCATAAAAAGCCCTTTTAATGTCTATATCTGCACCATGCAGACAGCATGCAGGTAAGGGGTGTCTGTTCTATATACTGCTGTATTATATGTTGTCAGCTCCTTAACGCAGCCCCGCAACACGTTTGATGCTTTCTAACGACAACGTGTATCTCAGCATGTGTACAGTAATTCAAGTAAAATGGTTTGGGTGGCGGTTTATTTATGTGAATGTGCTTAGGCACGACCCCATTGGACGCAAGTAGGTTGGGGGTGCTCGATAGTCTGCAGCTTCTCGATACGGCCATTGGGCAGGATCTTGAAGACGACAAGGTTGTTGGAGTTCTATACGTATACATGTAAAAAAATGAAAGTGATCAGTTACTCGTTACTTAAGATTCGTATGACGTACCATGTTGGCAACGATCATGTAGTCGCCATGGGTAGAAAAGTGACGAGGGTGGTTACCGCCGCACGAATCGTGGCCCACGAGGGACAGCAAACCATCGGCACCAATACGGAAGGTAGCAATGCCGTCATAGCCACGGAGGGAGACGTACAAAAAGTCGCGGTGGATCACGATCTCGCCGCCGGTGTCTTCACCGGTAAAGTCAGCGGGAAGGGCATCGAGGGTCTGCTTGAGCTCCTTGAGGTCTTTGGAGAGAACAAAGACTTGGTTGGTCAGTTCGGAGAGGACGTAAATGTGGTCAGGAGTAGCAGCGAGGTGGCGAGGACCGGTGCCATTCTTGAAGGTGTAACTGTGCACAATCTCACGCGATTGAGTGTCGCGCAAGTAAATCGTATCCGAGCCGAGGTCACAAGTGCCAACGAGTTTGTCATCCTCGACGAGGAGGACTGAGTGAGCGTGTGGAGACTCTTGACGGTCAGGCACACCCATCGTCGCGTTCTTGGGGGGCTGGTAGGCCTGGGTTTTGTTCGCCTTGAGGTCGAGAGCACCGACGGTACCATCGTTGTAGTTGGCAGCCCACAGCGTCTGCTGCTCCTTCTGAAGTGCGAGCTGGACAGGACCAGAGCCACCGGAGGAGGTCTTGGCAACGACGGACCAGTTCTTGCCCTGCTTCTCGAGGGTGGTGACATAGCCGTCGCTGACCTCATTAGTAGCGTAAATGGTGTTGTGGTCGACGAGAATCCAGGAGGGGGAGTCGGACTCGGCAATGAGGTGGCCTTCACTCAGGCTACCGTTCTCAAAGGAGTAGCCATAGATACCTTTTCCTCCCTTGTCAGTGTAGCCAGAAACAAAGATCGGGATCATGGAAGATGAAGGACGGGACGCGGCGGTATCGATCACTGCTGCTGCTGCTGCTGAAATAAACCCGCTAAGAATTGTAATAGCAGAGATCTTCATATTGATAGGATATTATGACGTAGTGTATAATAGTAATAAGTGATATCCACTTTAAAGACACCTTTTCTCCTCTTCTTGTCTCATTTCTCTTTGCTCCTTTTATATAATCCTCGACCGGAGTAATACACCGTACGTGGGAAGTGTAACGGCCTTGTGCACCTCTTTCTCATTTTGCTCTGTTGTATCTGTTCCTCTTACTTCATTTCCTTCCCAAGCGTAACCCTCTAGAGTAGCGAGTGCCTCGCTGTAAAGCGACCTTGTTGTCATTGCTTATTCTTTGCAGAAGCTGCCATTGGTCGCTTTATTAGGGCTTTGGCATAAAAAAGAACCTCAGGAAATTCGACGCGGGGAATTATTGATTTCCCTGTCAGAGGCGCACTAAACCGGGATAGGACCCTTATGAGAATAAAACGCGCACATCCCTGATTTGCTTACTTAATCATATAACCTGTATTTTTCATCCTCATAAAAGCAGCTTCATCATTCACTTGCTTCTTTTTTCATGTCGAATCAGAATGATACCTAGTAACAATAAGAAAGGGTCCGTCTTTAGGTGTATCTCTTGTAGTCGCAGCTGCTGGTGATTAGATATACAAACGCCGCTTAAATCACTCAAGAAGTGTTATATGATGTAAAGTACAACAAGCTACCCATAACGATCTGCACTGGTTAGAAACCGCGTATATACCACCAGGCTCCCATAAGTTTACAAGGAGTACTGGCAGTCTTTTGCCCGAAAATTTCGTGGTTCGCCTTGCGCCCTGTCGAGTCGCAAGAATGAGCATAAGAATTCTCGTTGTATCTTTCAGGCTACTCCCAACAAGGACGATGTGACTCAAGCAAGGCGTTTGTTGGCTATTCAAGAAGCAGATTGAATGGACAGGGCGGCGGGCCCAACTGTTTCATGGGCGGCGATAATATTGGTATGGCTGTATGGCTGTTATAGTCGAGATTCCGGAGAACGCACTCTCTCACTTCGCCTATGGCTGGCCGTAATGGTCAGCCCGCGGAGGAAGACGCGATAACCGTAGTAATAAAAAATAGCTATTCGATGGGGTAAGAAAATACATTCAATAACAATTACTTCACGGTTAAGCACATGAACTGCTACAGAATCTAATATTCTCTCTTTAGACACATCTAGCACATCGTGGATATTTGGAGAACAATTTTTTTTAATGGTTACAGGGTTCTATCATCTCCTGTGAAGAAAATAAATGACGTTTAGGCATTCTAACATGAAAGTGCGCCTTTTTAATCCGAGCCGGAGATACGTAGGAAATTCAGAAAACCATGTTTTTCATCACTGCCCTTTATGACCATGAAAGCTGTATGTGAAACACAAAGTAAACTTCTACAGCAGCTGTGACTTCGGGTGACGGGGTATTATCTGCTTCATTCACGAAGACAAATGCGCATTTGACCCTGTACACTACGATCAGTATCCTTCGTAGACCATCTGACGCATCGTTGTCCCCGTCATGTTTTGATATTTGCAGAAAAGGATTTCGGACATACAATAGAAACGAGCTAGCTACTCATGAGACTGTCGTGTGCGTAGGAAAAAAAAGATATAATTTTTCTCTTTTTGGCCATTTTCAACGATACATATGTGGCATATGCAGCCATGCATCTACTCGGCTGACCCGTCCGATTTACCGATACTGCTGCTTTCGCATCGACTGCTTGGATACATAGCACAATAAGCACACGCTCACTCGCATACATATTACGAGAATACGTAATGTGGTTCTTGCTCGGACGGCTACCCCGCATTTCGAGCGGATATATAGAGGAAGTACTGGCAGATAAATACACATTGTCCTTGATTTCCAAATAATAGTTGTTTGCAGGTTGCAATATGACTTGTCTTCCTCCTTTTTATCAAGGCGTGTGTCAGACCTTTCGTGGTATGGTCAAAACAGAAAAAGCAAAAGCAAATACAACACACACTGCACACATACTTTCCACGTTACTCGCTCGCAAAAATAAGAGCCGATGCATGGTGTTTTGCGCACGTGTATATCTGCATTTGCCTATCTCTCCTGCTTTTTCTTTGTGCTTTTCGAGACCTTGAGCGCAGTAAACAAGCAAAAAATGAAAAAGAAGCCTGGGGGGACGCTCACTTTACCGCTGTTGTTTATCTTGAATGCTTGCTCCATTGTGTTTAATGCACAGCAGCTTTTGCCGGCGTGTCGTCAGTTTGCATGAGCCAAAAGTCTGCAAAATTTTTCATCACGTTTGACGGTTGATGTCGGCTTTGGCCTTTTTCATGTTATGGATTCACGAAGACAGCTGTCGGTTTTTTTTTCTTTTTTTTCATTACGGAAGCGCCACATGAATAAGCATCGGAAACGCTGCACATATACTTATTCTATAATTAATTGCACTTATGAGTCCCATGCTGATTGAAAACAAACAGAAACGCAGAAAAGCAATAATACAACCTGCTGAGCAGTTTAAATGCCAAGGAGACGAAGAAGCAGCGGTGCGCTTTATACCTTGAACCAGAAGGAATGAAGGAGACAAGGCAGTTGCGCTTTTAGAGTTGCCGTCAATAATTTGGTCGATGGAAAGGAAAAAAGGGAAAACGAGGAGGTTTACTGCTCAGGCGCAGCTGCATACAGAAGAACGCAGCGAAGAAAAATCTCACCTATAAATTATGCAGGACCCCTTTTTTTTTCTTGCAAGACAGTCGATTCCACCAAGGACAAAAGAAAACTTTCTCTATGAGTCGTTCTCCTTTTTAATCTTCTTCCCCTTCTCTTTTCCGGCAACTTCATAGAGAAGATACAAAATAAAAAACGTACGTAAAAACTAATGACATCCCTGACGCGCCATACACGCGCGCGCGCTTCTTCTCTCGCCCTGGGTTCTCGCCCTGAATCCTTGTCATGCTAAAGGCGTTTGCTTTGGAAGAAACATCTGATTCTATTATTTGTTTAAGGGATAATATCAGACCGTGCATTCCCAATGAGACGTTTCGGATTTGGCACACATGTATATACATAATAATGCATTCATAAAGCTGTGCTGCATCGCCTGCTGATGATGGCGCCGCTGGCGATACAATATGCATGTGCATTGTGGGTGGCAAAATCAAATATTGCACCCTGAATGGAAGTCACTTTTTGGGTGCAACCTAGTGTATGGATGGTCCGCCCCTTGCTTTAGCCTGATGTTAGCTTTTGCTTGGGTTGCTCTGTTTATAGCAACCATGGCCCTATTTTCTTGAGTTCTAGGTTGCATACTTTTTTTTTTTTTGCTTGTATATATAACAAACTCGCCTTCACGCTCCTTTTTCAGTTTTTTTCATTCAGTCCGAACTGAAAAACGAACCAGAGTACATATATTTACTTGGGAGGCGATTTTACCACCCATCCTTCAGAGCATTTCACCCTAGGCACCCCTTTCTTCTCCCTTTATTCAGTTTCTCTCTCTCTTCCTTCCTTTTTTTTTTCTGTCTTTTCTTTTCACCACAAACCATCTGGCGACGAGACTTTTTGGCGCATTTTCATCTCAAACCCCTTCTAAGATGCGGACGGATCCCATTATTGTCGACTACACGTCCATGACGCTCCTACAGCGTATGAAATACCACGGCAGAACCATGCCGCGATATATGCGGGGCTACATTGCTAGCATGTTCCCGATCTTTCAATGGATACACAGATACAACTTGTCGGCAAGTGATAGCGAGAAAGGATGAATTTACTTTACATGGGCTCATCCATATGATATATCTAGTGGTTGCTACAAGATATCATTGCAGGCATCACAGTTGGCGTCATTATTGTACCGCAAAGCATGGCCTATGCAAAATTGGCCAATCTCGATCCGCAATACGGTCTCTAGTAAGCACAGACACCCCAAATTATCCTTTTTGTAACGTTTGACTGAATCGCTGTGGCTAGCACATCCTTCGTCGGTGCCTCGATCTACTGTTTCTTTGGCACCTCCAAGGATATTAGCATTGGCCCGATCTGTAAGTAACAGCGACAGCCGATGATGGTCGACTGATATATGTGGGCTCAACGGTATGCTTAAATAGCGACGGTATCGCTCCTGGTGGGTCAGGCCGTCAACACGGTGATAAACTCGAACCCAAACATTACCGGACCCGAAGTGGGCGTAACGCTGGCCCTTTTTGCAGGGATTATAACCGTTTGCATCGGCCTGATTCGGCTAGGTATCCTCGTGGACTTCATTCCAGGTAAAAAGCCAAAAAGAAGAAAAGAAAGCATTCAGGGACAACAGGCTCAGTTCATGTACTCACCCTACCCTTCTTTTTCTTATCGGTCACATTCAAAATCAGGCCCTGCCATTGCGGGATACATGACAGGCTCGGCCATCACAATTACTCTGAGTCAGCTGCCTGCGCTGGCCGGAACGGGCGATATCGTCGACACGCACAGTGCACCGTACCTCATTCTGAGCCATTTCTTGCAAAGCCTTCCCTATATTAAAGTGGACTTGGCGTTTGGTCTGGTGGGTCTGGTGATCCTCTATGCCATCAAGATAATCTGTGCGCGTTTGTCGGCCCGTACGCAGGGTGGAAGCAAATGGGCCAAGGGGGTCTTTTATTTTGGCATCATGCGCAGCGGCCTTTTGGTGATCTTTGGCACGCTTCTCTCATTTTTGATTCATATCGGGCGCACGACGAGTCCGATTCATATTATCAAGGATGTCCCGGCCGGTTTTGACGCGATGGGAATTCCAGGTCTCAATTTTGAGATCCTTGCCAGTCTATCCGGGACCCTTCCTTCCATTGTCCTCATTCTCATTCTCGAACACGTCTCTGTCGCAAAGTCCTTTGGCAGAATATACAACTATACAATCAACCCCGATCAAGAGATTCTCGCTATTGGTCTAAGCAACATCATCGGCTCTTTCTTTGGGTAAGATTTATACGTCTTTGCATGAATGATATGCCATACTCATTCACTTGGAACAGCGCGTTTCCTGCAACAGGCGCGTTTAGCCGGACCGCCATCATGGCCCGCTCGGGCGTCAAGACCCCCATTGCGGGCGTATTCAGTGGCGCGGTGGTGGTCTTGGCTCTGTATGCGCTGACCCCTGCATTTTATTACATCCCGGATGCCATTCTTTCGGCTGTTGTCATCCATGCCGTATCCGACCTCGTCTCTGGCCCAAAGTACATCAAGGAGGTCTGGAAGGCGAGCCCCTTTGAATTCCTTGTCTGGCTGAGCGCCGTCCTCGTCACTTTTTTTGTTGACGTCGAAACTGGCATCTATGTTGCCGTCGGCCTCTCGCTCGCTCACATTCTCCTCCGTCTTGCCCGCCCCGATGTCCAATCCCTTGGTCGCCTGGATCCGATGAACAAGCAGAATGATAACTACACCGACGTGTACGTCGACGAGCGTGACCCCAACTTTCTGACGCGTTTGCGACCGCTACCCCGTGGCGTTGTTCTCGTCCGCCCTTGTGACTCAATTTTGTATCCCAATGCAGGACACATGGCTGAAGCCATCCTGAATGCCGTTCGTACCCACACCCGCCCAGGAGGCGCGATCCTAAGCGACAAGCAGCAGCAGGTGCCTAACCGAGACCGGCCCTGGAACGAGGAACCGCCCACAACAGACATTGATCCGCGCCGTCCGCAGCTGCCTCGCCTGCGTGCTCTCATCCTCGACATGCGCTCGGTGCGCCGCCTCGATTCGACCGCGCTACAGATGCTTGTCAACCTCCGCGAGACCCTGAACAAGTACGCGGTCGACGAGGTCGAGTGGCGTTTTGCATGTCTCTACCCGCGCGTTCGAAACGATCTGCTCCACTTCGGCTTTGGCAGCCTGCCGCGTCACCCTCTTCATGCGAGCGACATATCTGACTCGCGTGTGTCATCCCCTTCGTTGTCCCTACCTGGCCGCCCGCGTGTGGTTGAAAAGAAATCGTCGACGGCCATCAATACGTGCAAACCCGCTCCTTCGTCGGGTGCGCTCTCAGGCGATCTCGAAATTGGTCAGGCTCCGGCGCTCTCGCCTCAAGCGAGTCATCCGTCGTCTCTGGCGGGCGACGCCTCGTACCAGTCCTATCCTTACGCGGTTGAGACCGAATATCTCGCTGTCAACCCGCTGGTGCCACGGGACAGGTATCCTGCTTTCCATTGGGATGTGGATGATGCGGTACGAAGTACTAGGTTGTCGCTCGAGATTGGTATGCAGGATGACGAGTCTGGTGTGTGAACCTAGAGGTCCTATTGTCGACACACGTACACGCACCTGTAAATAATACAGTTTTTTTTAGTAATAAAATGGTTCATGTAACTCTATTGTAGACTGTGTCTAATCCTGCTTTAATCTTGCATACACCATGTATTGTCTCGACTGGTAAAAAGCTCGAATCCCATGATGGTGCTAGAATTGCATATTGCATAAGACCATGCGAGTTATTAATCAAAGGGATATGCGTGTAATTTGTAGAACAGCTTGAGATTATATTATATATCTAATATTAGACAAATGCCAGTGGTGAATGCGAAGACAAGAAGGAAAAATGATGCTAAAGGTGGAGAATAAAAAGAGGAGATGAGGAGGAGAGTACGGGTGTGCGAAAGACTTTTTCTTGTGATCGGGATATGTGCAAATGATGTCCTTTTTTTCTTCCGTTTCGTGGGCCGGTTCGAGGTACAGAGGTCCTGTTCGTCGGTGTTCGGTTGTATGGGTCTTTTGGGGATGTGAACGTTAAAAAGGGTCGTGTATGCGCGCGCATTGTATGTATAGGTGATTATTCTTGAGGATCGGCAATGCCATCCTCCATAATAGCGAACTGACACTCGTTCTCGGGCAAGGACGGAGAGTCGTACACTTTGCAGATACGGTTGACTCCCTTGGCCTTTTTTAAATAAAGCCTATAGAACACATATGATCAGTCTTTCGCGTGTCATTTAAGGCGACACTTACCGTGTACAAGAGGCGTGCGCAATGATATTGCCACCCGCTGGTTTTTTCGGATCGGGGTTGAACATGGACATACCGCCGTCCACTTGCGCGACAACTTGGTTAGTAATAACCACCGCTACGCCGTACTATATAAAAGGAAGAACATGAGTAACCTTATATGCGGTATGGAGACCACGTACTTCGTCGGCGAGGCGTTGAAGCTGGCGCAAGAACTGAGCTAAATGTGTCTGGCGTGCGGCGAGTTCACCACGACCGGCATAATCCGTGCGGTAGAGTGACATGGCGCTATCGACGATCAAGATGGCAAATCTATCCACCGCGTGAATTTTGTATCATAAATACAGGAAGCCGAGTACTTACCGAGCCTGTGACATCATGCATGCTGCTTGAATCAGGAGTGAAGTTTGGTGGTCGGTGTTGTAGGCGCGCGCATAGGCAATGTTATCCAGTGTTTGTTCACCATCCAGCGAAAATCTAGACTGCCATGAGAGGCGCATTCAAAATTCATCTTTGCCACTCACCTTTGGGCAATGGACAGGATACGGCTCGGTCGGAAGGTGCTCTCGGTATCGATGTACAGCGCTTTGCCACCGCCACCACCAATACTCGTTGGTAGCTATATCTATGATGAGCAAAGCGAATATCGTAGACCCATTCAAGAAATACCTGGGCTGTGACAGCAAGCATATGGCACAATTGACTCTTTCCGGTACGGAACTCGCCAAATATCTCTGTGATGGACCCGGTCTCGATACCACCTGCAGTCATATAAGATTGTCATCTCCTTCATGCTTTGTTGAACTTAATACCTCCCAGTGCTTTATCGAGTTCCTTGGATCCGGTTGTGATCCAGACGATATCCTGGCGACGTTCGTGCACATCCATTGCAGTCGTGAAGCCCATATTAATTAGCTTGGAAGCTATATAAGAGACGTGATTTAGATATTTATGTACAGACTGTTGCCATCATACCTTCCATGAGGAGCTTGTCGGCCTTGTTTTCTGAAATGCCCTTGACGGCCAAAAGAGTCTTCTTGGGAGCATAGGCAATTGCCTCAACTGTGTAAAAGCCTGCTTCTTGCAGCTTCTTAATGTCCGTGCTCGAGATTCCGCTTTTCTAAAGACAGTTGTCAGGATCAGCGCCTCATTTTTCAGGGAAAGGGTACCTCGAGTTCTTGAATAAGGAATGGACCATAGTCTTCTTCGTCCTGTGTGTTGATCGCCTGTGAGCTCATTATAAAGAAGTGGAAACGAGCGAAAAGGTAAAGGGTGAAAGAAGTATGTCAAGTGAAGGAAGCGGGACCTGAAGAGGACGAAAAACTCTCGAGGTGAATGAACGCGGCGCGCAGCAATTATTTTCGCGCGCGTTCGCGTGAAAACTCAGCTTTCCAGAAATAGCGTATGGTTGCCATGACAACACATGTCCTTTAAAGGTATATATGAATTTAAGATCTTGTCATTGGACCAGCGATGCTTGATGATCACCTGCGCCAAAGACGGCTAAGATGCGAGAAGTACTTTGATATATGAAATGTGGACTCGGACACCATATTACACACAGTAGAAAGTGTTTTCCACACTAAGGTGCTGTTCAAACTTGCCAAGCGCGTCGTCCTCCTCGGAAGGCACAGCTTTTAGTAGGGCTTCCAATCATCGCCTGTGCGAGATAGTTGCACACCTCGATGATACGTTCCTCACACCCCTTTGGAAGGCCCATATCATATGCATAATGTGGCTCCCAACTCATAGACTGTTATACCACTGCCTATACGTACCCACTCTTTGGACAGTTCTCTCGACAGAACTTCCTCTTTTTCGTCTTGGGTGTCACTGAGAAGCGGGAAGGTGAACCAAAAGGAAAGGTACAAACAATGGAGTGAATTCTTTCCTCAATTCTTCTGCTTTATCTCTTGATGGAGCGACGCTGTAAGTGTACAAAGAAATGTAGCGCTGCAGAGTACGTTATCAATGACAGAGTGTTCAAATAGGAGCATGAGAAAATTCCTCTTTCCTCTTTCCTCTTTTGCCAGCGGTCCAATATATAATACGCCATCAGTTACATGAATAATAAGTGCTCGTCCAAAAAGTATCGCGGCACTCATACATAATCGCCTTTATAAAGGCATGGTATGGGTATATTCTCTATATATATTTCCATTTTTTTTCTGGTCAACGATTTAACCGCTAAACATTTGACCCAGGTACCGTTCCAAAATCGGTCACTGTTTGTTTCAACGAGAATATATTGACCATGATGGATGATCATATTAGGCAAAGAGTGTCCCCTTCGCTCCACTGCACTGGCTGACCTTAGCCTTGCTACGCTAGCTATAAAAATAGCGCATCAGCGATAACTGTTTTTGCAGAAAGGATGCCAGCGTACAAGGCTATCTCAACTATTACTAAATATTAGAGACGTTTAATAGTACTCAAAGTGCTGTTCAATCTTCTGGAATATACACACAGAAATGCCTCTTGTTGCTGCTCATTGAAGTTTGACATGATGTCATTAAGTGTAACTGCTCGCTCTTGGTCCGCGTCATAGAGAAGGGAATGTTTCCAATCATTCCCAGAGGCTGCAGAGCTATAAAGTCTACTTATAGGCATCCTTGACACGTTATATAAATGTAGCTTCGTTTGTTTTGGTGATAGCATCGTTGCTATCGAACAGCGTTATTTGGTCGGCAAGGAAGCCAGGTCGTCGATGTCCTCGGAGAGGCTGCAGGGTGGGTTCTCCTGAAGCAGCAACAAGAAAGAAAAACGCCTTTTCAGGCGAAACAGCACGTTGCGAAGGGTCGTAGAGGGGGTTGTTGAATCTGACAGCATGCTGCTAAGGGCAACTTTGACTTTCTAATGCCGTTGCGTTGCAATGTGTTCTTATTCTAAGGCTGCTGCTTGTTAAGTCAATTTTTGATGAGTGAGGACGATGAAAGGAGGAGACAAGAAGGCAAAGGAAGGTACTATTTCGATATTGAATGAAGAACGCCTATGCAGCGCTTTCTTTGTCACGGTCCTTCTGTGTGCATCTTTCATCGGATATACGAAAAAGAACTCCTGCGATCACTGAGTCGAGATATAGTCGCCTATAATAACTTTATACAGAGATATGCTATAGTGTATTATTTTTCTCCTTGATCAAGACTAATATTATAAATATGCAATGTGTTGGCATGGATAAAACACGCATTATCCGAATCACAAAGTGAACAACAATTCAAACTCATCATTCAGAGGGTGGCGATGATTGTGATAGGCCAAATACAAGCCAATGACGTGAGACGGTGGAGCATCATTGGGGCGCAATACGGGAAAACCCCCCTTCTTTTCAGCAGCAGAGAAAAAAGTTCTCTTTCACAACTCCTAATCCCCCCAGTGCCATTCTTTTTCTTTTTTTCTCTCTTTTTTTCTCTCTCTGTGAATCTCTTACGCAATTTCTCTTTTGCTCTCTCGTTTCTTTAAATTTGGCACATCCTTGACTGTGTGTATGAAATAATCGACTCATTATGGATTTGAGAGTGGGCAACAAATACCGCATTGGTCGAAAGATCGGCTCTGGCTCTTTCGGAGACATTTACCTAGGTAAGCTCATATATATTGTATGCTGTCATTTGAAGGTTGTCATTTATACTTTCTGAAAAGGCACGAACGTTATCACGGGCGAAGAAGTAGCAATCAAGCTCGAGTCAGTAAAAGCCAAGCACCCTCAGCTGGAATACGAAGCCAAGGTGTACAAGGCACTGTCGGGTGGAGTTGGTATACCCTTTGTACGGTGGTATGGCACTGAATGCGACTATAACGCCATGGTCATTGACCTCCTTGGACGTAAGTACCTCCACTTATTTTTTCTATTATTCTCTCTTTGTTTGTTGTGTTTGAAAAAAAGAGGACCCCTTCCAATGTATTGCATCACCCAAATTCCAACGACTGACGTCTTTCTTTATTTCTTTCCTTTCCTTTTTATCATATGATGATGAACAGCTTCACTGGAGGACCTCTTCAACTTTTGCAACCGGAAATTCAACATCAAAACTGTCTTATTGTTAGCGGATCAAATGGTGAGTCGTCGTGGGTGATTCTGCTTTTTCTCTTTTTTTCTTTGGGGTACCAAATGACTTCTCTTGAACGGTTATTTATGGCAATATTGCAATTGTTAGCTTTCCCGAATCGAGTATATCCACTCCAAGAACTTTATCCATCGTGATATCAAACCGGATAACTTTTTGATGGGTATCGGCAAGCGTGGCAACCAGGTCAACGTCATTGATTTTGGTCTCGCCAAGAAATACCGCGATCCGAGGACGCACCTCCACATTCCCTACAGAGAAAACAAGAACCTGACGGGCACCGCACGTTATGCGAGCATCAACACACATTTAGGCGTCGGTAAGATATAAAGAAAGCCATATTGTATGTGTGTTGGTTCTGATTTCAGTATATTAGAGCAATCACGGCGAGATGATCTCGAGTCGCTCGGATACGTACTCATGTACTTCTGCCGCGGTCAGCTGCCATGGCAAGGACTCAAGGCAGCTACCAAGAAACAGAAATACGACCGCATCATGGAAAAGAAGATGACGACTCCCACCGAGCTGCTCTGTCGCGGGTTTCCGAGCGAGTTTGCCATCTACCTTAACTACACGCGCTCACTCCGCTTCGACGATAAACCTGATTACTCGTATCTTCGCAAGCTGTTCAGGGATCTGTTTGTCCGGGAAGGGTTCCAGTACGACTACGTCTTTGACTGGACTGTGTTCAAAATGGTTAGTAAAGAACGTCCGATTGATTCAAGACTCGACTGTTTTTTATATTTATACTTATATTAACAATACTTCCAATTCGTAGGAGAAGGAGGGCGTGCAATACCAGCCGCAACAACGACATCAGCAGCAGGCAGGAGCAGGTGACCATATGGACCAGGATGAGTTGAGGTCGCCACGAAGACTGGACAATAACAATGGAGGATCGTCGTCGCGCGCAGTCGCGCCGCCCACTGGCGATCAGACCACCTCTTTCCGTCGTTCGACACCGACCACAACCAAATCGCCCGTATCTGGGCTCAAGGCAAACGTATTACCACCCACATCCCGAAACATACCGTCTGCTAATGTGAGTTACATCTGACTTGCATATATGTGTGTGTGCGTGCAATGTCTAACGTTTTGTGTTTCTAATAGCCCTGAACGCACACGTCGCGCGCGCGCACATGGCAAGCGTGAAACCATGACTCGTAATTTTTTTTTTCGAACGATCGCCAAGGATGAAGTGCATATTGCAGGATGTATAACCTGTTTTATTTCCAGATAACCAGATCCCCACAACAGACACACACGCAACAAACTACGATTCTCTTCCTACTCTTCCTTCTATATTTCTCTCTGTCCTCCTCTTTCTCTCCCTTCTCTCTTTTACAAAGTAAAGGGCTACAAACAATTACTGTATCGAAACGCGCGAGAGGCTCGCTGAGTATCTATGGATCAGGATAAGGATGGTGCCACTTTCAATATACAAGACAAGGATGTGTGAAAATAACAACTTTTTAAGCATATCGGACCATGTGAGAGATGCGCAACCCGCCATTTTGGAGTTGCATCATGCGCCGTGACGTTTGTCTTTTGTGAGACACAAAAAATATGTCGCAGGTAGTAAGGGTAATCCAATCAAGCGGAAACGAATATAGAGACGCGTCTGTCTCATTTTTGTATATCGTCTATTTAATCTTACCTTCTTCTACCTTCACTCGCGGCCGGTCACCTTTCAGATGATGCGACACACAGTTTTGTTCATGATTGCCATGGTAATCGTCATGGTAGGGGTGGCACGCGGTTTTGATCTGAAACATATACTGTTTGGTGATGACGACGGAGACGAAGCAGCATTCGGCACACCTGTGTTTGGGAATGAGGCGCCTTTAAGAGGTAACATAAAAATGAACAAAAAGATAGAGAAAGAGAGCATGTGAGCCTGATACTCAGTGATTCATCTAAAATGTGTTTGACAGGCCAAGAAGCATGTAACGGCTATCTGTGCCAAGATACAGGAGCTTGCGTGAACACGCCGATAGATTGCCCGTGTGAGCTCTCGACAACAAAATGCCCGGTCGGCGACTGGTATATATGTATCCGCGGAGACCAGTCCTGCGAATCCTTGTTACTTGATTGATCCTTCGCCCCTCTCTCTCGCTCCGCCCGCCACCTGCTGCCAACCTGCTTCTTTTCAGGGGGGAGCTAGCAACACATACACGTACACACGTACACAACG
>VAFG01000372.1:48011-65352 GCA_013461545.1 Syncephalastrum contaminatum | reverse complement strand
CTTTTTTTTTTTTTTTTTTGGTCCCTACTTTATTTTCATTGTCCATACACACACGCACGTATATATATATATATATCTATATCCATATAGACATATACATATATATACATATATATACATAAACCCCATCCGCATCTCGAGCGCTTAATTCTTTCTTTTCTTTAATTGCTTTGTAACCTTTCCTTGTCTTATTTTCTCTCTCTTTCGTTCTCCCTTTTATACCGAGATCAATAAGAACCAACCAACATGATGTTTGAAGAACCTATCCCATCGCCCTCAACCTCATCGTCCTCTTCATCCTGCGACAGTCTTAAACACAAGATGCTCTACAAAACCGAGTATTGCCGGAACTGGACCGAGCTAGGCCAGTGCCGGTACGGGAAAAAATGTCGTTACGCTCATGGACTGGCTGAGCTACGCGAGGTGACGAGACCGACCCGGTACAAGACCCAGATATGCCGGGCTTACCACGTTGAGGGAACCTGTCCATACGGTGTCCGATGCACCTTTATCCACGACTTGCCCTCCACCCAGTACTGGTCTTCCCTGCCCGTCCCCTCCACCCGCACCGAGTCGCGTTTCTTTCGCAGCAGCAACAGACATTCGCAGCCTCTGTTGCTCGCGTCGTCGTCCATCTCCTCGACTGCTTCCTCTTCCTCCTCCTCTACCTCTAGCTGCTCGTCTCTCATGGATGACATACGCCAACCCGCGTGGGGCTGGATGTAAATCAGAAAAAAAAATTCTTCGTGTTCCTGTTTCATTGTTTTGTACTACTCCCTCTTCGTTTTATTATTTGCCACACGTTTTTCTTTTTCTTTTTTCTTTTCCTCTTTTGCCGCATGAATCCATTGAAAAATAAAACATAATCCACGCATAACATCTTGAATAATGAGCGTTGTTGCAGAATGTATGTTGTGATGTTATGTGCGTGTGTGTATATGTATCGGTGCGCGCGCGTGATCGCCGCCACGTTTCAGCTCTTGTTTTTTACTCTGTTTCAAATCGGGCACGTAACTCTACAAGACAGACAGAGGAGACGAGAGCAGATGATCAGTAACGCTTTTGCCATCATCTTTTTTTTTTTTTTTCACACAGCGCTTATCATTGTACTTACTGTCAATAATAGCTTCGTAGGCGGTGCAGGCCGGTGAATCCGGGTGTTCCTCAAGGAAAGAGAGGCCCATGTCACAAGATTTGGCGATACGCGGGTCGAGCGGAATGCGACCCAGGAGGTCGATGTCCATTTCTTTGGCGAGAGCTTCAGCACCGCCCGTGGTGGGCGGGAAAATGATCGACTCGCCGTGGCAGTTGGGACATACAAAGCCGGACATATTCTCGACGACGCCCAAGATAGGAATACCCACTTTGCGACAAAAATCAATCTCCTTGCGCACGTCTTGAAGAGCGACTTCCTGCGGGGTCGTAATCACAATTGCGCCGTCAATGCCGCTTTCCTTCAAATACTGGGCCACGGAAAGGTGTTCGTCCGAAGTGCCTGGTGGGGTATCGACCAGCAGGAAATCCAACTCGCCCCAGTCGACGTCTTTCAGGAATTGCTTGATCAGGCCATTCTTTTTGGGTCCACGCCATATCACTGCATCATCCTTGTCGGGCAGCATGAAGCCAATGCTCATAACGCCCAGGTTATCCTGAACAAATACCGGTTGCCAACCGCTGTTGCTCTGGTGGATCTGCTCACCAACCAATCCCATTATGGTCGGGATCGACGGCCCACAGATATCGACGTCCATGACACCCACCTGCTTGTCTTCATCGTGCGCAAGCGCAAAGGCAAGTTGGGAGGTAAAGCTGGACTTGCCGACACCGCCCTTGCCGGACAGCACGAGGATCTTGTGCTTCACGGTCGACATGCGTGCTGTAATAAGCGCGATCGCTGTTCGGATTTCGCTGAGTCAGCCTCAGATCGTTGAACGACTTGTATAATCTTACCTGGATCAGGGCCTTTGGGTGCAGTTGCACAAACGTTTTGATTAGGGCAGCCTTCGCATGCCGAGGCTTTTCCTGCTTGATCGCTTTCCGTGCCCTGTACAAAGATAATGAGTAAGATAAACCCTTTCTGCTTTCGACTGCAATATGCTTACAGGGCAGTGCTCAGGTGCGTTCTCGGGCACTTGATCGTCTGTTCGCGGTGGTGACATGTTGATGCTGTGCTATTTATAAGGAAGTGGTATATACACTAGTAATGGAGGTCAATGGAATAGAGAGTACGAAAATAGGAAAGAAATTGTAAAGTCTTATGGAAGAAATAGACACAAGATTAAGCGGACTGCATCAATTCTGATTGGTCAAATTTTTATGCCGGAGATCCGCATCGAGATTTTTTGCATGGTTGCGTCTCATGCGTATCCTAGACTCACCCTCATCTACCACTTGATGGGATGTACATATCTACTACCTACAAGTACACATTTCGATTCTATCAGATAATCATCACCACAGTTGCAGGTATGGATGTACAAACAAGCTATGTTGGTATGAAAGAAGGGAAAATGAGAGAGAGGGCGGGAGGAGATAGAGGTGAGTCTCGGTGTATGCGAAACATAGGACATTAACGGAAGAGGGCGAGAAGGATAAAGAAGACAAAGATCAAAGCTATCACGATACAAATGGATTCTAATCATCACAATGAGTTTCCTTTTGTCTTTTCCTTTTTCCTTTTCATTTTCTTTATCGCAGACTTACTGTTCTCTTTAACCTTGCGTCCAACGTAATCCAGCTTTCTTCTCGCCTTTTGCATCCGCGCGTCTGTCCGATCGACCATATCCGTAGTCTCGTCAATCAACTGGGCATGTGTGTCTAGCTCGTCGCCAATGATCAGACCCAGCTCGCGTTGCCGCCGGATGGCATCTGACAGCTGGTCCAGATTTTGGTCTTGGTCTATATATAAATGCGAAGGAGTTAAATGAATCAGCGCCTGCTTTTGTCATGTTGTATATACCGTCCATGATACGCTGCTGCAGTTGGAGGATCTGGCCATTTTCGAGATCACTTGGATCCACTTCTTCCGTAGGTGAAAACCGGACCGATTTACCACGCTTGTTACCCATCAGCAGTTGCCTAAAGTAACAGAGTAAACACATGGAAAATATATATATACGCTACAGGCCTCAAGCATACCTTGCGGTCTCTTCGTCTTTGTTGCCCATCAAAGCTTCGAGTTTATCTACTTTGACCTGAAGCTGAATCAGCTTATCCTCGTCGTCCTTGGTATTCCTAGCAGACAGGTTTAAAAGTTGAATTGACCGCGCCTGACTGACTTACGTGGCGCCCGACACTTCTTCGGAAGAAAGCTGCTGCTCCAGTGTGTGCAGACCATCCCGGAGCTGGCCAAGGTTCTTTTGAAGGGTTGCTTCGTGCTTATCATAGTTTAATCTAGAAAGAGTTCGCTTCATTGAACGACGCTTGGTTTCATTCAGATGAGGTTACTTTAGATCTTTCAGACGATTGCGTTCATAGACAGTAGACAGAGAGTTGTCGGCAAGTAGTTCCAGTCTTGAGGCGAGTTTGGAGTCCATCGTGGGTTAGTATATAGTATAGTAATATAATAATAATGTGGATATGTAAGGATATGAGGAGTGTGGAGTCAGAGTCCAGCAAGCCAAGACTCTCAAGGTGAACAAAAATGGAAATTGGTGTTGGCTGATTTAGGACAACAATCGAACCCAGGACGTTGCCTATTATTTGTCTTACTGTGCAGTCACCTGACCCCTTCTGATCAACCATCCTATCGCTTGCTTCAATGTCACAGTTAGTCTTCAATTGCCTTCGAAGCACTATATATATATATATATATATATCTCTTTGGGTGATTGGACCACTATGCGACTTTATCGATCTTGTTTTATTCTTATGCCAAACTATACCAGACAGACTGGAGTGACCATCAACCTGCGCAAAGCTATTATATGCAGTGATCCGCCCTAGGTGAGTTTATTTGAATAATGTCTTCTTTTTGTAGGGAGCTCCCTGTATGCGAGCTCGTCCGGTGCACTCTCGACAACCTAGGCTCAGAGGTAATGTGCGTCTCGCGCTACAGCTATCCAGCCAAATACCAGCTCAATCGATATGCTTCATATAATAATTGCTAGAGTTATACGCCTTGTTAATGATACCATCAGTATGCTAAAAAAACTTCTACGATATTTAATCAAACTGTACATAGTCATCCGATATGGGCGTAGTCACCCAAGTACGGGTTGACCGAGACCATGAGTAGGAGTGCCTGTGACCATCTTTCATGGTCAGGGGTCAATGTCTAGATCAGGACCAAATCCTCCATCCATATTTCATGATGGCAATTTGTGGCAATGGTCAAGCCAGTGATTGGTGTGGATATCTCTCAATCTCTATGCCGCGTTAGACACCAGTAGGAACGAAAATAGGCCAGTAAGACCATGTAATTTTATATTCATTTATGCAGTAACCTCAATATAGCTTGTAAATGGTACATAGTGGGACTCAGAAATATTATAAGCATCTAATGAAGCTGTCTATTAGTTGTAGACTGAGGATTTGTGCGACATCATATGGAAGTACAGCGACTCACCCCGGAGAGAACGTCGAAAGCTGTGAACGTATAACGATTGAGATTTATCTTGGAGTACCGCATGCAAAGATCCCATTACTCTTTCAATAGTGATAACTATTACATCTGAGAATATGACAACAGCGACTTAAATATGCATCTTCGTTTAAGGTTTGAGAGTTTCCTTTTAAAGCGAACAAAAGAAGTCTAACATATATAGGAAGGCTTTCTCGGTGACTTGCATCTGTAGCCCTTTTTTATTATCATGACTACTCCTACATATCTGAAAGACAAAGCTTTTATTGTCGCGGGAGGGTATGAGCAAAGAGAAGTACCACGCTTTTGCTTGACATTTCTGTTCTAGGGCAAGCGGCTTGGGCGAACAAGTGGTGCGTGCGCTGCTCGAAAATGGCGCTCACATTTTTGTAAGGATCGGACAAGTCAGAAGGATAGGTCTTAACTATATACGTAGATTTTCGATATTAATTCGACGCGTGGCGAAGCTATAGCTGAGGAGTTAGGGGAGCGTGTTTCGTTCTACACAGTCGACGTCCGGTGTGAGGTAGAACGTTTTTATACCTTGGCCTGATGCAAAACGTTAATTAAAATGTAGCACACGGTTCAAGACGCGGTCGAAGCTGCCTGTAGCACATCCAGTGTGCTCTTGGCAGGTGCGATACTTTGCTCCGGCGTTGTCTTTCCGCCCGGCAGCTCGGTCGGGTATGGCCCCGGTCAAGCCCTGACGAGTATTGCCCAGTTCAAGACGGTGGTCGATATCAACCTAATTGGTACCTTCAATGTGGCTCAACACGTCGCTGCTCGCCTGATCCAAAACAAAGCGTATAATGACGATGGTATCTATCGACGCGCTTCTATATAATTTTGGCTAACCTAGGGTGCAAAAGGTGAGCGCGGTGTGATTATCACAACGTCCTCGATGCTGGGCCTGGATGGCATGCTGACGGCGTACGCGACTTCGAAAGGTAAGTGATCAACTAGATGATGCTTCCTTTTATTGAACGTGGCTCAGCGGGTGTGGCTGGGTTAACATTACCACTCGCACGCGAGCTCTCACCCTTTGGCGTGCGGGTTGTGAGCGTGGCGCCAGGTCCCTTTGGTAGGTGGTCCGAAAGAAGAGAAAGGGGCCGTCACTGAATGATTTTCTTCATAGATACACCACTTGTGCAAAGTAATAACTTGGCACAGAGCGCAACTCCATGCCTTTTCCCCAAGCGATATGGCAAGCCGGACGAGTTTGCGAACCTTGTCCTACATGTGCTTAAGAACCCGATGCTGAACGGGTCAGTATTGCGCCTGGATGGTGGACTGCGTGCTATATACCAGTAATGCAAGTGGTGATGGGCTGTCAGTTGAGTTATATAAATTAAAAATGATACATGCGATACGTGCAAACCTTATTATATTATATGAGTACATGCAAATTGATTGAACAAGATTATATTAAAGAGCCGACAACATACCAAGCTTAGAAAGCACCTGAGGTGATACGTCTCTTTTTCTTTTCTACCTCCTTGAAGTTTTATAATTCATCCTTCCTTGGCTCGATGGTGAATCCTTTCTTATGGCTACTCTTACTATGCATTACAATGCTGGTGGGTAGCTTTGTCGCGGGCTGTATACCCCTTTCCACCAAACTGTCCGAGACAAAGTTACGCTACCTGACAGCCCTTGGCGTTGGTCTCCTCATTGGCACTGCCCTCGTTGTCATTATCCCAGAGGGCATCGAGACCCTCTATTCGGCCACCAAAGAAGCACACCAACACCATAGTCCGTCTCCGTCTCCGTCCCCACCCACCCATTCACCTGCCCTGGAACACGTCCAGTCCGGTCTCGGTTCTACACTGCCCAAACGCCAAGCACCAGAACACGACGATCACTCGGATGGTCTCATTTCAGAACATGCTGCGATCGGCCTTGCCTTGATAATTGGGTTTGCCGTCATGTTTCTGGTGGACCAGGTCAGCTCGTTGCATATGCACTCAAGCCATAAGAACAGTAATGGTGAGTATGAATACAATGAACTCCACACTGTGCCTCAGCCTGCCAATGAGAACGACGAGCCGGTGCACCGGATACGATCACCCACCGCCCGTTCAATGACGCCCACCATTGGCTTGATTGTCCATGCTGCTGCAGATGGGATTGCTTTGGGTGCGTCTGCTTCCCAACCCAAGCTATCCATGGTCGTCTTTCTCGCCATCATGCTCCACAAGGCACCGTCCGCATTTGCATTGACAACCGTTTTACTTGCTGAGGGCCTGTCCCGGATCAGTGTACGACGGCACTTGCTGATGTTCTCACTGTCAGCTCCGTCTGGTGCCATTCTGACATATCTGCTCCTCTTTGTCTTTTCGTCCTCCTCCACAACCGCCTCTGCCGCATCGTCAACCCATCTCGCGTACTGGACTGGCATCTTGCTCGTCTTCTCAGGCGGCACATTTCTCTATGTCGCGATGCATGCTTTACAAGAACTCCAGCCCACTTCCACCTCTCCCTCCTCTGCTCTGGCCCATCCTGAAAAAATGTCTCGCTCTCAAATTCTTACCATACTCGCCGGCATGTTTTTGCCTGTCATTTTAAATATCGGTCATTCTCATTAGTCTTCATTTCTATCTACACTTTTTATCCAATACCTCTTTCTCTTCTACCTCTTTTCTGTCCTTTCCGTTTATCGTACTTGTTTCATTCTTCTTGTATAAAGATCAGATTCTGTAAGACAGTTTTTTTTATATAAAAATGCATCCGATCCATACACATGGGTGTATACGTTCTAGGATGCTCTCATGACTTGAGCTCCTGATGTATTGACATCTACATAGCAGAGTAACTTGTACTTAAAGTGTACCTAGTAAAAGGAAAATAATAATTTCATTTTTTTTGCGTATGTCCTAAATTGGGAGACCGAATTGCCTCTCTTTTTCCTTTCTGTCACTTGGACATGAGCTCACCTGCACCACAGACGCCTGCCACGCCGAGCTCTTCGACCTCTAATCAACAAGGAGGAGGGCAACAACAGAGCTCTGATACCAGCAACAATCCACCTCATACGCCTGCCGGTCCGTCCGATTCCCACCGCACAGCATCCTTGTCCGCCATGCCATCCACACAAGACATTGACAAAATCGTGGCCTCTTATCTCCAAAAGAAAGGCTACAGAGCCACAGAGGCCATGTTCCAGCGTGAATTAGGTGGGAACACTGTTTCCTTGGACGACCTCTCGAAGGATCTGCCCGCCAATCGTGCTATGCCTTCCCACATTTTACGCTACAAAGACGGTCAAGAGGGCGAACCCGACGCTTACGATGTCAGCTACCGCAATTTGAGAGAATGGATTGAGAATTCGTTGGATTGGTACAAGGTAATGATTACAAAAAGAAGACGCGTCTATATTACTGTTATTACGATTTCTTTGCTGACACGTTCTTAAGCCTGAGCTGCGATCCGTGCTTTTCCCGATATTCGTCCACGCGTATTTAGATTTGGTTGTTAAGAGCCTGCCTGACCAAGGTAAAGAACAAGCGTCGAACGCGTTTTGCGATACTTAGCTCTGTTTTCCCTTTCTTGGTAGCCAAACATTTCATGGAGACCTACAAACGGGATCATATTGAGCTGCACATGCTGGATATCAACCGCCTCGAGACCGTAACTGCACCCGAACATGTGCGCGAAAACGAGCTGGCTCAAATGTACCGTGGCAACAAATACAATTTGAGAATGTCCAGCGTTCCCTTTGAACTGTTCCTCAACTACCTCCAAGACAACAAATACATGCTTCTTTTACGAATCGTCAACCAGTACCTCAATATTCAAGGTGGGTTTCCTCAATATGGCAATATCTATCTCATTCTTTCTATAGTAATCCACAGCAAGCTGCTGAAATCTGCAGGTGGAATGGATATGGACGATTACGTGGTCGGCATCACCGGCCACGAAGGTCAGCAGATTGAGTCCTTCAACGAACAGGAGCTCCAGCTCGGCCAGCCACACCCCGATCCCAACTTTCGGGAAGAGGTCGAACAAGCTCTAAAAGATCAACAGCAAGATGTCAAAGAAGAGGGTGATCATGTAAGCTGATGGATGGTTAAGGAGCTCAGACTCATTTTTCGTGTGTGTATGCAGCCCATGAACGGTGATGCAGGCTCGCTTCTGGATGCGTATAAAAAGGTCAAGCTCGAGGCCACAGCCGATGGTCCTGCCTTCGGTGATATTCCTTTCCCACCTTAGTAAGTTAAACTGTTTTATTATTATGTCATTTGACACCTAGCCTAGTCGCGGGACAGATATCCAGGCAGAGATCGATTCACTCAAAGACATCCGGAAGCGCGTCTCTTTGGGTAGCACCGCTCTTCCGAGCGTGTGTTGCTATACTTTTCATAACACTCATGACACGTATGTCTCTTGACGTCGCATGTTCACCTGTACTCATCCCCCTCTTTTTGCATCCCTAGTTTGAACTGTCTTGACATCACCGAAGATGCCAGTCTGGTAGCGGGCGGCTTCTCCGAGTCTTTTATCAAGATATGGAGCCTCAAGGGCGAAAAGCTGCGAAGCTTGCGAAACACTATTAATCCTGCGCATGTCAATGACAGTAAGTTCGTCAAGTGCAGATGGATCAAAAAAATAACACCTGTACAGGCGCCGATTTGAATCGACAAAAAGAACGCCATGGCTCCGAGTACAAACGTTTGATTGGTCACGCCGGGCCTGTCTATGGCGTGAGTTTCAGCCAGGACAAAAAGTATTTGATTTCATGCTCGGAAGATAAGACAGGTACAGTTTTATTTGGAAAAAGCTCAAAAACTGATCCTGTCTCTAGCACGCCTGTGGAGCACACAAACCTATTCCAACCTGGTGTGTTACAAGGGCCACAACTACCCGATCTGGGACGTGGACTTTGGGCCGTATGGTTTCTATTTTGCAACGGCATCGCACGACAGGACAGCCCGTCTTTGGAGCTGTGACCACATCCACCCCTTGCGCATCTTCGCTGGTCATCTTTCGGACGTGGACGTAAGCGACATAGTAAAAGAAGAAAGAGACACGTCGTACTGACATGATCTGTTAATAGACCGTGAAGTTCCATCCCAACTCAAAGTATCTGGTGACGGGCTCCAGCGACCGAACATGCCGATTATGGGATGTTCAAAGAGGCTCCTGCGTGCGTGTGTTCACCGGCCACTTGGGCTCGGTCAAGGCCGTTGCGGTCTCACCCAACGGTCGTCTCATGGCATCCGCTGGTAAGCAACATAAAGAGACGGCGCTTTGTGAAACTCATTCATGGTGGTTATAGGCGAGGATAAATCAATTATTCTGTGGGATCTGGGCTCCGGCCGACGACTGAAGCGCATGACAGGCCACACCGGCTTCATCTACTCGGTTGATTTCAGCGCAGACGGCAATGTCCTGGTGTCGGGCGGTGCAGACGGCACCGTGCGCGTCTGGGATGTGAACAAGGATACCCCGTCGGCCATGCAGACATTTGAAGACGATGAAAACGCGGAAGGCGAGACCAAGCGGATACGATTGGAAGCGAAGGAGCGAAAAGAATCGAAAGAGAAGCTGAAAATCGAAGAGAAACGGAAAAAGGGTATTTTTGAAAGGTAAATCAAATACGGCGCCAGAGGTGCAGATACTAAGATGACTTATAGCAACGATCAATTGACGGTGTTTCCTACCAAGCATACACCTATCTACAATGTACGATTCACCAAACGCAACTTATGTCTTGTGGGAGGCGCCTACAGCCCGCCCGATTCATCCGCCTAACATGCATAGGGACAAATTAATTAAAAAAAATACAAAACAAACATCGGAAGCATATCGAAAAGCATGTTGGATGTCTCGCTTGGGAAGTGCCCGTCTGCTATGTCTAAACGGTCTTCTTTATACGACACAAGAGCGCAAAAGAAAGACCGTAGCAATACAATGGTTCCTTTTTATGTTACAGAAGGCAACTTGAAAGCGTATTGTTATCCATGATGTAGAGGTTCACAATATTTATCAAAGAACGCGAAGGGGTAGGGTGAGAACAGTTAAAGGGAAAAAGTGAAACAAGGCATTCTGGGGATGGGTGACGAGTTGTTTGAGAGTAGGTGGATGCAAATAGATGACGGTATAGCTGTAAGATAAACGCATCCATTAGTAAACACATTGATATTCATTTCAAGCAAACGACCCTGGCAGCGCACAGAGAAAGAGAGAAAGGACGAACCTTTTTCGTTTGTGTGTGTGTGACACATTTTGTATGAAGTGCGCCAGTAGTAAGTGAATTTACGCTGTAGGACGAGGCATGTCGATCTTTGCGAAGGAGAGTTTCATTGCGCTCAAATCCAAAGGTTCGTCGTCCTCGAGCGGCTGGTTGGGCGACACACGTTCCCGCAGACCTTTCCATGCAGCGCGTACCTCATCATCAAAGCCGTTATCAGTATCGTTCAGGATCTGACAAGAAAAGAAGAATAAGTGAACATCTGCCATATTAGTATCAATCATTGTACCTCTTGCTTGCAATCATGGACGATATCGATCATGGTACGGATCCGTTCTTCAGTAAGATATGTCTACACGATAATGGTTAATCACAAAAGTCCAAGTAGACAGAAAGGGCATACATCGACGTCTGTATCATGAATAGGGTGAGGCTGTTTGAGGGTTGCGCCGAGGTGAATGGTGCCAACATCGCGCATCATGGTCTGGGTGTTGACTTGACCTTGGGACAAGAAGTAATGCCTGTGCAATGTGAGTATTCATAAAAAGACAAAGGTCAAGACAGTTACGCTCGAATGTCGTTCGTGTTGAGTTCTTGGCCTTGGGCTGATTTGGAGGTCAAGTTGTGCGTTTGTGCGTCGATTTGATCTAGGCCGAGCTCGATCGTAGGCAGTTCATGCTGGTGGATCCGGTTTGTCAGTAGGCGAGACTTCTCCAAGATTTGAGAGAGAGACGCTTCCTGACTGTCTGTCGACAATGGCTTCGGTGGCTGTGCCATTCTATGAAAAATATGTGAAGGTAAAGAAAGAGAGGGGCACGCGCGCGTGAGCGGAACACAACAAAAGACACTCAAATGAAATTGTGAAAATAAACTGACCACATTTCCAGCTACCTGTTTTTCCTGCTTTGGTGCCTTCCACAAGAGTGTGGCGGTAAGAATGACACCTTTTGCTGTGCCTGTCTTTCTGCAGCATTTGCCATGCTTAAAAAGATGATACCTTATTCTGTATCTCTGCATATATATATAATCTTTGTACTGATAAACTTGTATTTGGCCTGCCTTTGCTTCCTCAGTTGCCATGTAGTCCTATATCATGCACATTTGTTTGGGTGAAGATGCTTCTTTTGATCTATTAATTCATGCGGTAGATAAACATATTATGTATATCGTTGGCTTGGCTCCATATATTTATTAGATACAAACCAGCCAATGTGGGAGGTTGTTTGTGTTACCTGGTCTTCCGCGGAACAAAAGAGAGAAGTGATGCATAGTTATTCTTATCATCCTCGTCCTTGTCTATCAATTTCGAATACAAAGAGAAAAGTTCAGACTTGCTTATTGTGCTTTATGAATTCGTATCACCTTGTCTCGTCATTGCGACACAGTACTCGCGTTCAAAACCATTCAAAAGTTGTACACAGAGTATGTCTGTATCCTTAAAGAGGGGAGGGGATAAACAATGCACAGAGGGTTACCTTGTCCAAATAACGCCACGCATGGCTGTAAGGGCCATAAACGCTCCCACTCACCCCGACCCCTTTTTTTTTTATTTTTACTTTGGACGTTATATACAAGCAAATTGCAGTATGCTCCGGATTATATACAAGAGCCATAAAAACATTTTACACACTCTTTCTTTTTCGTCTATTTTTTTTTCTCGTTTCGTTCTTGTCTGATCACATCATGACACTTTCGCCTTTCTTGACGCCACGGGATGATCTTCATCTATTTTCGCCCGCATTGATTTCCAGCCTGGTGCGTAGCAAGTTACCCGACGGTTATACGCTTCGTCCACTACGCAAGGACGACTTTACTAAGGGTGATAAAGACGAGAAATAATACAACAAAGGCGCCTCTAACCGTATCTTTAACGGCGATAAGGGTTCATGGACGTACTGGCTCAGCTGTCGACGACGGGAAATCCGACGCTGGATGAATTTGAGGAGCGCTTCGATGTGATGAAAAAAACAGGCAACTATTTCCTGGTATGCATTGAGGCAGAAGATCGGATCGTCGCTTGTGCCACGCTCATCCTTGAGCACAAATTTCTGCATGGTTGTGGGCAGGTCAGACATAACAGAAAGTCGCTTCATTACAACTCACGCACTTTATGTGCCCTTTTGCCTTTTCTCTATGAATGCAGGCAGGTCACATCGAGGACGTCGTTGTGGATGGTTCACAGCGAGGCAAAAAGCTTGGCGTCCGGTAAGCCAGACATTAAGTATATCGTACACCACGCTCACAGGCTGTATAGGTTGATTGAGCAGTTACAATATATGGCAGAGCAACTCCAGTGCTATAAGGTGCTCCTAAATTGCACGGAGAAGAACGTGCCCTTTTATGAAAAATGCCATTTGACCCGAGCTCAGGTGCAAATGACACATTATTTCCACCCCAGTGACAACCATTAGATAGACAATGAAAAGAAGCATCTTCCCAAATACAGCACCTCTCTCTAAGTGAGCTTCTTGAAGATAGGCATGAGAATGATGGGCGTTATGGTAGGATATTGCGCTTATTTGATGTGCTATTTGTATTGCATGCTTTTCGGTTAACTTTCAAATGAACCAGTGCTGGGTTTCTAGCAGTAAACAGCTTTTTGTTTCCCTATGCTCATATGATGTAAGAGGATGTATCAAGTCAGAATGCCTGTAGCTGCAGATTCTACCCGTTATTACTGCCTCTTAAGTACCAGAGGAAGGAGCAAGTCAACCAAGGTGAGTTACGCATCAGGTATTGAAGGAAACAGCTGGCAGGAAATCTGCCGATGCTGAATGCTGATACTCCGGAACGCGCAAATCATCTTCCGACATCTTTTTCGGCATCTCTCGAGCTTTATTAATTACTTTAATACTTTGACACTGACCGCCATGGCAACCCAACCCATTCGCATAGGCTACGGTAAAATTGAATAGAGGAAAAATAAAAACCACCTGCATTAGCCTAAACTTATTATATCCTGAAATATCACTATGCAGTACCCGAGCACTTCTCGACTCCACTTTACATTGCACGCGATTCTGGTTACTTTGCTGAGCACAATGTCAATGTCGAGCTCGTCTGCTGCCCAGGTATGTATTCACAGACTTATACGACAGCACAATCTCATCATTCCTTACTCTCTTAGGTGGTACGGGTGAGGTAAACCTTGGGCATACTAAAGATGCGAACGCGAACAAAGGCGTTGACTGTTCTATCGGTTACAGATGACCCAAATGTTGCACGATCGCAAGCTGGATCTGGCGATTGCTCTGACAGAAGGCTTGGTGGCGGGTATTAGCAAGGGACAGGACTGGTACAAGATTGTTGGCACCTATGTCGAAGCTCCTCTCTGTCAGTAACGCGGTAAAGTCATTAAAGATGCACAGCCTGCTTACGATGGATCGTATCACTTACTACAGGCTGGGCCATCTCGACGGGCAAGGACTCGAAGCACGGCTCGATTGATACTTTGGATAAAGCGACGGTCGCTATTTCCCGCTTTGGCTCTGGCTCCCATATCATGGCATACGTGCTTGCCGACCAACAAGGCTGGTTAACTCAGAACAAGGAACCTTTCCAGTTCCAAGCCTTGAGCAACTTTCAAGCCATGCGCGATGCCGTCAATAGCTCTGCCTGTGACTTTTTCATGTGGGAGACTTTCACGACTAAACCGTACCATGATTCGGGTGAGGTCAAGCGCATCGGTCAGATCACGCCCCCGTGGCCCGCTTTCTTGTTCGCTGCTCACGTCGATGTCGATATGACTGCCGTCCAACGTATCCTGCAAGCTGTTCAGCTGGCCAGCACTCTCTTCATGGCTCAGAAAGACGGGGCCTCTGTCAAGCGTGTCATTGATATTTTGGGTTACGATGAAGCCGATGTCCGAAACTGGTTCAAGACCGTGCGTTACGCTCAGGACATGACGCAAGTCTCCCGCAGAGCGCTGGAAGTTACTGGCTCTACCCTTGTCAAGGCTGGCGTCTTGTCCGAGATGCCCAAACCAGAAGACCTCTGTGTGGGAACATTATCTCAATAAAATGCCAACCAACTTCTTGACGTCTCGATGACTCACACCCTTACTATGTGTATAGACTTTTATGTTGGATGTGTGGTAAATGTGGTCGATGAATATATCTTATGAGGTGCTACAGCCTTTACCTTTCTTGCACCAGTAAAATCTGTCCGTGTGGTGTCTTCAAAGTGGACAGAAAGTTTCTAAGAAGTGCCTGAGTCTTATCAATCAGAATAATATAGATTCAAGTCCATAGTAAACCAAGATAGAAAAAGATATTATCTGAATAAAGCTAGAAATACACCGTATAGGCGGGAGTCTTATCATGTAGGAATGGGATGTGCGTATAATTTTAGGAAGAAATAACATGAATTTCAGTGGTGTGACTTTGGACAGCTGAGCTGAGTTGAGGTGTTTGACTGAGTGATTGACGAATATTGGACGAGGAGGGGAGGCGAGTTGGTGGTGTGAGGCGAGTGTGGAATAAGAGTGCGTGCTGTTATTGTATACGGCTTTTACCGTCATGACAAAAAATAAACGCCCATTACGAACTCGCGCTCCACCAACTCATAAAGCAATTGCTAAAGGCAAGGCGCCCGCTTCTGCAGGTCAACACGACAACCACCAATCCCCTCAGATTGAGCTCGATCCTCCTCTTTATTCATCTCTCAAAGATCTCCTCGAGGCAAAGGCGCGTTTCGGCTCTCACTACTCACGTGGAACTGCTTCACCTGAAGATATAAAACAGTTTGAGGACGCAAAGCAGAGAGCTGAGGAGGTACGCCCTTCATTCCCTTGAACCCTTTCCCTTCTTCTTTTCTCTCTGTTCACCACGTCTTATTTGCTCAACACACGCGCCTGCAAAAGAAAGTATATAAAGTACCCCATGGCTAACTAGACCTCTCTGTAGCTGGCCACATTTCCCTTTCATGACTCAACGACGACATCCGCGACAGCGGAAGGTACGAGTGGCTCCTTAGCAACCAAAAATACCGCCAATACAAAGACGCGTCCGAGCAGAAGCAATAGCAGCAGCATAAGTACGAGCAGCAGCGCAGCCAGTTCTGGCAATGAAGCAAATAGCCCACAGAATGAAGACGACTCTGTTCCGCCCGGTCAGCGCCACGTGCGGCACAAACGCCCCGAATCGCCTATCGTCCTGCCCACTCAGGCCTTTCTTCCCACACACGGCACGCGTGCAGAAAACACCCATATCCAAAAAGTGCAGATCGGTGCTTTTCTCATCGATGTATGGTATCTCGCGCCTTATCCGGAGGAATACAGCCAACTGGAGATCCTGTATATATGCGAATTCTGTCTTAAATACATGAAGAGCGGCTTTGTTGCTAAGCGTCACAAGGTAACCACCCCGATAGACCTTCAACATAGGCTTACCTTGTTTTAGCAAAAATGCCCCATGAAATACCCACCAGGCGACGAAATCTACCGCGACGGAGCCTTGTCAATCTTTGAAGTGGACGGCCGGAAAAACAAGGTATGCGCCAATATGGCTAACCGAGCTGTAGTACAAAACAAAACGACTTTTTTTTTCCTTCTCATACCTCTTGTGGTTAGATATACTGTCAGAACTTGTGCCTACTCGCAAAAATGTTCCTGGATCACAAGACCCTTTACTACGATGTGGAACCATTCCTATTTTACATTTTGACAGAGGTGGATGACCACGGGTGTCACTTTGTTGGCTACTTTTCAAAGGTAAAAGTGTAACTAAAACAAGATCAAAACTGCGCAATATTCATGCGAATTTTGTCTCTTAGGAAAAGAGGTCGTTGCTGGACTACAACCTCTCATGCATCATGACATTACCTGCGCACCAGCGAAAAGGTTATGGACAATTCCTGATTGATTTTAGTATGTTATTCGCGTTCATGCTGCGATCTTGATTTCGATTCTGACATGCTTTATTAGGCTATTTGCTCTCACGCAAAGAAGGCAAAGTTGGGTCCCCAGAGCGACCTCTTTCGGACCTTGGACTCCTCAGTTACCGGAAGTACTGGTGTAAAACCATAAAATACCATTTGTCGCTGCTTGCACGGGAAAGTAATCACGTCAGCATTGAAGGTAAGAAACACGCAGCAAACATTGCACATAATGCTTACGCATGTATATATTTTTAGAGTTAGGACGGCGGGCTTGGATGACCCTTGAGGATACTGTGTATGCATTGTCCACCAGCGGCATTTTGAGGCGAAATCCAGACACGAACGAATATGAATTCGCCCTGATTAAGCCGGCTGATACGAGTGCACTTGGCCCTGGTGTCAAGTCCGAGCTGTTAACCTGGGTTCCTTACATGATACAAGCCCGCGGAGGAGATGCCGGTATCTTGAATGTGCCGCGAGAGCCAACCAGTGTTGCAGGGACGAATGCCACCAAGTCGCCTACTGTACCGCCACCCTCGTTCTCCGTCCACGACGCCAATAACAATGCAAATTCCTCCACTTCCGACCAAGAATCTTCCCGAGGGCGAAAGCGCAGCATCGACGAAGCTGCATAAAACGCTACTTACCTATTTACCTATATCACATACAAAGCTCCTCTCCATTATATACGT
>VAFG01000372.1:0-47824 GCA_013461545.1 Syncephalastrum contaminatum | reverse complement strand
TCGCCTCCCCCCCCCCCCGCCAACATCACATCAAACCATACAGCACTAGTCTCATTCCATTGCAAAGAAAAGATATTTCAATTTGCATTCTGAAAAAGATAAATCTGAGCTACATATGTACAGTCCAAAATTGTTTCTTACTTCGCGGTCCCTTTGTTTTCCAATGCCTCTTTGGTAACTTTTTGCAAGTCTTCATCCCCCAACCGTATACGGTCTGAAAGGAAATGGTTGCAGTCCCGGTGAACAGCCTCATCAGATCGCACAGCGACTACTACATCACGCAATGTCGCTTTAGGCGTCATATTGTAATACTCAATAGCCATGCTATCGGCCTTTGTGTTCTCAATTTGACCGTTTTCAATTGCCTCGAGGAACATGGTGTAGGAATGAATGGCTTCCTCCTCGAGATAGCCAGCGAAGCGATGAGCTGTCCGGGGTGAGACCATGTAGAGTACACTGAAAGCCGAAAGGAAACCGCCTTGAGCACCGAGAATCAAAAGGCGGTTGAGCATCGAGGGTTGTGTGTACTTGAGCCATATCATGAGATGCATGCGCTCGTTCTCGGCCTCATGTAGCAAGTGCATAATCCATCCAGTGTCCTGCTTCAAAGACCGCAAAGAACGCATATGGCGAAGCATGGCACCCACCATACCAGGTACTGGTATATTATACAAAAGTTATAGCGTAGATGTCAGCTGCGTCTGCTCAAAACGTCTGTTTAAATAAAAAGAGAACCTGACCTGCTGCGATAGTCTCAAGCATACAAGCGCGAAGAGGATGATTGTCTCGGAAATAAAAGTCCGGCAGCTTGCGCAAGAGATTGACGCTGTGGAAAGCAAACTTGTCACTCAGCGAGATTGGTTTATAGTGCTTTTTTGCGCCACCGATATCGAGCTGGTCCAGTTCTTGCGAGGTAATTTTATGGCCGGTGGTGCCGAAAAAGTCTGGACGCATGGGGAAGCTTTGTTGAATCTGGAGTTCACGTACAAGTGCTTCGGGAGGCGTCTTGTCGTCGAAAGTTCCTTGGCACACGCTAGATGACGTGGTCAGAGGTCGACTTATAGTCCATAATCGTGGTGGTCTTTGCGTTGCGCGAAGCACGCTTTGACATCGCCGGGAGAAACAAACTGCCATATGACGGGGAAAAAAAAAGAGAAGACTTTTGGAAAAAACAAGAGCAGGCTTGTATGCGGATAAAAGCAATTTTATTGCGGTGTTCTTTCATCACGGTCTCGTCATGACCTTATTTGTCCGTGGCATAAAACAACAGCACAAAACGAGAGGAAAAAAAAAAAAGGTTGCTGGCTGTGTATTGGATTTCTTCATGTGAAGCAAATATGTATGGGCAGCAAGGTGGGTAGGGTATGTTTAGAACGAAGGGCGCTGCATGTCCTTGCGAGAGGCGTAGAATGCGGGCTGTACGTTCAAGAACTAATAAGAGTGGGACGGGGCATACACGTCAGCTCGTTTTGTTTATATCTGCATTCCCACATGTGTTCTTATTTTACCTTGATATTCTCGTGCTGCTTCACACGGTTCCACGGCTCTGGGTTGTTCTTGCGGTCGACCAGAATCTCAGGGTGAGTACGCAGCAAGTACACTACAAAGAAACACTAAAAGTCAATGTCTGCAAGAGGACGAGCGGGTATATCCTGAGCACGTACTGGGATAACTGTGGATGCGTATGTAAAGGAAAGAAGTGGGAAATGAAAAGGAGGATTAGTCAAGAAATGAACGGGCGCAAGAGAGAAGGAACATACGCGACGGCAGCGGCACAGCCGGCACCGGCAAAGAGGAAGAGAGGGGCCAGAGCAGGGTTTGCCTTTACGAGAGCACCAAAAGCCATTTTGTTTGGAAAGAAAAAAGAGAAGGGAGGGAAAAAGAGTTGTATGGGAGAGAGACGCAGGGCGACTTGGCTTTATATACGGGACATTTTGTAAGTAAACAGATTCTAACAGTGGTTTGTATGTGGGTGCATGAGGTCATGCGACCACCTCCTTTCCCCCACACAAAAACGAGGCCTTCCCCCTCTTTTCCCACATATTCCCACACTTATACGAGCTACTCATTCTCCACCTTATCCCGTCATGCCGACCACCGCGTGTGACATTCAACCTGATGAAGTCTACTTGGCTTGTGCAACCTCCTTGCGTCAGGCAAACAACCTTATAACTGACGCTGATACTCTCACGGACTGCCTTCATGATAATATCGGTAAGAAAGGGAGACAACAATTCTCCTTGTGCTCAAACATAGGCAACCAAGTCTTAGCATGCCACGCTCTACTCGAATCACAAGTGCAACGCCTCGAGTGCAGTCAAAGTCTACTTGAAGTCAAGTTCAAGTTTTATTCACAAGACGAAAGCAACATTTAGGCCTGGACCTTGGCAGCCTTCTTCTCAGCACGGCGGCCAGTCTTGACGGGGGCAGCACGGGCCTTGGAGACACGCTGGGTGTCCTTGACGCGCGAGGCACGGGCAAGGGCAGCCTGAGAATAGCAAACGTCGTACATGAGCATACACTATACACTACTATTTTGCAGGACCACACGCGGTCATGTGATTGCGTTAAATTTTATAATTTCTTACCTGGCGGAGGTCAGAACGGTAGCCGTTGCGGGCAACGAGCTGGGCAACCGACTTGGCGGTCTTGCGGCGGGTGTTGTTGATGACGGTGGTGACGTTGGCCTTACCAGGACCAAGCTGCTTCTTGGTGCGCTGGGTCACAACCTGGACACCCTTGGGGGCAGCCTCGATGGAGACAGTCTACAGATGGATGGCGAATCGCGTCAATGAACCAGCCCGAAATGGTGACTTCCAATGTCTAAATGTACCTTGGGCTGGGCAATACCGGAGAACTTGAAGGTGTTCAAGTTGGTAAGGTTACCGGCCTCGCGCGAGAACTGGACGTTGTTGCGCTTGACAAGGAAGGAGTTGTTGTTCTTAACCAAAGACCAGACCAATTCGGAGCTCATGATCTATCATAACGTATGTGTTGGTTTATCTTCTTCCATGGTTCGACAGGGCATCATGGTAAAAAGAGAGAGACAGAAGCGTGTCCTCCTCGAGCGGCATCTCTCTTTTTCTTGGCGATGAAGGGAGCACTTACGACTAACTGCGTTCTTTGACGTGAAGAAACGAAAAGAGAAGGAATTTATCGCTTGCCCGAAGAAGAAAAATTTTTGACTGGGCGGGCTCTAGACAAGCCACCTTTCCAACAATTGCACCTGTGTCCTGCGTCTTTTTTACTTTTTTTTTTTTTTATTTTCGACCCGAAGTCAAGTCCCTGAAAGCTGTCATGATACAGTTCTTGACTTCTTTGTAGCTCACAATAAGACAAGACTGTTCATCCCGAGACATAAGCATGATTTTTTCATCTACTCCGGCATCCAGCTACATTATACCCCCTTGTCAATACTCTATAATGTCTCTGTCGCTATCAATGCACTCACCTTATTAAGGCATGTCAGGACGTGGACCATGTCGACAACAGGTACACCGTTTTCGTCTACCTGATGGAAAACATAATCTCGGAAGAGCTTAATAATGTATCTATCGCCTGTCTCAGACCAGCTTGGATCCATATCGAACCTAATCATTGGTTTATGAGCCTGTGGGGGGACGTAGTTGGCAGCGACTTACTCTGGCCGTTCGTTAATGAAGCCCATCTTCGATAATAACCGCACAAGTCGACCATTTTCCAATTCTCTGCTCAGTTCATTTTCGAGCGTGTCATTGTACCTAGAGATCCAAATAGTTAGTTGGAACATTATACTTCGTTCATGTTATGACTTCACTTACAACTGGCTGCAGTTGATTTCATGCAAAATCCGTGGTCCCATCAAAGTAATCACCTCATCAATCGTCTTCGTCGGCAGCGGTTTGCTGAGAAGGAACAGGATGGCATTCTTAAAGTCGGGCGAATAATACCGCGTAATGACTTCAAATGACTGAGGGAGGTTGTGGAAGGACTGCAGCGAATTACATGCTAGTGCCACCATCAACTTGCCCAGAGCCAAAAGGTCCTCTTGCTAATACGCGCGTGAGTATACTGTATTCATAGAGAAGTGAGAACATACCTGGTGCCGCGTCACGTTCTGACCGCTGTCGTATTGCAAGATATCAAGGGCACCGACGTTGTTCAGTCGAATTCTGTTTTTGCCGGTGACCAGGATCTTTGACAACTCGATATTGCGGGCGGCTAAGCCTGATCCATGGCATGCCTTGATAGCCGATGCCAATTGGGTCAGGTAACTCCACAACGTCTTCTCAGGAATCAGCGACGTGCTGTTTCCGTTGGCCTGCAGTTCAGCCTGTAAGGCCGCCTGGCCCTGAGGCGTAAAATATGTGTGATAGAGGGTTGTCGAGCACGGGTGGTAGTCGTACACCATTACGAGAGCTAATGAAAAGAAAAATGCGCGTTAGCTATTGTATTTCATACTCTGGTTAATCCTTTCTTACAAGAGTCACCAAACGCCCGCGTTGTGAATGCTTCGTGGATTGACACGATATTGCTATGCCGGATGTGTCGCCAGCTTTCTACTACCGACAATGACGCTTCGTTGACGAGTCGAAATCCTAGCCAAGAATTATTAAAGAAACCGTTTCTCTAAATAAATATACGCATACCTTCTATTCTCAGCAATACATAACAGCGACCGTCATTGCTGGATATTGCTTTATACAGCCACGATGGATGGCCAAAATAGTTGCCCGCTTGCGCAGGCTGCTCATCTAGCGGATAGAGCGAATGATATTTATGGACTTCTTGTGGCAATCCCAGCTCCCGTGCTATAGTTCATGGACGGGTTAGGACGGTTACATTACTGAGAAGTATAATGGAGTTTACCTGATGCAGAGAGGAGAGTCGCCTCGTTACGTTGAGTTAGCTGTTCCCGAAGGTTGTCTGGGATAAAGAAGGACTGAATCGTTCGCTGATGAGGTGGGAGGTTCAAAATGTGAGGCAGTTGGCTGGTGTAGAGGTGGTATTGTAACTAATTGGATGGCGAAATGAGTCATTTGAGCTGATAGTGCAATGCCTTTGTACATACAGGCTGTCTGGGGAAGTTCATGTAAAAGTAAGGGTCCATTTGGCCAGGTGGCATCATGCCCATGTTGGCCATCATTTGTGTTGGTGACTGGGCTTGCAAAGAGGGAGATAGAACTTCAGCTGGTCCAGGTACCTAAAAACACATCTCTTAGACCATATCCTGAATAGCCCAGGCTGGTGTATCACCTCTGCGCCAACGTTAAATTGGGAGAACGAGTCAGTGAGTGTAGAAACGTTTCCAGTAGCCGGTCTCTCGTAATACTCCGCCGCAGGTGCATCTTGATTACTATGTATAAAAATGGAATAAATCTCTGCGCAGAGGTGCCAACAAACAAGGACTTACGCGGCAGTTTGCTGCAAATCAGGTTCACTTTTCGCCAAGGACTCTGAACCTAACCAAAGGCTATGTAAATCTCGTTGATTTCAATATTGTCGATGAATATACCGGCTGATGAAGTGGTTTGCGAAGTGATGATGCTAGTTGTAGCTGATTTGGGAACGAATACAGGTGCGTTGACACTCTCAGCAGAGACGGACGACGCCATGCCAGAGTTGGATCGTTGAGCGGGCGACAGCATGCGAGGTTTGCTCGTAGCACTAGTAGAGGATAAAGTCAAAAAGAAGGCAAGGCAAAAGCATGAACTTACGACTCGGGGCTGCCTTGGGGCGAAGGCTTGTTCTGCACAACGCATAATGACATACGTGAGTGCTCTGTCTTCCTTTTAAAAAGCCATCGAAAGTAATACCAATTCATGATTGAATTCACAGCCTTTGCCTTCAAACTTGCAGAAACCATGGATAATAACGTTACGACAGAGTCTCTTGGCTGCACTCCCTATTGTATCGTGCAAAGTATATGGAGAAAAAATGAGTCGTGGGATGAGAATGACAGACGAGGTAGAGTTCATTCAGAAGTCACCTTTGGATGGCGGTTTTGCTGTTGCTGCAGTTTTGTTAGTAGACGAATCTATCGACGTTGTCGCTGCAGTTGAAGGAGAAGAACTGGAGGCAGCAACAGGAGCACCGTCTTCGGACGGGGCCACGATGGGAATCGCAGACGGTGATTGCGGTGGAATGACGATTTGCGACCCGAGAGATTTATGCATTAGACGACTAAAGGGTGTAAAGTATAATCCTCAAAGAATGAACACCGGATGCTCCGTTATTAAAGTCACTATAAGGAGGTCGTGTGTGCTTTTGCACAAATATATAATATATGAAAAAAGTCGGCTACAGGTGACGCCTCCACGGAGCAGGACGTTGGTTGGTAACGCGCGAGAAAAACTCCGAAAACGAAGATTTAAAGATATCACAATCATCCTCGAGTTTCACTTTCTTGTGCAAATGGTATACGAAACTATACTTGTATTCATGCATCCGATTCGTGTCAGAAGAGAATATTAGCTAGGTATGTTTATGTGGATTTGACAGCTGCTTTCATGAACCTAAGGAAACGCTCGCCGTATAACCTGGGCTCCACAGAAGAGATTGTGTTCTATACAGTTTGTCAGGAAATATTGATTTAAGGAGCAGCAGTAGACCTACCTTGTCCTGAGTGATGCTCTTCCAAGCATGTTCGGTTCTTTTGATAATATTGTAAGGAGTCAATATATCGATGATACCGAAAAAGTAGAGCGCCTGCGCGTCTTGGTCTCTCGGATCGCTTGATCGTATGCCTCCCTCGTCTGCATAGAAGATGCAGTAACGTCGTCTACATATACAAGTTCATTAAGGCCAGAGAGCCGGTACCCGTATTATTTGTACTTACTCCTCTGACGGGGCATTCGGTAGCTCTGACGTCTTAATCTGCACTGCATTTGCATGCTTCAAAACCGTCCGCACTTCATCTCCTTTGCTGCTTCGTCGCCCCAGTGCAGCCAGCGATCGGCGACGCCCGGTCGTTGGCCCTGCATGTGTCTAGTAGAGTAATGTGGTTAAAGTTGTGTTTGTTCACCATTGTTTAACCATCATAAATCCTAACTTACTGTAACCATCTGCAAGTGGTCATCCCGTAACCCCTCACGGTTTCCTCGGCTCACATCATGAAAACCGATAAGTAGACTGTAATCCATGATGTTGAGTCGCTTCAGCAGCTTTGTATATCCATGAGTACGGCGAAGGTGTAACATAAAAGTATGCTTACCTCAACATCTCGATGCACTTGTGCAAGGAATATTTTTCGCTTTTCAGGGCCAAAAACAATCTTTTGCTTATTGTTGATCCAGTTCTGATCCTTGAGGACTGCATGTCGATTCTTGGCAATCTCTTCTTCCGATGTCAGCCGACCAAATGTGGATCCTTTCAGATCATATGTAACGTGAACATCCTTATTTGGAGGAAATACGTTGCCCATGACGACAAAGTGTGTTTTGCGACCATGTGGCAGCTTGATTCTGTGGAGCCCGTAGAAACGCGAGAGTAACGTGTTCGGATTATCGCAAACATGCTAAAGATACCGTTGTTTTGCATGAGTACTATTTATAAAATGATTGCACGTTTGTAGGATACAGACCATGTAGTACTGTCGAAGCACTTTGCGCAAAAACCTATGCTCCGAATGATGTATGGTTTTGATGATAAATCGAAAGTCGCGCGAATAGTAGAAAAAGCTGCCGCTCTTTCCAGGGGAACCGAGCTCAGATAGAATGTACTTGTTCGTCAGAGACATCTACCAACATGTAGCTATGTGAATGGGATAATCCTTTTTTCTATAGATAGAACATTACCATATAATCCGCAGGGTCAATGTGGAACTTTTCACGCAGATGGCGAAATACCCAGCTCGCGTAGTCTTATGAACGGAAAAGTAAAGTAAATAAATAAACATACGTGGAAGAAGGTGTATGTATTGATGCTTACCTTTGAATTTGAAATCGTACCTGACACCTGGAGTCAACTCGTTGCCAGTTCTGCAGATTGCGTGAGCAGTTGACATCATATTTATGTAACACTGACTCACATGTCGAAAACAAGCTTATGTGCGGATGTAAAGTCTTCAGAAGTGAGTTCGCGCCACATTTTGGCAGATACGCGGCCAACCTAAGAGAGGAGACTCTGAGCCTTCTGATAAAGATAAAACAAGGATAGGATCCTATTATAACTTACAGCGATGCGGATACCGGTCAGCATGTCGTACCTGCGCGTTGTATTTTTTTCCCTTTATCAGAACACGTCATTGTTTTTCTGTATGCGGAGACTCACATGAGTTTGTAATTTTGATGTCCTTCCGCAATGCGTGTGCCAATAGTAACTCTATCGTCCAGATCATCATCGTCGTCTCTGTCTGCATAAGTGCGCTTTCGACGCGACGCGCGACGAGCAGCACGGCGAGCAGTGATCTCCGCTTCCAGCGCCGCCTGTTCTTCTGTGTCCAGATCGCTAAGATCGACGTGTGTGCCTCTTCGCTGCGCGCTTTTCTGGCGCAGACGAATCGAAGCAGAGGAAAATAAGGAAGGGCGACGTAGCGTGGTCGATAAAGGGGGAGGGGAGGAAGGCTGTGCATTTGGCTCCTCCTCCTCCTCCTCCTCCTTCTCTTCGTCTTTTTCCTCCTCTTCACGATGGGCGTCCAGGGGAGTAGAAAAGCCATCGGGTAGAGGGGTGCACAATGAAGAAGAAGGGCGTTGCTGGTGCTGGTGCTGCTCTTCTTGCTGCTCTTCTTGCTGCTTTTCCTCTTCATTGTTCTGGTTCTGGTATAGGTACTGGTGATAATGAAGGTCATCTTCGTGGCCATGGTCGGGTATTAGGTCATCATATTTAGCGCACGGGTGTTGCAGTTCTGGAAGTTGGGGGAGTCCATTGTTCCGTGTGGATTCGCTCCGATCTCCATCGTCCGGGGGCGTGGTCGCCTTGTCATACAGCTTGGCAGTGACGAAACTATCAAGACTCGTCGAAGTCGTCTGCGAAACTGGAACAGGCTTCCTTAGTGTGCTTGACCGAGACGGAGGCGGTGTGGTCAAAGAGAGGGGCGTGGCAAGACCATCTTTTCTTTCAACGTTAGGCGAAGTGGGTGGAGTGAAATAGCCAGAGGATCCATGCGTAGGTAGGCTACGCTTGGGTGTAGTGGTAGAGTTTGGCACGCGGTCTGAGTTGGCCGACATGGCAGTGGAATAGCAGTTGTGGCAGGCAGCAGTAGTGGCTCAGTGGCAGTTGCAATGACTGGAGTAGGAATGGTCGAGTGTGAGCAATTGCAAAGGAAAGGAAGAAAGAGAGCAAAAGTGCGTTATTTCTTTGTCTGACTGCTGGTTTACTCTGCGTTCTTAGTTTAGGTCGGTGGTAGAAGAAAAAGGAAAGAATCAAATCTGGAAAGGGTGGGTCCCTGCGGGAAGTCGAGGCACAAGCACTTTCTTTTGCTTTCCCTTTTGGAGAAACCTATCTCCGGATCATGCTGCAGCCAGCCGTTCAATCTAGTTACATATGAATACATATACATCGCTTGCCATATATATGTTAGCTGCTTCATCGCGGAAGATATCTAGCGACATCACAACAAGTAGGCAGCCGACTTCTCCTTGCGAAGCTTATGTAATACCTAGAGATAAACCTTAAATATTTCATCTTACGATTCACAAAGAGGAGAGGAAAAAGGGACCATTAATTATTTGAAAGAACGTGGAACCATTGACATATCCGTAGCTTGTTCTTCCCTTTTTTCTCGTTCAGGACACGGGTATCATCAAGTTTTGCACAAAGAGAGTGGTGAGACGGATAGAAATACATCCATTTTATGTACTGTATCCATATAAGTCCATATATTTACTGCGGTTTGGTGACTTCCCACACACGGACAGCAGCGTCTTGGCCAACACTAACTACGTTGATCTTGGCACTGTCGCTGCTCTGGTTCAAAAATCCGACGTCGTTCACAGCGTCCACGTGTGCATTTTTGATGGCCACCTTCCGGAACTTTTTCTCCCGGTTCCACACGTAGACGTTGGTATCGATACTGCCGCTGACCAAAAAGATGCCGCAGGGAGACCACTGCAGGCCAGTAATACGACCCGTATGGAAGACCCAGCTTTGCAGGACAGTCTCACCGGATTCGGTATCGTACAAGAAAATTTTGCCAACACTGTCACCGACAGCCAGGAGGTTCAGGGTAGGATGAGCGGCCAAGGCAGAAATGTAGCCAAGGTGGTTACCCATATCCCGCACTGCTTTGAGTTCGCTGCCCTGAATTTCGTACGCGTGGATCTTGTTATCATCGCCGCCCACAAACACCTTCTTGCCAGTGGCATCCAGACCGACGGATTTGGGAGAAAAACCAAGGTTATCATGCTGAATAAGCTTCTTTCCCTCTGCATCAAGGACCAGCACGCTCTCAGCCGTGGCCACAGCGGACACACCTTGATGGCTCGAGATAGACACGGGCAAAGAGCCGGTCGAAGTGATCTTGCCACTATGGTTTTTTTCCCGTTAATATGGTTTTCCATTAACAAAATAATGACCATGTACCTGAAGCTCTTGCTCGAAGCGTCGGCGACACGCACCATATCGTCCATGCCAGCGGAGAAGACGCGATCGCCATCGGCCTCGAGTCCGACCACCTGGTTGGAGTGGCACTCGCCGCCCAGGCTCACCGCCTTTGTCTGGTCGCCTTCGTCGCCAAGCGACCAGGCACATACACGGCCATCGTAAGAGCCGGTGTAGAGGGTATCATCTTTGGTGATAGCCAGGGCTGTGATGGCCTTGGCGTGTCCACTGATCGAATGCGAGACCTTGCCGGTATTCTTGTCAAGGTAGTTGATCTCACCCGAGAGCGAGGTGCTGAGGATCCAATCGCCCTGCCACAAATTGCCAACTTGCTGGTTGCCCACAGCATCCGATGAGGATGAGATCTCAAAAGTACTGTAACATTTGTTTTAGAACCAACCGAGACAAGGGTATTTGCAGAACTTACTTTACGACCGATTTGGCTGAGACATCCCAAAGCTTGGCAGTGCAGTCAGCAGACGAGGTGAGCAGCTGCTTGCTGTCTGGCGACCATGCAACGGAGAAGATGCTGCCCGTGTGGCCATTCTCGGCCGAGAGTTCATCGATTTTATCACCCGTTTTGCCGTCGTATAAAAAGATCTAATCATGTTTCATATGCGTTAGTGCTTCTAGATCGAAATAGCATGGTTCCATCTTCTGCCTTTTACCTTGGCATCAGCGCCAGCACTGACGAAATAATCGCCATTGGGGGAGAACTCGACGGCGTGAACAAAACGGGAATGATCGCGAATGGTCTTGTTATATTTGAAGGGAACACCGTGGTAGAATGCAACAGTCATGTCATCTGAAGCCGTTACGGCGCGGAAAGGTCGCTGCTTGCGAATGCTGACGCTGTTGATCACTTTGGAGTGACCAGTGATCTCACCCGTGGAAGACAGGGTATCAAAAGCGAAGGTATGGCCGAATCTGTATGAATGGTATCAGTATAAAAAGAGGTAATACCAGCCCAGTGAATACATACCTTTCTTTGCCATCACCAACAACGATCAGACGCTGGCTGTCGGCATCCCAGGCGATATCGGTGACCTTGTTGGAAACAGGGCGAATCTCGTTCTTGAGGATATGCTCCTCATTCACGGTATCCCAGATACGCACGTTGCCATGGTCATCTATGCCAGTGTCAGCTCAAAGAAGTTATTCTCCCTGTTTGACTACGTACCTCCTGACGCGATATAGAAACCGCTTGGGCTGTAGCGTGCCACCGTCGTTTGGGCGTTATGGCCGACGTATTCTGTCGCGAGACTAGGGTTCTTTGAAACACACGTTCATGTCAGCGGGCTCTTACAATGGTCAAGTCTATGACTGTTAAGTTACCTGAATGTCACGAATAAAGATGGACTTGCCATTGGCGTAGAGGAAGTTCTTGCCCTTGGGGTCACTGTCAAGCTTTATGCTCTCGCCACGTGTAGTATGGGGGAGGGGAGCAAAAGTGTATTCTAAACAAGGTCCGGATAAGTTACAAGTGGGTACAAGTCAGTAGGACGTACTCTTGGTGTAAGCTGCCATTAGCAAAAGTCGAGATGAAGTCGAGAAAGGTCTGAGCCGTCACTTTGCAGCGGCATTTCGCTCTTTCGCAGCGGAGCAAACACGGTCGAAGCAAGCAGAAAATTACAGGCGCGCACCTCTTGGCAGATCGACAAATGCTATGATCCACGTAGAATAGAAGACAAAAGACAATGTAATGGATATAAGAGCATATGGAGGAGGGTGCCTTATAATTTAATAGGACATTCTATCTACAGGCCATACCTCTGGAAGAGGGTTACGGCACGAGAAAAGTCGACATTACCACCACATAGCACGATGCCTATCCGTCTCAGGTTATGGTCCTTTACAGCCTTTGCAAATTCAGGGTTGTATAGGGCAACAGCCAAACCAACTGCAGCGCTGGGCTCGATGCATAGTTTCATGCGGCCCCAAACCAAGTGCATAGCACGCACAATCATCTCTTCCGTCACGATAAAGACATCATCCACGTTTTCCATCACGACCTGGAACGCGATTTCGCCAAGGTTGGTCAAGAGGCCATCTGCCACCGACGGAGGCTTGGAAGGATCGTTCTTTTGCGGCGACTTTAACTTGAACGATCGATAGGTATCATTCACAGTCTCGGGCTCAGCCGCAAATACTTTGACATGCGGCGAGAGTGACTTGGTGGCAACCGAGCAGCCGGACAGCATACCACCACCACCGACAGGTACAATGAGACAGTCAAGAGGTGTTTTTTGTTCAGCTGCCTGTGCGAGAGCTTCCAAGGCGATAGTGCCTTGACCAGCCATCACGTGCGGATGATTGTACGGGTGCACAAAGGTCGCCCCTGTTTCTTCCATGATCTGCTGGGCTGTTGCCTCGCGTGCTGCCTGTGTCGGCTCACATTCGACGACGTGGGCGCCATACCCACGCACAGCTGCTTTTTTGACTTCAGGGGAGGTATTAGGCATCACCACGTGGGCCGTGATTCCGCGTTGCCGTGCAGCGAGAGCCAGTGCCTGCGCATGGTTGCCTGACGAGTGGGTAACGACTCCTTTGCTTGCTTGTGTTTCCGACAAGAGCTGAACAGCATTCGTTGCACCGCGAATCTTGAAAGCTACCCCGCGTTGAGTTTTCACGATCGTTTTCTTATCGACTCATTTCCCTTACATCCTGTCTTTTGCAGTAGTTCACACTTAAAAAACAACTCTACGGGTACACCACAGTGCTCGCTTGCAAGTGCATTCACTGTGGAGTTGGTAAGAATCGGAGTGCGATGTACGTTGATACGAGCTGCTGCGGCTTGAATATCTTCAATGGTGATCATCGCGGGGAGAAAGAGGAAATATCTGATCTGTGTGGGAAAAAAGAAACGCCATAGAGTATACCTTATTGCGCAACGCGCGTGTTCATCTACAGCTTTATATGTGCTCAGAATGAGCTTATATACTTATGTCCACAGCTTATATATATGCCACCAGTACAGAATGGATAACCGTGTAAGGTTGCATTATGTCTTATACCGGTGTATTATTTCTTCTCTGGCCAAGCCAAACGTTCGGGCATACATGTTTCAATATGTGATAGATACATAGCTCTGGTATTGTCTTTCGTCAAATCAGGGTCTTATGATGTATCCGTATTGGGAGTATAGATGTAGAGTAACAGGTAAAGCGAATGAATGCACATCCGTGTGTTTAGCGCGTTACCTATAAAAGATATCATTGCTTTCGCGTACACTTCATTTTATTAGGAATTATTACGCCCGCACTTTGTTGTAATAGTTATTTGACTCGTTTCTAACAATACACTTCCGTATATATCTCACTCACGTCATGTTTTTCTTTTGTTCTGTGTAAAGGAATTATTCTGCTACAAGAAAAATATATCTGTGTGTTCTATACGGTATGTCTATAAGTATACAGTATAAGGATCCAAGTGTAAACCGGTCGGGTAAAATACTACTATTGGAGCGAGGAAGAAATTACTGAACATTGAATATGTCTAAAAATCTTTCTCTCATAATTATAATCATAATATGGGAACAGAAGCAGCAAGAACTACGTATCTTGTGTTACGAAGCAAAGGCTCCACAAGCAGTAAAACCGCGTGCTCAGCTCAGTCACGCCGAGACATGCGTGCAAAAGGTAAACTTGTTCATATCAAGGCGCATAAAAGACGCGTCGCAATCTTTACCTTTATCATAAACGTCCCTTTTAAACAGTCAATCGCACATAACTGTGTAAGGGGAAATTCATCTTCACAGCTAGTATCAGCCCGACGGGAAATTCTAAGCACAGGATCCTCCTGGCCTAAGCTATCATACATGCCAGGTAGACCTTGAGAACCATCGGCATGTGTGCATCCTCCGGCCCGGGACCTGCTAACTCTGGGATACCTTCCGCAGCATGCTCAACATGAAGAGACACCTTCCGCAGCGCTCGCATATGAAGAAAAACGAGAATGTGGGAGAGGGGGGGGGAAGAGCTTTTTTATAGTTTGGTTGGCATAAAGCTGAAGATCGAAAGAAGGTTGTAGCAATGGTAAGTCGCTATACACTCTCTGGTCGCCAGCATGCCTAATAGTGACGTAGAATGTAAATGTAATTACCGCGACGAGCGCTGTGGCCGATGCTGCGGTAGGTTGGTGCCGGTAAAGGGAAGAGAAGTGAGAGAAGTTGCAATTTGGAAGCTGTAGACACTGCGATAACAATAATCTGCGACAACCAGTGTCGGAGTAACTATATAATGCCGCTCTATTGTGCTTAAAAACATTCCAGAGCTGTGCGCCATGCTCATGACTAGATGCATACGAACATCTATAAAAAGAAAAAAAGTGACATTATCATGCTGTGATAGAACATCTATCATGAAGGATATCTCATACGGCACCTCTGTTAGGATCGATGGTATTTATCATAGTATAAAAAATGTGGGGAGAATGGCGTGGTCTGTGCTTTACACCAAGTATACTTTGAAGACAGACTCGCGCTCCAATAAAACGCATCTCCTTCATTACAGTAGAAAAAGCTTGCCAGATTTATGAATCTCACTGTAAGTATGAATGCGCATAATGCTACACACATACAATGCTTGAAACGAAGAAGTTATGATAAGAATGTGTTGGCCTTTGGCAGGTGGTCCATAATACATTTCTTTTCGGCTTATGTATGATACATCGCGAGTGTTTGCTCAGAAGTGTGGCACAGGCAATATGGCGAATAGGGAGTGTCTTTTCTGAATAGTTTGCAGAAGGAATAACGATGAATCATTCTCCGCACTTATGCGTGCAACCGCTTTGACAGAGTTGCGTACCAATGTGTTAAGGTGGCGAATTCTGTAACAGCCTAACAAAGCCTAACAAGTGAGACTGTTGAGTCAAAAAACGACATCAAGCACACTCGATGCCCCGGATTACAATCCAGCTATGCGGACCATAATTGGTAAAATGTTTAGCAAATTGTCGACAACATAACCAGCAAGCCGACCGTCTTCCACCAGCACAGTCAGCTCTCACTATCAGACGACCCGGCTAATCTTTAATCGCTTGATGTGCGCGCAGACGCTAGAGCCAAATAGGTTACTGAAGTCTTTCGTACGTACGACGGCGGACGTCCCAATTGGCCGAAGAGCAAAAATGTCCGCTACGACAGAGACCAACTCGCAAGGGCACAGCCAGCTTACGGTAGGCTCAATATCTATTCCTTTCCGCATGCTCTGTCATATCCAGGGTATGAGCTTATCACCGATTGCTTTGATTTCAACATCCTTTACCTCTCGCTGCGAGAGTGGGTGATTCGGCTTGACCGTAAGTTTACATGAGTCTCGTATCTTGTATAAGAGATATTCATGCTATACTATGGAGAAAGTTGAGCCCCTCTGGCTCTGGACAGCTACAAGCAAAAAGCCAATTCACAACCTGGTCTGGTATGAGTAGTACCTACTTTCTTGTGATGAAATATAATATGCTTGTATGTATACAACGTGCATGTGTTCTTCGCAGCTCACTTCGACTCAGCGAGCAGTGGAACAAAGCAAGACGTATATTATAATATATATGTACGGAGCGATTTATACTGTACTATGCGGTTTACATTTATACCTAGACTCTCGGACAAAGGACGCCAAACAGCAAGAAGCTAGATAACATCGTCACTGGCCCTAGCGATATACACAGCTCAAGAAATTAAGGCATGTGGATGCTCGTAATATATACATATAGTTATGAAGGCCGTCCGAGATACAGTATGAAGCCTTCAGGTAGATCTTTTATCCAAGCAGTGATTTCTTTACGCGTACAAATGGAATAAAAGTCCTCGCGCGTACGCGATACGCGCTAGGCGGAGCGAGACACAAGGCATAACCGTATTCAATGCTGCTCAACTAAATGGACTTTGATCGGAAGAAACCTACTATCAAAAAACAAGATGTAAAATCACCAGAAAAATAAAGTGTGGGTGTGTTGAAAAATGTGATTACAATAATACCCATTTTATTGATTTGGCACGTCCACGCGCCTCGAATTTGACGCGCCCAGTAACTCAGACACCTCTTCCACCTCGAGTCGACAACTCGATCGGCTTTTTCCTTCAATGTACCTCGAAGAGCTCATAATCGAGGGCTTCAAGTCCTACGTTTCAAGGACACACATCACAGGCTGGGATCCAGAATTCAATGCAATCACAGGTCTTAATGGTTCAGGCAAATCAAACGTACTGGACGCCATTTGTTTCGTCCTCGGCATCACCAATCTATCTCAGGTACAGTCTTCCCCTGCAGGTCCCTATATATACTGATATCTATACTGGCAGGTGCGCGCGAGTAACCTTCAAGATCTCATTTATAAGCGTGGCCAAGCCGGTGTCACCAAAGCTTCCGTTACCATTGTCTTTAACAACGAGAACCGAGAGAAGAGTCCCGTTGGTTTCGAGGCTGTCCGCCAAATCACCGTAACTCGCCAGGTACGGCATGAATAACAGATAGCCCATATATACCTAATTAAATGTGACGAAAGGTGCTTATGGGAGGCAGAACGAAATACATTGTCAACGGCCACAACTCCCAGCAGCAGACCGTACAAAACCTCTTCCAATCTGTTCAACTGAATATCAACAATCCACACTTTCTCATCATGCAAGGTCGCATCACCAAAGTCCTCAACATGAAGCCAGCTGAGGTGCTGAGTATGGTCGAAGAAGCTGCGGGTACCAAGATGTTCGAGGACAGAAAGAACAAGGCATTCGTGACGATGGCCAAGAAAGACAGAAAACTCGAGGAGATCAGCTCAGTAAGCTATCCCATCGCTTGACACAGGACGTCATCTCTAAATACCAATAGATCTTGCGTGATGATATTGCGCCACGGCTGGACCAACTGCGAGCTGAAAAGCGTGCCTACCTGGACTTTCAAAAGATCGAATCCGAAATGGAGCGTCTCAATCGGCTCGTTATTGCCTATGAATATCACCGGCACCAGGTAAGCTAGATAGATAAAATCGTCTCATATGATAGCTGACACACTCCTAGCGGAAACTTAACAGATCGAGCGCAGACAATGATGCACGACAAGCTCGTGTACAAGAACTCAGAGAAGCCGTTGAAGTGCTATCGAGTGAATTAGCTACAATCGAGCAAGATAAGAAGGAAGCTCTTGAAAAGGCAAAAGAAGTAAGGATTCACTATGATAAACGTAACAATATATCTCATTCCACCTTCATTAGCATTCTGGTAGCAACGGCACTTATAAGCAACTCGAAAAAAAGACAAACGATTATGCAACCCAACTTATCCGACTGAACACAAAGCGAGATCTTCAAAAAGCCTCGACGACTGACGAACAAAAATCGCTATCATCTCTTGCAACAAACAAAGGCGAGGTACGAACCCAGAGTTACAAAGCTCTAGCAGACTGGCTCATTCCCCTATTTTAGATGGAGCAAACGCTAAACGAAAAGCGAGCAACGTACAACAAAATCAACGAGGAGTACAGCGAGTTTAAAAAAACCTACGACGACAAGACTCAGGAAATGGAAAAGACGTCCGAGTTACTTCAGACGCTTACTACGGGCATCTCCGCCGAAGAGGGTCATGAAAACGGTTATATGGAGCAGCTGCAAAGTAAGACAAATTCTGTAGAGTATTTTCTTTTCTAACCTATCCGCAGTGTCCAAGAACGCGGAAAGCGAAGCCTCCACAGCCGAGGAGAGGGCCAAACTCAAAATTGGACATATGCAAAGAGAGCTACAAGAGAAAGAGCCCAAGTCCGTTCAAGCCAAAAAGCACGACGAGGGCCTTGTGCGAGAACTGGATAGCAAACGCCAGCAAGTGGAAAACCTCCAGGTAATTTACATTGCTCATAAGCTCGAAGGAAGCTCATTTCTTTTCACAGCGGGAACTCCAAGGCCTCAACTGGAATCCTGACCATGAAACAGAGCTGCGAAGCCGAAAGAACACGTTGCGCGATAAGCTGAGTGAGCTGAGCGATGTAAGTTACCGTACTGTTGAAAGTATTGAGCCTTGACGTTTCATCGTTAGAGAGAAGAAAGGCTCGCCCGACAGCTGTCCAATCTCGACTTTTCGTACGCAGACCCAACTCCCAATTTCGACCGCTCCAAAATTAAGGGCCTCGTAGCAGAACTCATTACACTTGATAAGGAGAACTTTGACACATCGACCGCGTTGGAAATTTGTGCAGGTGGCCGCTTATACAACGTAAAATCGGATCGGCCATCAAAGTAGAAGGTGCTCATGTTTGCTACTTTAGGTCGTTGTAGAAAACGAGGTCGTGGGCGCTCAGCTTTTGGACAAGGGCCGACTGCGACGACGATATACCCTTATTCCTTTGAACAAGATCCAGGCGTTCAAGGCTACAGCAGAGGTATGAAGTCTGAGTGAGTCTACTTTGATATGCTCAATGATTGTCCAGAAAATTGCGACGGCACAAAGCATCGGTCCTGGACGGGTAGACCTTGCTCTTACCTTGGTTGGCTACGAAGAAGAAGTTGGACCTGCTATGGAATGGATCTTTGGCAACACCCTGATTTGCGAAGATGCTGCAACGGCCAAGCGTGTGACCTTTGACAACCGGGTCCGCATGAAGTCGGTTACCTTGGATGGTGACGTCTACGATCCCTTTGGCACTCTCTCGGGTGGCTCAAAGCCAAACTCGGGTGGCGTCCTCGTTAAGGTCCAGGAGCTGGGTGGTATCCGCCAAGAAATTGGCGAGTATCGTCATCAGCTCGAAATGGTGGAGACGGAGCTTAGAGACTCCCAGAACACGATTACCGAGTATTCTCAACGCAAGCAGCGACTGGATCTCCAGTCACACGAAGTGTCACTGTTGGAGAACCGACTGAGTAAAAGTACACACGCACAGGTAATTAGAATAGCATCATAACGGCGCATGGGTCTAAAATAGTTTATAGCTCACGCAACAAGTCCAAGATCTGAAGCAGCAGATCGTCGAGCAAGAGAAGGTCGTGGTTGAAGCACAACTGAAACGCCAAAGGGCAGCCGAAAACAGCGCGCGTATCGAAAAAGAGATGAATGATTTTAAGGACAACAAAGATACCAAATTGGCGGAAATGACGGTACATATTATAGATAATTACAATGCGACAAACTGAGCTCTTTCTTCAGAAACGCGTGGCAAGTCTGAAGACTCAGATCAACAAGAGTAGTCAAAAGGCCAAGGACATGCAACGCGCTGTCCAGACACTCGAATTAGAAATCGGTAAATAATCACCTGCTCCCGTTTCAATTCTACTAACGCGCCAAAAGAGCAACTCGAGGCCGATATCAACTCTTGTGAGCAAGACATGATGCGTGTGCGCCAGGCGATTGATGACTACAAGCAGTCCACTCGCGAAATGGATGAAGAGATAGCCCAAGTTCAGGTAAAGGAGAACCAGGGCGGTTTTTGAGTAACTGAACGCGGTCTATAGAGCGATATGGAACAAGCTCAAGAGGAACTGGCGCGAGAGACACATGAGATGAATGCTCGCAATGAGGAGCTCAAGGAACTGGAAGACCTCCACAAGACCAAATCTGAACAAGTCGTGGAATACAACCTGGAGATCCAAAAGATAACACACGAGCTGGAAAAGCACAATAGGGAGCACCAAGGCTCACGGCAGGTGATCCAGGACCTTGAGAGCGCCAATGATTGGATTACCGACCAAAAACAGTACGTTCCTCAGTAACCGTGCGATTCATAATGTTGACGCAGTTCTAGGTTATTTGGCGAGCCCAACACACCCTACGACTTTAACGGCGTGAATATCTCAGATACCAGAAAGACCTTGCAACAGCTAACGGACAAACACGACTCGATGCGGAAAAAGATTAACGTGCGCGTCATGAATATGATTGACAAGTAAGGCTCGATCTATGCAAGAAACCCTCCCGCTGATTTCTCTACAATTATAGCGTCGAAAAGAAGGAGGCGTCACTCAAGACAATGATGACCACTGTTCAGAAGGACAAAGAGAAGATTGAAGAAACCGTTCAGTCTCTGGATGAATATAAACTCGAGGCACTGGAACGAACATGGACCAAAGTTAACAAGTAAGAATGCCTCAAAGGCTGGCAAAATGTAGACTCATTGTTTTTGGAAAAAGGGACTTTTCGGAGATCTTTGGTGACCTGCTGCCGGGTAATGCTTGTCGTTTACAAGCCCCAGAGGGCAAGGCGATCTCCGATGGTTTAGAAGTCAAAGTCAACCTGGGTGGTGTATGGAAGCAGAGTCTGACGGAACTTAGTGGTGGCCAACGGTATGTTAATTCTACCTGAGCAGAAAGTCGTTAGAACCCAACTAACACGCGGGTGATTTCAGGTCCTTGATTGCCTTATCGTTGATCCTGTCCCTGCTGCAGTTCAAACCAGCGCCAATGTATATTCTCGACGAGGTCGACGCGGCCCTGGATCTGTCGCACACTCAAAACATCGGCCACTTGCTGCGCACGCGTTTCAAGGGCTCCCAGTTTATTATCGTATCTTTGAAAGATGGTATGTTTAATAACGCCAACGTCCTGTTCAAGACGCGGTTCCGAGACGGCACATCCGTCGTGGAGGTGAGATTTTTGAAAAAGGGAGGCTTGACAAAAACAGATCACTGACATGCATCACTACAGCGGACAACGCCAAACAAGCAGCTGCATTCCGGGCGCAAGCGCCCACGCGGCGAAAAAGAAAACAGGCCTCTGGCTGCGTAACCGCGTTTGTTGCCATGTTTTTGAGCTTTTTGAACAAAAAAATAAAATTTTCGCAGCGCGTTTTAGCGCGTCTTTACCTGTCACCCACCCGTCTACTGCTCATGGAGAATAGCAACAAACGTCCCTTTGCATCCACGTCGACCACTACAGACAACAAGAGCCCTGCCAAAAAACAGGCAACACGGCAGGTGTCGTTGCTGTCCATGTTCAAGCCGAAAGAAAGCAAAGCGGCCAGTTCCACCGTGGACGAATTGCAAGTGACCGAAACCCGCGATCCGGCAGCACTGTTCCAAAATCTCGACGACGAATCCAAAGCACGCCTTGAACTCGAAATCAAAAACCTTCGCTACGAGTGGCTCAAGGTTCTAAAGGACGAACTGACCAAACCTTACTTCCTTGAGGCAAGTGGCCTGAAGAGCTCCTTTTTTTTTCTTCTGCCTGCATCGTCTTAACCCCCTTTGTCACAAATATTTAGCTCAAGAAATTCCTCAAGGCCGAAAGTTCCCAATACACCATCTATCCTCCAGGTATAGGGCATATTACGGATATTTTCTCCTCTGCAAACAGGCACTGACGGGATAAGCAATCTGTACATAGACCGCAACATTTATACCTGGTCGCACTGCCCGCCTAACAATGTCAAAGTGGTCATCATTGGCCAAGGTACGCCGTTGAAACCGTTTTGCCGGGACTCAGCACAAGCTAAAAACAATACACACATGTATCTTAGATCCATACCACAACGAAAACCAGGCACATGGACTGTGCTTCTCTGTCGTCAAAGGCGTTAAAGTACCTCCATCACTTGTCAACATTTACAGCGCCTTGCAAAAGGACTACCCTGATTTCAAAAAGCCTAACCATGGTTATTTGGATAACTGGGTCAAAGAGGGTGTCTTACTCCTCAACGCATGCTTGACCGTCCGGGCTCACAATGCAAACAGTCATGCCGACCACGGCTGGGAAAAGTTTACAGGTGAGTGCACGTTCGCAAGACAAATGTGTGAGACTGACTACGCTTCCTGCAGACGCTGTGATCAAGCACCTGAATGAAAAGAAATCGCATGTCGTCTTCATGCTGTGGGGATCCTACGCGCAAAAAAAGGGCGCCAAGATCGACAGCAAGGTAATACAAAAGCAAAAGGATAGTAAACTTTAGTCATCTTACGTCTGTTTCGTAGAAACATCTCGTCCTCAAGTCAGTCCACCCATCTCCGCTCTCGGCTCACCGTAAGTCAATGTCAACTCATATTTCTCGGTCTTCTCATTCTTTCTCTGTGATGTAGGCGGTTTCTTTGATTGTGGGCACTTCAAGAAAGCAAATGAATATCTGCGCGAAAACGCACGTGAACCGGTGAACTGGAATTGTCTGGATGACTAAGGAAAACGATATTACATGATAAAAAATAAAGAAGGGAAAGAAAAACGCGGAAAGAAGGTCAATATAATACAAGAAGGGGCTTGGTATTACAAGCGAGTGGGGTCATCAGGGTTTTTTGTCCTAGAGTCGCGTTTACACATTGGGCAGCGGCTGTTGAGCACCAACCACTCATGTACGCATGTTTTGTGAAAGTGGTGGCCACACCTTTTGTTTCGTTCCAAATACGTAAGTAAACGCGTCAATATAAAACCGAGAGCAAAAACCATACCATAATTTGCAAAGAATATCGCCGTCATCATAGGTGGAAAGACAAATGGCGCAGACTTGATCTTGCTCGTTGGGGATTTCGATGGGGGTGTATTCAGGCTCGTTCTGGCCCTGTGTCTGGGTGTCGTCTTCAAAACCAAGTTGGTGCCATATCCGATCCCAAAAGCCGACGGATGAATCCTGTTCTTGGTTTTTGCCTGCCATGGGGTGCTTCTTGGGCACGGACTGCATCTCGATATCCTCCAGGGCGGATGGCCGTGCGGGAGCTACAACCACCGGTGCTGCAGCGTGAGGTTTACTTGATCTAAATTGGTATACGGGTATTCTCGCAATCTCTTCTGTTGACGCGCCTCCCATATCGACTGCATCCCCCACGTGTAACACGCGCATACCAACTAAAAAAAAAAGGCCCGATGATATCAGTCATTCAGTCATCTGTAGAAAACGACAGGAAGTTAAGTACTTACCAAGTACGCAAGGTAAGCAGAATATGACGGCTGTGCAGAGTAAGATGGGGACGGTGACGATGATATATCCATAGACGATGAGGACGAGAGAAAGGTAATAGAGCGGAACAGCTGTTTCCGAGCAGGTGGTAGAGGTGAAGATCATGTAGTTTCCAAATATAAACCACATGAAGGCGAAAACATCCAGAGCGGACTTGGCTCTGGAATGAAATGATTCATTAGCCTGCCATTTGCAACAGAAATTGAAGCATCACACCACATACCTATCGACCCAGCTCGTCAACATTGAATCGCGATAGATGGGCGCTTGATTCACATGGTGTGCCGCAGGAGCAGATGATGCAGATGCAGATGTCGCACCTGCGGCTGTGGCTGTGGCGGGGGCTGCAGAAGAAGAAATATGCCGCTGGCTGGATAGGATGGTGGTTGTACGTGGCGGAGAAGAAGGAGGTACGACGGAGGATGTATGCTGATAAGCGGTGGAGAGGGTAGCAGCGGTAGCAGTAGTCGTCGTCGTCGCCGTTGGATTAGTAGGTATGGCTGTGGTGGTAGTAGTAGCAGTAGTAGTAGGTAGAACAGGAGGAGAGGAAGAAGGTGAGGAATGGATGGTGACGGTGGGGTGGTTCCGCAGAGTAGTGATAGCTGAAGTTGCAACAGGGCGTCGTTCAGTCATGGCGTAGATCTCGCCCGCTTCCTGACGAGAAGCTAGATCAGGATTGTTGGTTTGTTGCAAACGTCTCCGTGGAACAAGGTGGAGATAGACAGAGATCGGGCAGGAAAGAGCGAGGCGGAGGATGTAAACGGTGAGGAAAACTCGTAAAGGTTTGTCGCAATACATTTCCCAGGAGAACAGCAGGACGATCATCGTGGCAATGATCTTTTATTCAGTCGATAAAGTATAAGTTAGCACGACAAAAGAGAGATCCTTTGAAAAAGGAGTAATAGAGTATAAAAGGAAAAACAAGGGGGTAAAAGAAGAAAGGAAAAAAAAATAAAAAAAGATATGATAGAGGTACGTACCTGTATTGCCACCAGCGTCAAGGAGAAGGCCAGAATAAACTTGGAAGTACGCGAGCTGCGTCTCCAGTTCAAAGCAAAATGAGTGAACCAATGGGAACGTACACGGCGCGAAGTCGGTGCTGCACTTCTGGAGAGGTTGACGGCATTGGAAGGGGAATTGGTGAGGATCCGTTGGAGGGCAGGGCGGGTGGAGGAACTAGAAGACGACGAGGACGACGTCGAAGTCGTTGAAGGTTGATGACGATGACTGAGAGTAGCAGTAGTAGGCATGACTCTCACTCCAATGCAAACAATGAAGGTCGTTCAGTAATAAAAAGCAAACGACTGGTATATAACGGTTATGCGATTACATGCAAATCAGAGGAAAAGAGAAAGAAAAAGCAAGAGCAAAAGAGCAACAAAGGGAGAAGACAAAAAGAAAGAGAGCAAGAGAGAGAAAGGAATAGAAATACTAAATAGGAAGATGTGAGATAGGTTGGAATAGAATACTGTGTGTATCGCCGAGCGGGCAAATGGATGGCCGGATAGCCGAGCCAGTTGAATGTGTTCTAGCTTGATTAGCTAATCATTCTTTTCTTGATCTTCTGCCTCGTACAAGAATATCCCATATTGTTTTATATCTGAGTCGTCCATTTGACGTGCTCGTCTCTGTACACTATGATTCATCATGTATCCTTCTATCTTGCGATTCACCTTTCTGCCATGTCTGTTCGCCTTTCCTCTCGTTTCCCAAGATACACCATCATCTCGCCCTTACTCAATGGCTGCTGTACTACTCTATGTACTGGCGCGTTTGCTCCTTTGCACTCTGTCCAATTTTGCACTTTTTGGGGCTGCTTCTTGAGCACAGCTGGGAAGTGTGTCCTGGCGGTTGGCTCTAATAACTCTTATGAAAACTGGATGTCATCAACTACGGATAGTAAAAGACGTCCTCAGTACTGCTCGCTTCGGACGTCATAGGCTCCATTTGTGCATAATGACTGGACGTTATGATAGACGTGTGGACAAACCTCAATTTGACAACACGAAGCTCTTATTTTCTGGCTACGTCTCATTCAAGCCTAAGCTCAAATAAGTCCGTTCTAGATTCTGACAATGGGGTTATACATACTTGTTGTCCCATTGTCAAAAACGAAAGACAAAGAGATGAAGAAAAATAAGAGCGAAATCAGTAACGAACGCGCGCCCTTCCTTTGGCAAAAGAAGCTTTAAAAATCCAACCATCCGATTTATTTTGTTTTTTAATAGTTATGACATATTTAGGAGCTTCCGGATGCTGCAGCGGAAGGCTTCTTCTTTCGCTCAGCCTCCTCTTCTTTTTCAGCTTCGATTTCTGCCACTACAGCCTCCACTTCCTCATTCTCGAGAATTTGGATCGTTTTATCCGACGCCATCACGGCGATTTCGATATTCTTGGCTCCGGTTTGAACGACCTACATTCGTGCATGCATGAGTAAAAAAAGAAATCACAGAAGATCATCCCCTTTTCTCCATCATAAAGTGTTTGTATTTACCTCCAAGAGGGACTTGACGGCCAGTTTCACCGTCGCGTTTCTGTCCATATCATCGGTGTAGTTTTTCTCAAGGAACTCGCGCACCGTTTTTGAGCTTCGTCCGATTGCATTGGCCTATACACAAATAAGTACACCACTTGCCTGTGGTTGGCTCCACTTTACCTTCCAAGCAGTATAGATACCAGATGGCTCGGTCATGTAGAGTCTTGGCGCATTGTTATCAAAGCCGACGACCAATGTAGAGATACCAAAAGGACGCACACCACCACTTTGGGTATATTTCTATTTGGATATAGACGGCACGGATGAATATCAGGCAGGTTCAGCTACAACAAAAGAAAAAGGTTACCTGTTGGACTTGAGCAATGTGACGCGTAATATATTCGACACTCGGAGGATCCTCGACGGTCAAACGGTGACTTTGGCATTCGATTCGTGCTTTGTTGACCAGGACACGTGCATCGGCAGTAAGACCTATAATACGTTGTGTAAGGACAAGCGCCTCCATAGAGAGCTATCTATTTGTACCAGCAAAGGCCAAGGCAATGTGGTCGTCAAGCATGCAAATCTTGCGAACGGTTCTGGGGTCTTGCAGTTTCAAGACTGACTTTTTTTCGACACCGAGGACAGCAACATCTTTGCCACGGACACCAACCTATAGGCACCCATTTGAATTAGAGGAAATAAGGCAAATGAAGGAACGAGAAAGGTAATAAAAGGAATCAAAGATGGAATGCTTACAGCGCAGGTACCCTTTCTGACGGCCTCTGAAGCGTATTCGACCTGGAAAAGATGGCCGTCAGGTGAGAAAACGGTCAATGCACGATCGTAAGAGGACATGATGTATTAACAAGTATCAAGACAACGATAAAGGGGTGAATTGAGGTCCGTATCGTAAGCCCAGCGGGGACGCGTCGCCTTGTGTCGGCTGCCCAACGTCATTTTCAAAGTCACATTTCAACTCGGCATTACAACTTGCCATTTTACCTTCACCGCACAATAGCAAGTTAATTTATTGTGTTCTGCCGTCGCTTTTCTTTTTACTCCCTCTTTTCATGTACTATAGAAGTACTCCCTGTATGGTCCCTATACGGCATATGATTCTTCACTTGTGCTCTCATTCCATGATTCCCTTGGTGTTGTTTTGACCTCTTCAGGATTACACGTTACACAACGCAGCTCTCACTTAGTAAAATAATATCTACTTGATGTCCTAGATTCCTTATACGCTCAGTTTTGCCGGATTGTTTGATACTTCAAGTCCAAGCAAACACCTACTATGTGGTATATCCCTATTTGTACAGTTAGCTCTTGAGGAAATAGGCAGCTCACGTGAGCATAAATGTAATGAGATCAAGACAAAAAACCTGCCGCGAGTTCTTGTCTTTATGCCCAAGCTCAAATGTGTCCGGCAAATCCACTGCGGAGCGTCAGCCATAGCTGCATACAGTGTGGAAAAATACCAAATGTCTCCTCTATATCTACCGGCGGATTATTGCATAACTTAACACACATGCTGTGTTCCATTTGTATATGCTTGCTGTAATATGTGCACGACTAAGCACATTCTGCAGTTCGTAGTCATTTATGAAGCTATCTTCAAATATATCAATATGCTCTGCTCGTAGGGTAGCTATATGTACTCTACATGAAATTGTTATTCTACCAAGCATCGTTCTATGTGGGGTCTCTACATCTAAAGTGGTAGTCATACACTATGAGTAGCATGTTCCAGGTGACGTTTATGACCCTGATAGTCGTAATACCACAGCGTCGCCCAAGATCACCATACTGATCATGGCATGGTTATGATTACCGGGATGTCTCGTTCCACCTTCACTTGCCGGACATTCTACATAGCATTATTATTGAATGGCGATGAGTATGAATATGAGTTGCGAAAGATGCTCATGTCAGGCACACTAATATAACTACGCGTCATGCGCAGGTGGCTTGCTAAGCATAATATGGTGATATAGGCAAGCAATTATTACGCTGATGTCCTATTCTCTCCGTTAGATGGGTGTATACACATAGCATTTTTTATGCTCAAACGATAGGATTGTTTTGCAGTATTAATTCGCACGCATGTAGGAGTCGAACGGAATTGAATCGCCTGAGATTGTTATAAAGAATAAGTATAAATAAGGAAATGCGGTGTGTTACATACTCAGGCACATATGTACGTATAGCCAGTGCTTTAATGGCGGTGCAATCGGCCAGCAAGCAAAGGCATGTAATGTAAACGTTGCACACTAAAATATTGCCCTTCCTTTTCTTCAACGAACGGCTGAAAGGTTTCCAAATGGTCCATTATTGCCTATGCACTCATGCGGCTTGTAATGCTTGTGTTATCCATCTTGCCTTCGGCGCTTTATTCAGCCACACGCCTGACGTGATCGGTCTGACAACAAGTGGTGAAAAAAGATGGACTGTAAATGATCAGTCGTGCGAAAATAATAATCTAGAAAGGTAATCGCCCGGCGGTGATGTATGAGTACACACTTGTATTGCAATGAAAAACGTGACCGTGGGCTTAAAGCTCAATGAAGTGGGAAAACAGTCTACACGTGTGGAACAAAACAAGCTACGGGTTTATAGATGACATGACATGGTATCCATGTAAATAAATGATATATTGTGTAGTATAATGAACTTCTGGTTTTAGGTGAATAGGAATGTCCCTTGAGCCTCGCTAGAATAATGATGCGGTGCATATGAATAAAATAAGCGCGGGTATTCTTTTTTGGGGATGAGAGAGGTCCCTGACGAAATCGAACTTCTTCGGGAAAAGCTGGTATTGTAGCGGGGAAGGCTTGTTTACAAATAATAGCGGATTTTATTGGCGCAGAACGTGGGAAAACGAGGATTAAACCGTAAAAGGGGACAACCCCACATAATACGTACGCCACGGCACTGCACGCACAGGGCTGGCCCCGACTCTCCCTTGATTGTTATTCAAAAGGCGCGACCGCGTCTCCTTTTGCGCTTCATCTTCTCTTTCTCTTTCCTCTTCCTAGTGGCATGGTTTATCTGCACCGACGTCTGCCTTCTCTCCTCTTGTCCCGCACTCAGCTGGCGCGGAAGCCCGCTTTTATGAGTCAGATGGGTCTCAAGCGCATGATGTCCACCCGTAAGAACATACCATAGCAACACAACAGAATATGTACTCACCGTCGCAATCCACTGTACAGCTGCTACTGAGCAGGCGTGTGAACCTCAAGAGCCCCACTTCTTGGAGTCTGTGGAGAAGTACTTTGACCAGGCTGCCAAGTTGAGCACCGTGCCTTCTGGTACGCTCAATCATATTCGGGCTGTGGACAGCGTACTCCGCGTCACCTTCCCTATTGAAGTCGACGACGGCAAGTTTGAGGTTATCGAAGGTATGTCACTTGTCCCATTTGCATTCCAAGAATAACCCGTTTGTCTCCATTAGGCTACCGCGCCCAACATTCCCGCCATCGCCTGCCGGTGAAGGGTGGTATTCGTTATTCTGAAGCAGTGGACCTCCAGGAGGTTGAGGGTAGGTTGAGACTGGCTCGTGTCAAAGTATATCCTTCTTATCCTATCCATAGCCTTGGCGTCTCTCATGACGTATAAGTGTGCAGTTGTCGACGTGCCATGTAAGTCCAATTTGGGCAAATGATAAAAGTGGGCAGATTGACTAAACTGCCTCCCTTCGCTTATTGCAACCGCAGTCGGTGGTGCCAAGGGTGGTATCAAGATCGACCCCAAGCGCTATACAGTCGACCAGTTGGAGCGTATTACGCGTAGATATACCATGGAACTCTGCCAAAAGCAGTTCATTGGCCCCGGCGCTGACGTCCCTGCTCCTGATGTCGGCACTGGCCCCCGTGAGATGTCCTGGATTATGGACACTTACCGCCAATTCAACCCCACCGACGTCAATGCTCAGGGTTGCGTTACGGGTAAACCTTTGTCCCAGGGCGGTGTGCGCGGACGCACTGAGGCCACTGGCCTTGGTGTCTACTACGTAAGCGAACGTGTCTTTCTTTTTCATGCTTTGCTTAATTCGTTCTGTTACTTTTGTCCAGGGCATCCGTGAGTTCTTGAACTACCCTGAGGTGCAGCAGCGTACTGGTCTTTCGGGAAAGATCAAGGACACACGCGTTGTGATTCAAGGTTTCGGTAACGTCGGCTATTACGCTGCCAAGTTCTTTGAGAACAACGGGTAAGCAATGAGGGTGACACGTCACACTAGTCTGACGTGGGAAATTTGAATGGATAGTGCTACCATCGTAGGCATTGGCGAGTGGAACGGCTCTATTTATGACCCCAATGGTCTGGATGTCGAAAAGCTCTACAAGTACCATCGCGAGAACGGCTCCTTCCGCGGTTACTCTGACAAGGCACAGCTTCTTGAGAACTCTGCCCAGATTCTCGAGGTCGACTGTGATGTTTTGATTCCGGCTGCCTTGGAGCGTCAAATTGGTCTGCGTAACTGCAACAACATCAAAGCCAAGATCATTGGCGAGGCTGCCAACGGTCCTGTCACGCCCGCCGCCCACGAGCACCTTGAAAAGAACGGTCAAGTCGTGGTGCCCGATCTTTTGCTTAACGCCGGTGGTGTCACCGTCTCGTACTTTGAGTGGCTCAAGAATCTGTCTCACGTGCGGTAAGCGTGGTTTATGCTTTGGGCGAATTCATCTCTAAACAAATATTCTTTCGTTAGTTTCGGCCGTATGAACAAGAAGTGGGACGAGTCCGTGCGCACCAAGATCCTGACTGTGGTCGAGGAGAACGCTGGGCGTACCCTTACTGAAGCTGAACGCCGTCAGCTGGTTCACGGTGCTGAGGAAGCCGACCTTATCTATTCCGGTCTGGAAGACACCATGGTAAGTTCAAAAGACAAGGGGCAGAAAATTCTGGCAGATTTATTAACTCTATCATTGCGACATAAATAGATCTCTGCATGCGAGGGTAAGAAACGGCAACAGCTGTAGGTATTTCATATGTTTAACTAATACATGTTTCTCTTCCTATTCAGAAACGCGCCAGACTGCCAACCTCAAGGTGAGATCGAAAGGAAATTTTAGTTTTGGAAAACACTAACATTTGACCGTATATTTTGTTCAGAACGTCGACTACCGTACTGCTGCATTCATCAATGCTATCCAGAAGATTGCCGCCGTCTATGAAGGCTCTGGCATGATTTTCATGACTTAGAGCAATCATTTATACAAGCCCTCAATTATATAATCCATATCGCAGTGTGCAACACAATCAACGATGCAAAGAACTGTCGAATACATTTACCTGACAAAAGACCACCAGATATATCATATTCCTATTGTAAACCATTGATTTATCTTCTTAAATACTAGTCTTTTATGAGACAAGTATCCAGAGACATACATATCGGCTTAATATCCATTCATGGAAGCAGTCGGTTTCAAAGGGGCAGAATAAGCCACCAGGCACAGCTGCCACGCTTTTGACACCTTTGCAAAATGCTCGTCAGCGAATTACAACCCGATCAGCGCAAAGCTCTCCAGGTACAGACGCTCTCAAGTAAGAGGAGCGTGGGACACTCATGATTACATTAAGGACCTTGTTTCCGATGTACGCCATCTATATGAAGCCTTCTCAGTGGACTACATGACCGACTGGCAGACGAGAGTCGCGGAAGAGAAGAAACAGCAGCAGCGACAAGAACGCCCTACGGTCGTCCAAAAGGTAACCGATTGGCTAAAGAGTAGGGCTTGAAATAATAAGAGTATAATAGGTGGAGAAAGCATGTAATGAAGCTGGTTTGGAAGCTGTTGCCCGATACTATCCAGTGGAAAGCAATTATTACGACTGGCCATTGCAGCAGCGCGCGTATGTGTATCCAGAAGAATACATGATAGTACTAATTATGCCAACAGTTTTCGATTGCTGGCGCCTTCCGAGGCACACATGTGCAAAAGTGTCATTATGGTGAACAAAGGTTACTCCCCGCAACCTGGGGCCGATATTTTAGGTAAAAAATGGACATGCGTCCCTACATTAAGACGTGAGTTTACGAGTCCTCCACATAGATCCATTGAATTCCCAGTATTATTGTGTCATGACACAAGTAGGTATCATGAGAACTCGATATCCGTCAAGCTAATTCGTTGCTTAGTACATTGCGCCCGTCAACACACAAAAAATGATGCATTTTGCACGCGACCTCAAGAACCGCACCATCGGCAAAAAGTACTACAACTTTAGGCTGGCGCCCACAGAGGTAATGTAGATAAGGATGAAATAAAGCAAAGTTCTCATTTGTTAATTTGTGCACGTTTAGGTTTCGCTTGAGCTGACTGGGTTTGAGAAAGGTGGCGTCTGTCCTATCGGTGAGTCATGTTTGTGCATACATGTACGGTTTTTAACCGATCTATGTGCGTTTGTTAGGTATGGACCAGCCAGTTCCAGTCATTCTTGCTGAGTCGATTACGAAACTCGACCCACCCGTCCTATTTATTGGAGCAGGCCACATTGACTGGAAGTTGGCCTTACCAGTACAAGACTTTATCAAGGCAACGAACTGCATGGTCGCTGACCTAGAATAAATTTATATAGAAGACAAATACACGAGAAAACATCTATTTGCTGAATTCTACAACAGCATACTTTCCGCTACAGCGCCACTCGTTGGGACTCACTGTCTTCTCGAGCTCCTCCTTGACACCTTCTTTCAGGCCCACGATCGTATCGGCCTTGTTTGTGCGGAGCGACACGATGCTCGTAAAGTTGTCCGCCAGGTCCTTGCCAATAGCTTCCTTGAAGGGGGTCGTCACGGGCCAGTCGCAGCAAGACACTAGCTTTCTAAAGTTCAAGTCGCCCTTGAATATAACCAGGTCTGACTTTTTGAGGTCGTCGAAAAGATCTGAGGCCTCTTGGCGCATAAAACGGTAAGGCAAACCATAGCACCAGAATGGATGAGCCTGGACCTCCAGGCGGCCTTCGGTGACATACGATTGCCATCGCTCGACCAGCTTGATCAGAGCTTCTTGATCCTCGGGGGTTGGCTTCTTGGGGAAAAAGTCCGGGTTCTTGCAGCATTCAAAGAGAGCAGGCACGTCCTTGGGCATCACATCCGATACGAACCATGGAATAGTCTTGGCGTTGAAAACGACCTTGGCAGCCTTATTAGTCTGCAGCATCCAGTCGGCAAGCACAAAGTCGACAAAAAGCTCGAAACCTATTCACAGACCACTTAAGTTAGGACACGCGTATAGAAAGGGCACTGCAGTTAGAAAGCTTACCCGAGTTATCAAGAACAAAATCCACACGACCTTGGTTCAGTTGAGCGAGTTTGTCCCACAGAGCATCGGTATCGTCCACGATAATGCGCTTCTTCTGCTCCGCCAAATGTTTGGCTTCGATGGCCTGAAGACGCTTGATGTCTTCCTCAGTCATGTTGGTCAACAAGCTCAGGTCGGTAGCATTGCCCCACAGACAGACCTGCAGCAACTCTTGATAGACAATCTCTTGCTTTTCGATCGGCAAAGGTTCAATCATGGTGGGCATCTTGCGAGCGAGTTCAAAGACGGAGGCCTGAGATCCACGGAAGGTCTCAACCTTTTGGTTCTCAAAGATATCGAACTCCTTCCAATGGGTAGACAGGCTGAAAAGTTCGCGCAGACGACGATAGAGGTAGCACTCGCAAAAGAGCCACGTGGCACTGAACCAGGTCAATCCTTGGAAGTATTCCTGGATATGATGGTTCCACACCGCCGTATCCTCTTCGTCATCTTTCAAAAGACTACGTTGAACGCGTTAAGTTTTGATATTTTCTTGCTTCTGGGGCTCATTACCGAAGAGGCTTGTCAGCAGCAATTTCGTCCATGATAGCTTCGATGCTGGCAATAATGGCGTTGCCCTCCGCCTGAACTTCTTCCGATTGCGACTTTGCAACCGTGTCGCGCATGTCGGCAATGGACTTCTCAAGGATAATTGGCCATCGACGGACAGTGCTATCCCAAGCGAAACTGCCCTTCTCCGAGGACCTGTAGGCAGGGTAGGGCGTGTTGTTTGGTGTAATGTTCGTCATGGCAGGAAAAACGCGGGAAGAAGAACCGCGGAAGAATTTCTTCCGCCGTTAGTGCAGAAATATAAGATGAGAGATCTGTTCTACCGCTGAAACCAAATAATATCATGTTGATATCAGATTTTACTCGACCGCTTGGTATGTACTCTCTTTTTCTTTTCTTTTTCTTTCAGATCGCATCTTATACGAATCTCCAAATGGGATACAGTAGCTATCTATTATCACATAATGGCGAGTTATATGATCATCTAACTGCTATTAATACAATATCGGCATGCGCACAGTAGAGCTTTCTTTACAAGCGTGTTTGTATTCTCTATTATGATATACGTGCGTACACGCACCCGAAATAAAAAGCTCTCTAGCTGCATATCTTAGTATTGAACAGCTTAACATGGTATCTGGTAACACTCCAGCGCCAGACTTCTTATAACGTACTTTGCCTCTAGATCGGTTGCGCCACATACCGGGGCATTGTCTTAAGATAACCTTTGCATCAAAAGGATATGTTTGAAGAATAGACATTGACTATCGCTGGTACTACGTACGACCTAAATTGAAGATACATATGAAAACTCATATGAGGAGCAACGTACATTATCCTCATGAGCTATTGGTCCAAAGATTCTGGAACATATTTGCATATGATAAAACACCTCAAATAGTGCCTAAATTACCGCTTATAAAACTCATACATAAATAACGAACACTATAATGAAAATACACTGGACAAGAAATATGCAAACTCTGACCGTTCAATGATATATATATCAGATTTCGTCATATATATGTGCGTGTGTACGATACAGCAAACGAGTTCCAATTTACGCACGTACTATACACACTGATGGCTTCCTCAAGGGAGGTTAACTACATTATATTTACTGTACATGCAAGGAAGGGTAGCGTAAACATGCAAAAATTTGCGCCACGTGGACATAAGTATGGGTTGCTTCTTTGATATTCTTACGCCATTATTCGTGAAATGTAGCACATCATGCTCTAGGATGCAGCTGGGCTAATCTGTGTTTGCCCCGTAAATAGAAAGGCACGGCTGAATTACATACATATGTTTATCAACAAAGCGCTCTATGCCATGCAGTGGCACATAGGTACATAAGATTTATCACCAAAATTTAGCCGGAGAGAAGGAAGGCAATGTTGGTCATGGCGCCTACCCAAAAAAATTTGGCTAATTAAGGCTTTCTGGGATGTACATCTGACATTATGTGAAGGTTTATTTTAAGTGGGTTGTGCAAACGAAGAACAGGTCTGCAAAGATCTGTGAATCGGTATGCTATATGGGTATGGCAAACTGCAATCAAATACATACTACAAAAAACTATTCACAGCAAAAATGTGCGCTATGATAACAATTGGGATGGGAAGGCGGGAGATGAGATATATCTGATAACGCCGGGAGAGAGATATTAAGTGGCATTGTCATCTTGTTGTCGATGGGCTTGCAGTTGGCGACTGCTGGAGTATCTGCGGGGCGGACTAGGTACTTGTTGCATCTGGGGCGTACTTGTCATAATCTCCCCATCTTGCGTCGCTTTAGGAAAATAGGACGAAGAATCGCTAGGTGACCGAGCAATGGGGTGTTGCGGCTCGGGTATAGGCAAATATGGCGATGGAGGGTTTGGCATATGCATGGCGGGCGGTGGACGCATCAAGAGCGGGGAGTCACTGCTGCTTGTTGTGGATGATCCGCGCATGTCGTAGGGCGTGGCAGGTGCTGATGTAAGCTGGGTAATATCAAGATAGCTGCGGGGCCGCTCCATGGCAAATTTCGGCGGTGGTAAGTTGTTTTGCAAGGCAGTCTGGATGCGGCGCTCCTTTTCATAGTCGCCCCATTTTTTCATGACAACACGGGAGCTATCAAATTCGCCTTCTTCCTCGGCATGGCCCCGGTCAGCTTTGCCCTGGCCTTGAACCTTGCGCGTATCGCCCCATGAGAAATCGTCGAAATGCCAGTAGGCGTAGGTCGGAAGCACGAAATTCCACACTGGCAGGGATAATAGATAAATAAGCATCCACCCTACATAGACGATTTTGCGCGACGTCATAAGAATCAGCAAGGCAGGAAGACCCAGAATAAGCGCCAACAAAATCAATGGGATAATTGCAGGCTGGCCGAGGATGGCAAGGATAATCAGATACAGGGTGAAGGAGATGGCCGCAGGAAGCGCGAGTGTGCCCACGAGTTCCATAAAGACGACGAACTGCATCGAGAAGCAGAATGTACCGCACAGATCATGAACAAGGACGAGCTCCATGAGATTATGGATTGTTGAGTTGATCCAGCGCCGACGCTGCGAAAGCAGAACCTTGAATGTGTCCGGTACGACTGTCTTGCATCTGTATTGTTTGTGAGCATGATAAATAAAGCTGTGGGCGCTTTGACTTACGCTGCTTGCGGTACAAACATCATTTTTCGTTGCGGGAATGTTTTGAGCATGAGTGTGGAGAGATAGCGGTCCTCGCCGAGAAGCAAAAGATTCTTTTTGTGTAATGTGTCGACAACATTTTCCGAGTAATGCTCGACAATGTCGGGGTTCGCAAGGATCGGGACCCAGTAGCCATTGGGTCCTTTGGGCGCCTTGATACGATACATACAGAAACATCCAGGCAAGCAAGTGACACCGCCGAATATCGACTCAAAAGCCTTACTCTGATGATGTGAGATGTAGTACTCAAATACTATTTCACGACGCGTCCATGTTAGAATACAAGAAAAATAAGCAGATCTAACTTCTTACCTTGTATCATGCTGACCCAGCCCGCAGTTTTATTGGCGATTCGTGTCTCGCCGCAGAGCCCAGAAATATCAGGGTCCTTAACCGCACATGAAATCAGGCGGGAGAGGGCATCAGGAAACAGTTTCGTATCGGCATCCACCATCAGAGTAAGCTCGTACCGGTCAGCCGGTACACCCGTGATACGCCAAATGCTGTTGAAAAAGCAGTACTCCATGGTCGTCATACGCTCGTCAAATATGACTTTTTGCATGAATTGCATGAGGATAATTTGAGAGTCGCGTTTGCCACGGTTTCCAGGTTTCTTTTCATCTGCTTCTTCTGGAGTGCCACACTTGACAATAGTAATCATAGGCACACGCTGCTGGTGGGCTGGATCGACGGTTGCATCGTCATACTGATAGAATCCCGCATAAACTTTAGCCATGTTATTTCGCCTCGCGCCGTCCGCAACAGCAATATAGGTCAATGGTTCGACTTGATCTGCAGGCTCGAGTAAGTCACGCATCATTCCCACACATATATCAGGGGTCGACATCTCTTCGCCATGGCCTGTAATGATGCCATCGCATACAACCAGCAGGAGCTTGTGTGAATTGGGGTAGTCGCTTGTAGCAATTGAGTCGAGGGTGGTGCGGATACCGTCGTGTCCTTCTGAGTAGCAAGTGACGAGGCAAATGGTGTGTGCGAGCGGATAATTGAATGGCATGTACTCGAGCGGTGGCTGTGGCACAGTGTGAGGCGACAGCGGGTAAGGACAGACGACGGTGCTACTGCCGTTACTATGGCTGTGCAATTCGGTCGACGATGCGAGTGACGAGCGGCGCATGCTGGTTGGCATGGGCGACGTGAAAGAGTGCTGAGACAGCATAGCAGGCAGATAGCGGGACGAGGGAGATGGCGAAGGTGTAGGTGAAGCAAAATAAGAGTGGCGCCGACCTGAGAAGTCTTCGAGTGTCGTGGAGGGCGTCTTCCAGACGGGTGTTGAGGGTCGCTCGGCATCGAACCGCGTGGAATTAGGCGCTGGCTGAGTGAAGCGTGAGGTCTGAGGCAACAAGCTCTTCTTTCGCGAGCCCATAGCGGGCTGGGGGAGTCTCGGGCGCTGGATCGGGGCAGTATGGATGTCTCGAGTCCATTGTTCGAGTTCACGCTCACGTTGCATACGAGCGCTGTAGGAGCGTTCCTCCTTAAAGTTTCCCAGGCGCCAGCTCAGGAACCAGCCAAATATAATGGCCAGTGAGAAACGCGTGAGAATAACACCAAGGATGACAACCAAGGAGAGATAAAGCACGATTTCCGACGCCATACAACCGATGCTCAGTGTATCGACGGAGCCAACCTTGATCAACGTCGCAAGACACTCGGCTTCCTTCTCCCAATGCGTGTCATTCATACGGTTGGCGGCAATGTGGCGAGTCATGTCTTTCCCTCCAAAGGCCGACATGTCGTTCAATATCTGCTGGATGAGACTGTTAGGGCCAATGTCATATTTGCCCACAGAGAGCATGCCGAGCAGGTTGAGATTGAGAACATCGCTAAATTTTTTTAACCCCTATCAGCTCACGAGAATATATATATGATGTAAGTAAATTAACTTACCCATTGTATACCATCAAGTTGTTCGAGTTGTGAATATTGTCCCAGTCATAATAAAGGCGGGCAGCCTTATCGATACCGCCTTTCGAGCGTGGAACGCCAGACGATTGGAATTGTTGGTAGGTGGAGCGAGCAGTGGGAGACAAGTGGCAGGCGCTGACACCTGCGTTGTAGGTCAACTGCTTGATTGTGGTGTCGTTAGGGTTAAACATTTGGCAGGGGAAGTACACATCCGGGGCTTGCGCGGTCGTCATGCCGAAGCCGCTGCTTTTGGGTTTGAGAACCTGAGCGCATGATTCAGGGCGAATTTCCTGAAACAAGAAGGAGGCATCCATGCCGCCAGCATCGATAGGCGCGTATAGAATATTGGTTGCATTGCTCGTCTGTCCCGGGATAGCAGGGTGGTCGTTCCATCCAGCGAGCAAATAAGCCCAGCCACGGATGACAAGGTAGCCTTTGCTGATGGAGCCACCATGGACCGTTTCAGGTGGTGTAGGGCATACCGCTTGCGTGAACCCAAAAGTCAGGAAACCTACAAAGCCCATGACGACGGCAATAAAACTCAAGAGGCCAATCTTTTCTCGCCAGGCAGTCTGTGCCTGTCCTTTGGGAATGCCTACAAGATAATTTGTTGTCTTAGCTGTCAGGGCAAGTTGTGTTTATATTTGTGTGACTTACCGCAGATCGTGAGCACACAACCCGGAATACAGCACGTAAGGAGGCGGCAATAGGTCAGCCAAATTGCGCCTCCACTGCAGCGGATACGGCTGGGACGGCCCGATGACGAGTAATCGATGGCACCACCCTTGAGGTCTTCGTCAGTATCCTCGCGCGCATGCTTCTCGCTGCGCCCCAGGATGCTGTGGCCGCGATGCACACCCAAGGGACCACCTGCACGTCCCGCGACATTTGGATCACCGCGCCGATCGGCGGCGTAACGCTTTCTTCCTGTATCTCTTCGTGTAGGTTGGTTACCCGTTGTGCTGGGCTCGATATGATCTGATCCACGATGCTGTGCGCGCTGCCGATAATGGTATTGGCGGTGGGTCGCATCAATCCTCTCTCTTTCAGGTCGCACGAGGGATTTTTGGCGCCGCGGGCGGTCTGCTGAAGATTGAGAGGGCAGCGATAAATTGCGGCTCAAATTGGCCCTTCCTGGATCCGCCATTAAATGCAATATGAGGAAACAGAAAAAAAGGAAGCAACGAAGGAAAACAGAGAGATGCGACTGCAGCTGATTAAAATAAGAAGGAAAATAGAGGAAGGAAAAAAAAAAGAGGGAAAGGTAAAGAAAAAAGAGGTGGATGGAAGCAAGCGAGGGAAATAAGGAGTTAGCGCACGAAGGGATGCGGGCGTTTGCAACGAATTGATATACAATACGCGTTCCATTTGCGGATGTACATTTTGCAAAAGGGAAACCCACGCGAGCAGTTTCGATCAAGTCGAGTGGCTGGATAAATTCAGATGTATGTTTGGCCATAACATGTATGTACGTTGATGTACGGGGTTCGCCTTCGCTTCCAGTCCCCCAAAACCGCGCCATCTTTTTTCCTTGCAAAAGAAACTGATATTCGGGCCGTTGGCAAACATGAATACCAGGCACGTGTCGCCATCACTGAAACAAGCGTTCAATCAAGAATGAATTGAAAACCCAAAGCGCCGCGGCAAATGCGCCCAAGCGCACGCACATATGTTTGACTTAACGAACTCCATTCTCACCACGTTCTGTATAGGTATTTTACAAGTAGTATAAGAAAACGGCATGTGTATGTTATGCTGCTAAATATATGGGTATGTTCCCTTGTTGTCTTTTGTAATTATAATTACCATAGAAACGCGGGGTTTGGAGACTCCTGTTGTAACTTACACTTTTCTCACTCTCTTTCCGCTTCCTTTTCTGCCTCTTTCTTTTTCGCTCTCTTTCTTCATTGCAAGATGACGGTCGCATCGCGTGCAGTTTTGATTTTGGGTGGCGTCGGCTTCATTGGGCGTCACTTTGTGCATTACTTGGTGCAAAACCAGCTGGCGGAACATATCCGCGTGGTGGACAAAGTGCTCCCAGAGACTGCGTACCTTTCCAAAGAACACAAGCAGTCTTTTGACAAGGTCGAATTCAAACAAGGCAACCTGATCAATCCGGGTAGGTGCAGAAAAAATAAAAACAAAGCAGCAAGAAGACGTGTCCTCCTCCAAACCCCCCATTCTACTTGCACTAAAAGCCCCTCCCTTTCTCTGTCTTTCTTTTTTATTATTATTATTATTCTTGTCTTGTACATATCTAACATACATATACGTGCATTTTATAGCTTCGGTTGAGAGTTGCTTTACGCGCGATGATGGCACCGAGTTCGAATTTGTCTTCAATTTTGCAGCCGAGACGAAATATTCCCAGTCCCCCAAGGTGTATCAGGAGCGTATCCAGCAGCTCTCAGTCAATTGTGCCAGAGAAGCTGCCAAGCGCAAGGTGAAGGCATTTGTCTTGCTTTCGACGGCTGAGATGTATGACAGCGATCAGGTAACCAAAAAAAGGCCACCGCTATGCTGTTACTGCTGCGACTGCTGCTACAGCAAGCACGCTCAGGGCACACACGAATCGTAAACTAAATCGGGGCACCAGGAACAATCGACAGAGACAAGCAAGATTAAGCCATGGACCGAAATAGCCAGATACAAGTATCAAGCCGAGCAGGATCTACAGAAGTTTGAGGGGTACATCACTCTGTGCGCTAGCGCTTTTTCCCTCGCTTAACTCACATTATCCTCCTGCAGACTTAATCTCGTCATTTTGCGTCCTGCCGTCGTGTACGGACCTGGCGCACTACTTGGACTGAGTATGTATTTTACCCCATTCAAAAGCCGATATTCATGTTCTTTTCTCACCCCATCATGTTCTGCCTATGCCTTTTGTAGCACCACGACTCATCATCGGACGTGTCTACAAATATATCAACGAGGAAATGAAACTGCTCTGGAGCAAGGATCTCAAGCTCAACACCGTGCATGTAGACGACGTTGCACGTGCATCCTGGCATTCGGCGACGTGGTACGCCAATGCGAAGCCTCAGGGGGCTGCCATCTTCAATCTGGCCGACAAGCAGAATACCGATCAAGAGACCATCAATGGACTGTTGCGTGATATTTATGGCATTCAGACAGGTTACCACGGCAGTGTTGTATCCAGCTTCGTGAAGCTCAATCTTGAGTCGGTCACCGACGACGTAAACGAGAAGCATTTGGCGCCTTGGGCTGAGCTCCTGCGGAAGTCGGACATCCGCGTCTCGCCGCTGTCGCCTTACCTCGACGAAGAACTTCTGTACAACCACGCCCTCTCGGTGGATGGATCCAAGATTGAACGTGAAACAGGATTCACTTACACTGTTCCCCACCTAACCAAAGACAAGCTCATGGAAATCATCGACGACTACAAGGCGCTCAATGTGTGGCCTGCAGACAATCTGTAGAGGCTTATCGAGATACCCAAACACCTATTGCCTCTCCATTTTCTATTGATATCACCTGTTTTTTGTTTGCTTTTTCTTTTCGCTTCTGAGTAATGTTTTAAATAAAAGAAAGCAACGCCGGCCGTCTCCTACTTGTTTGTGTATTTTATCATTTGGGGCAGAGGCGAACATCCGTCCAGGCTGAGTTCACGACATAACACCTTCATATTCGACGAAGGAAGGTCTACATTATGAGACATTTCACTACTTACAATTTAAGCTGCTGTACCCTCGATACGTACAAACTGCCACTATATACGTATTTGGTTATACCGTGTCTGCCAATTATTATGCGCTATGATGGATGAGGATGGCATTCAATTACTGGGAATATGGGCTGTTTTAAGGTTTGGCTGCAATCCAAAGTTCAATTGGGAAATAGAGGGGATGATAGACTTGCTTTGGTTTTCGTGCTTCGGAGACATTGATGCAGAGAGCTTGTGTCACGGTGGAATTTCCCAGTGCACGCAGTAACGACAGCACTAACTCGTCGTCTCATTTTGCAGGCTATTCTGTCTGCGAGCCAAAGGTGAACAACTATCCGGATGTATTACATACCATCCGCGTCAAGGTGGAGGTGTTGAGATGCTATACCATAGCATTAATAAGGCCAGCACCAAAAATGATCGGACGCCACCTAAACGAGCAGTGGTGCCACTTTAATATATACGGCCGACCATACCGTTATATACAGCTTCTAGACCCATTGGGAAAAGCCGAAGTGCCAAGCATAAGGTTTGGAAAAATCGAACAAATATACTCTGTCCCTGGCGGAGCTCTCGGTCCGAGCAGGTGTGTACCCTGTCACACTTGAAGAAGGAAAAATGAATGACTTTATGGAACAATGAGATATGAAAAACAGGGGTATATATGCTAATACAATGCTCGGCGTTTATCTTTGTCCATGACAGCGGCCAGCGACATCATTTTCATAAGGACAGTTTCCAGCGCGGGATAACGGGGATCGTATTTGGGTGTATATCGTAATAGGTCTATCAATAAAAAAAAAAGATGTTATGAACCGCTGCACATCGTAAAGGGAATTTGCCTCACCTTTAAGAAGCAGACAGTAGCGAGGTACTCGTTGAATTGGCGCAATGAGATAGTCGGCCATGCCCAATCGGTTCGTTTCTTTCCGAGCCAAACACTCCTAAGGAGCCACGTGAACAAATCCTCTCATTTCAAGCTTTGTTTATACATACCTGGTCGATATTGAGAAACAGAGCGTTACTTCGGCAGGCTCTCCGAATGGTCTTCCAATTGCTGCGGTAATGAACAGCATAACGCAAAAAGACGGCAAAGTCATCTTGCAGGGCCGTAAAAACCTTAATCACTGTATCAAGGTCAATATCCACAAGCTGGTCCAGCATTCGTTCAGAGAGTTGCAGCAATTGGGGAAGGTGGCTAAAAAGAACTAGGATATCGTTCGACTTTTTGATGGTCAATGGATCCTTGGCTTGCAATGCAGCTTCCATTGGCTGCATGTAATTCTGATTTTTGTTGTATGACAGGTTAGATACATGAATGATGAAAGCGATAAATAAAAATGTGATAACGTACCGTGTATATCATTTGGAGAAGGCAGCAGTAGGATTGCTCGGTTGTATGGAGTTCATGAATAATAAAGCGGCACAATGCTTGTTCCTTAGTGGCGGTGTTGTTTCGTTTCGTCGCAGATACCGTATCAAGACTAAACATGTCCGCCTATATTGATGTAAAAGAGAAGAAAAGAATAAAATGTTTAGCGACATCAATAGAAGAGGGAACCTCTTTATATCTATTTACCCGCGGAGATAGAGATAAGGGATGCATGTCGAGCTGTGCCACTGAGTGTCTCCAAGAGGCCACAGCCTTGTCCTGCCTATTGCGCACAAAGAGCGATCTGGCACGCGTCATACTGTTATGCTGGCCCGCAGCAGATGTGCCGACCTCGCTATGGCTCTGATTGGTCATCAAAGAGGAAAGCCGACGACGATAATCGGATAAGGACATGGATCGTGCAACCAAGGCTTGGCTGTGGCGACGCAAAAATGGCTGATGTGAGTCCTTTTTCGCTTGTTCCCCGGAAATGCTGCTACTGCTCGTTGTGCTACAGCTGCTGGACCGTGAATGTCTCGCATTCGCCAATCGACGTATCAGGCCCTTGTCAGGCTCCTGCTGTTGCTGTTGATTATGGTGGTGCTGCGAATAGGGCCGTATGTATTGCTTCGAATTGTTGCGTTTAGGCGGGCGATAATCCATCATCTCGAACACGGCGTCTGTCGTTTGAATGGATGTTGTGGGGGAAGTGCTAAAACCAGAAGACGCTGACATGTGCTGTGGAATACTTGCTATAGAAGATGATGCTGACGAGGAGTAAAACGAATCTGTCTCTGGTAAAAGCTCGAAAGGCATGTAGTAGTAGTAGCTGGAAATATCAGCGCTTAAGGGACGTTTGAGTCGAGAATGATTGACAGGCGAGGGTCGACGCTGCATAAGCCATTGATCGTCGCTACTTATGCGCCGCTTTCCATTTGCAGAAGCTGCGGCTGCATTTAAGTCTAGTGACGCAACAAGCAGATCGACGCTCGTCCTCTGTTTCTTAGTTGCTGCAGATAACGTGGATTTTCTGCCGCTTCCAGAAAAGCGCGATAGGCTGGTACGCGTACGTTTTAATGGACTCCAGACAGAGAAGGTACGAACAGCTTGGCTATTGCTCTCAGGTCTTGGAAGCGGAGGTGAGTCAAGCTGGCTATTCTGAGATGGTGAACGGCCCGCGCGTCGGATAAAGAGTGGTTGAGTCGAAAGCAGAAGTCGTTTTAAAAAGATAGTTGGCCGTCGCCAAGACGTTGATTTCTGAGTAGGCTCTTCTGTGGAAGGCATAAAGGAGAAGAAGAAAAGTAACGAAGAAAAGAAGGTGAAGGTTTCTTTTTCGGCTTTAATTTTATGGCACCACCGTATTGGCTGGTTTGGCTGGCCGGTCGTTGTTGGCTAACCCGACGGAAAGGCTATTAGTAGTTTGGGATCTAATGTTGCGTATGTATACACGTATGCGAGTCATATTTTCCCTGAACACATTTGTGGCACAGGCCCCAAACTATAACCAGCTAAGGAACATGCTCTTCATTTCATGAAGCACATTATTCATTCGTCACTTTGACGTGATTTATTTCTGCTTTGTTATTCATTGTAATTCATGCACAGGCCCTTTTGAGTGCGAAAAAATATCGTCTGTTTTGAAATTAAATTCAGTAGTACTTGGATTGAGCAAGAAGGTTATAAGTATGGATTATATTGTGTCATTTGTTCAGATTTATGTGAAGTACGGCCATATGCTTAAGCTCGCAAGATGACGATCTGTTATACCTAAGTCAGTTTTATTATTGGCTACATGAGCAAGTATTGGTATGTAATGGAATGATACTAGAGTGGATTATGACTTTACAGGGGAGCAAGAGAAAAGGGGACATTGTGAGCCGCATTGACCTCCTTGTTTCAGTACGCCACACTAAAAAGCGTTTGTCTTGCCTATGGAAAATTAGCCTGTGCAACCTAACCACAAGTATCTCAGCCTTTTCCTTCAGGGACGTTCGGTCCGCTTCTTCCGAATCTCTCTTAAGCTTTTTTCTCTTCTCATATCTCTTCACAGGTATTGACTTCTGTTTTTAACAAGTATTCTTCAGAAATATAAACACTATGATGAAATGATGGGTCACGTGATCCATTACGAAAAATTCCAGTATTATGCAGGTCAGCGTGGACATCATATCGGCGACATTATTCGGTCCTACGTCCGGCTTATAGCATATGACGTGGTGACGAGTTCTCGGGAAGATAACGTAGGTATTCTCACGGAATAGTATGGAACGACTGTCGCCCTTTTTCTCGTCCGACTTGCCTCAAAACTATAAAGTATGCTGCTTCTGTTTCTGTGGCTGCTGTGTACCTGCACCACGAGCAATTCGGCAATTCTTAGTGTCTCACTAAACTCGATGTATACGTCGGCTTTGTGTCCTCGGATTGGTGCTTCTATGGCAACACTACTACTGTAACCATGGGTGTAATTTTTATTGAGAATTGCATTTTGCTTCGCTTACAGGGACGGCTTTCGATTGACTCACCCGTTTAATGCTCAGTCCAAAATCCATCATTTATGAAACGCGTGAGAAACTTATCAACTTACGTACCGTCTCATTTGTTTTTCGAAACTCGAAATCAATTGTTTCCGTAACTTCACAATCTATCGGTTTGCTGTATGGAACCAGAAAATTGCAAATGTTGGTATGGGACCTGGATTTGAGGCCAACATAACGGCACTTTCCTTAGGAAGCAAAAACTTGGCGTAAAATGGCGTTAAGTAACCCGGTTGACGAGTTTGGAGTTTGAAAGGCAAACATTGTGAAACACTGATACGCGGGAGGTGACACCCACTAGAGCGCGTCCAACGAGTCTTCTCAGACAGCAGGATTACTATACACTCTTTCCAGAAAGCGAATTCGCTCTTGTCCTTTTCTTTCTGTTTATTATAAAAGTTAATACTATTTGTACGCAGAAACTTTATTATCAAATTGACATATGTTATTCATTTTGAATATAATAGCAAGAATTGATGCGTAATTATACGAAACGTAACTCGCCAACAACTAGGACGACCTGTTTCCAAAAACAGTTGGTCTTGGTATCATTGGATGGATATATAAGTGCACACCGAGTGCTCGTTCCCATTTTATTTTATTTTCCACAATTACATTAAAACAGCATCATAAGTAACCTTTGAATTTTCGTATGAAATCCGAAAGGTCCTGTCGTCGACGAGTATGGCGGGCCTGAAACGATGTATTATTTTGTTGATGAGGAGCAGTTTCGACTTGAAAGAATGAGTTCTTCATACATAGTACCTTTAGCTCAACTACCGCTGGAGAACGAGAAAGCGGTAGATGCAATGCAAGTGGAAAAGAAAGTAAAGCGTGGCAGTGATGTTGTTATGGGGGAAATGTCTATGGAGCAAGATTATACACGCTATTCCGATCAGGACAAAGTGAGGCTATTTAGTGGTCACATGAGAAATATCTGAGCGCGGCTGCTGCTGCAAAACAGTTTGGGATTCACGTTCGTACACGCAAAAATGGGCTGAACAGTACGAGACGGGTCTTGATAATATGTTTGAGAGAAGGAGAAAGACTGGTCATCCACTCAATTTCGATGACGAGCACAAAAAAGTTATTCTTAAGCGCATTAGTACAACCCTTCCGTCGTCTTGGGCTTGGACGATTAGATGAAGCACTTACGCCAAGTATTTACAAAATTAAGAGTATCCAAAAGTACCTTGTTTGACTTTGTAAAAAAGCACTGCAGCTCATCCCTCAAAAAAGGTCGTTTTCAACCAGTAGATGGGAACAGCGAAGAAAAAATTCAAGAACCACCTGGATTGGATTCATAAATGAATAGAAGCAGACATGGATTTTTCGATCAACTGCGCCTTTCTTGATGAAATTCAAAGCGCTGTATAGCACGGTCAAAGAGAGGCTTCCCTGCAGTCATCACAACAGTTCCCAAGGCACGGGCGAAAACAACAACATTTTAGGTTAATTTCTGCCCAAGGTCTAACTATATGCAGCCTGCTTCCTCAACCTCCATCCAGTAAAAAGAGAAAGCGAGAAGAAGACTTTGGGCGTGTGAGTAAAGGAACATTTACGGGACACTATGCTAGTTTTTCAAAAGCCACAATAGGACCAGTATTGACATATGAAAGTCCATAACCTCGCGATTAATAATGCTCCAACCCATACGTTGATTTATATAGCCAACTATATAGAATCGCGCGGGATTGCTGTGTCTATTTGCCACCCTATTCTGTTGAACTTAATTCATTTGAACAGTTTTGGTCAGCGGTTAAGAGGAAATTCGAGCGAAACAAGCTACTGGAAACTGAGACACTTATGACAAGGATCAGCGAGGGCATCTAATAGCTTAACGTTGGGCGCTTCCACAGGATGGGGGACTCTTAATCTTGTAAATACTTGGCGTAAGTGCTTCATCTAATCGTCCAAGCCCAAGACGACGGAAGGGTTGTACTAATGCGCT
>VAFG01000371.1:0-10116 GCA_013461545.1 Syncephalastrum contaminatum | reverse complement strand
GCCAAAAAAAAAAAAAAAAAAAAAAAAAAGGAGCACGGGACCAAATTTATGATTCCTGGGCAGGGTCATTCAAGTTGCATCTCTCTGGATGTTTGAAGCAATATTTAGGCTGGATAGGTTCGGCATCAATGCCACGTGCGATGAGGCGGAATACCCAATCACTGAAGCGCGGCAGCACGTCGGAGAGGGTGCGCTTCTTGTGGTCGCTGTCGTAATTGCCTGACCAGTAGATTTCTGCTGCTGCACCGGCGCGCGGCCACAGACGTCCGTCAAGGACAGTCGGTCCCGACTGCTCAGACCAAAGCGCGCATTCACCGCCGAGAACCTTACCGGGTGAATCATCGGGGATACCGTAGGTCAAGTCGAAAGAGTAGATGCGTTGCCAAGTCTAGGTAGTCGCGACACAGGAATTGTGGGTGTACGGGTGTGTGAGAAATTAGACTTCTTTTTTTCTTTCATTCTTTACCTTGAAAGGAGCGCACCATGAACCACCTGAACCACCATAGTTTAACGTGTCTTCCGATGTGGCCTGTTGCGTGGGGCTGTAATACCGTGGATCATTACCGACCCAACCTAGATAATGGATGATATAAATATATCATTGATAATGTTCCCATTTGCATTTTCTTCTTTGTCTCAGACTTACCACCATGGCCACAGTCAAGGTAGAAGTAATCACTCGTGGAAATCACGACGTCATGGCCCAAGCTCTAAATCAAAATCCAAGCCATCAGTATCAGTATGCCTTGTCATTGTTTCTGTTCAGCGTACCGTAAAGTTTTGGGGTGGGGCTGTCCAAACCTGAACAATCGTGTTATTGGGCACCCTACCGCCATCTCGGATAGGATCCTCCCATAACATGGGGCGCTTTTTGGTTTCGGACTGGATATAGTCGACAAGCTTGTTGGTCCACTCGAACCAGATCTCGTTGGCGGTGATATTATGCTGTTTCATATACTTCTGCACGTCCTCGTTGGTCTCCCAGCACGCTGTCTTGATCTCGTCACCGCCGCCGTGGTAGACCGAGTCGGGAAACATGGATGTACCTTCCTTGACAATATCCTTGATGAGGTCAAAGACTTCATCCTTGAGTGGGTGGAGCTGGCCGGCAGGTGGCTCTGCTGCATAGTCGGCCCAGAACTTATCACCACACACAATGTAGTCAGGGTGAGACTCGCCGATCGTCGCAGTGTGGGCCGGCATATCGAGCTCGAGAATCACACGCACACCACGCGATTCGGCATACGAAATGAGCTGCTGGACATCCTTGGCTGTATAGATTTCATCTTGACTGTACGCGGCCTTGGCAGACAATTCCGGGTGCGACTTGAACTGGAGTGGCCACGATTGCGAGTCCGTCACGTGCCAGTGGAAGACGTTTAACTTGTTGTACGACATGGCATCCACCGTGCGCAAGAGATCCTTGAGCGGGTAATAGTTGCGAGACGTGTCGAGCATGAGGCCACGGTGCACATACGATGGCTTATCCTCAATCTTGGCCGAGTGCGCGATGAGCTTCTGGTCGGCCTTGACAACGAGCTGGGAGAAAGTTTCGAGACCACGGAGCGCGCCAACCCAGGTGGCAGCCTCCAGGGTCGCCTTTCCCCCGCCTGCGGGTACCTCAAGTGTGTACGATTCATCGACACCGAGGTCCAGCGCGCAGTCGTTGTCCTTGACTTTTACAGTGAGGCCCTGTATCTTGCCGCTGATATCAACGTCGCTCTTGTACTCGCCATACGCGACCTGGACAGGGACCCACTGTTCCTTGTGAATCAGCTGACCATAGCGCTTGGCGGCATCCTTGACGTGCTTGTGAACTCTACCCTGAGTGGTAATGCTGAAGCCATTCGTTAACTGGCTGGCGTGACCGGTCCACTCGACCGACTGCGGAATGGGAAACAAGAACGTCTTGGCCTGTGCGGCTGTGGCGGCATACAGCAAAGCAGCAGCAGCGGCAATAGAGGTGAGCTTCATTGGAGATTAATAATAAGAAAGACTAGTTAAAAAAAGGGGTGTGTGGATGTACGTATTTCATTTTATAATCCTCGTCGAAAGCCATGGGAATTTCGTAAGCTGGCCCTTTGTAGAACCCTGAATGAGAACCCACCCTCGTTTTCGCTTTGATAAGCTGTACCACCGTCCTGGCCTTGGGATTGGTGCTACAAGTCACACAGCTGGGGAAAACAGTGCCATACTTGCGCCTCAAAGTTTGAACCCTGAAGAGGATATAAGAAAACCCTGATTTCTTTTTCTTTATTAGCGTAGGACAGAATGTAACCATCTTGACCGTCCCTGACCCACTTCATTCTCATCTTTGCTATATGTGTGAGGTGGTATGAGCATGATAAATGAATCCATGAACGAGGAATACGGAAGAAGATCCTTAAAATCCAATACAGCGCATTGGATGTTGATATGGCATGTATATTAAATGGTCTTTAAATAATTGAAAGAGGGCCAGGGTTCGTACGTAATGGTAGTATGGTGATGGGAATATATGTCCGTTTAGGTTACGGTGGGTTTCGGAATTCCCTGCTTCATGGCCCATCTTTACGTTGCCGTTCCTGGCAATTGCCAAAGTAAGTGTGGGGCCGGGAGCATATTTCTTTTCAACATGCTAAATATGAACTTTTGCACCGAGAAAGACAGTTCGGGCCCTAATTGATTGGTGATAAACAGGCAAAACAGTACTTGTGACTTCTTTCCATTTCATCCATGCTTGTACTCTATCATCTTGCGAGAACAGAGACCATACTAAAGATGGGGTGAATTCCCTCGATATAAGCTTGGTGTAACTTACAAAACAAGTCAAGGGACCTGCCTCTCTCTTAAAAAGGACCTGATATATGGGTGCCATTACTAATTCAAGAAGCTGACTCAATCATCAGTGCAATGGATTGTACAGCGAGCGGTCTGTTCTGCCCAAAACACTCGCTGCATTCAATTCCTTGTGAAATGGAACAGAAGTCACAAAATATCCGAGCACCGGAAGGAAAGAATGAATTGATGGTAGATTGGAAAATGCGTATGTAGTAGTCATTTTATTCTAATGGAAAGAGCGCCAGGCTACTTTCTGATGCTAAAAATGGTCCAACGTACAAATATATGGACAGTGGAAGGAGGAAAGAATGCACAAGGTGAATAAGATATTTAGTTGCTGGGGCAGAAGGTGATGGTGTAACCAGCGGCCTGGCACTGGTAAGTGGAGCTGCTGTCATCGTAAGCGTAAGAGTAGGCATCGGGACAAGCAGACTTGACAGCCTTGGAGTACATGTTGGGCGAGCAAGTGTCGGGGGTGTTGTGTGCGCCAGAGCAGCAGTATTCCTCAGTGTTGAACTTGGAGCAGGCAGACTGGCAGCCGACCTCCTTGCCGTTCTCGTAGACCTTGAGCTCATCTGGGCAGCTGGGAGCGCTCGAGCAAGCTGGGGAGCCGCATTGGTACTTGCCCTCGCCACCGCCCTTCGTGCCATCAATGGGGGAGATGCTTACGGGCAGGTTGAAGCCGTCGACCAGCGACAAGTCATAGTAGTCGTTGCCACCAGCACCCTTGAAGGTGAACTCGGCGAGCGAGGCGGGGTGGGCAGCACCGGCAGGCTGGCTGCATTCGTCACCGCTGCACTGCTGACGAGCCCAGAAGCGGCCTTGCCATTTGCCATCCAGGGGGTAAGGCTTGGAAGTACCTTGGACGACGTGGTCGGAGGTGGCAGCGCTCTGGCCATTGGTCAGGTGACCGACCTCGAGGTCGTAACCGCAGTTGTTCTTGACGACAATCTGGACGCCGCTATCGGTGGGTGCGGCGGCAGCCATACCAACGAGGGCAATCACAGAAGAAATTTTGAGGAGGCTGTACATCTTGATGTGTGTGGTTATTGTAAAGGAAAAAAGAGTAGATAGAAAGTAAAACTCTCTACCTCTCATATCCGGCTCCTTTTATACACTTGTTGAAAGTACTTTGTCCCTGGATGGCCTGGACTCTGACGCTCCCGCGCCTGTCAGCCAGGAGACGGGCCCAGAGTCTTATTGCTGCCGTTTCATTTTGATGTTTCAAGCTGAAACCTTCATCCGTCTCAGATGGGACATCAGGAACAAATTAGTGTCTGTCGAAATGAAAAGTTTATTCTCTATTCTATTGTTTTCGCCATAGCTTTGGGGTAATTACCAGTCAATTGCATCCATGCGTCTCCCGATGTAGCAACGTTGTACAAGAAAACATCATTATGCAAAATAGAGCGGCGCGCATGGCCTCATTAGCATTGACAGAATTCCTCCGTTTTTTTAGTCCCTCTGGGGCGATCCTATCCATACGCAGTATGAATTTTAACGAGCTCATCTGAAACAAATGCAATCAATCGTAGAAAATTTTTTTACGTTCCCCTTTAACTAAGCCTAATGGGCTTTTAAATTCTCAAAGACGTGAATTTCTGACCCGGTGCAGAGGGCTGGAGCCTAGAAAAGTAAGACGGCCATGAGCTACAATGGGTCGAATGATTTGAAAAGTATCAATTTGAAGTACCAATTGTCCTCGGGGTAGTGGGCTTCGCCCTCAATGACATGAAAGGTATAGATATAGCGCGACTTTGAAGAGTAATTGGGCGCCGATTTATGAACCACGCTTCCATGAATTAGCACTAGCGTTCCTAATATCGGTGGAAAAAGGACCAAAAAAAAAAAAAGGAAAAAAGAAAACGGCGTGGGTGACCCGAAATGACGCCATAAATATGCATATAGTAGACTTACCGGCCTTGGCCTCCACCCGCACAAACTCAGAGTCGTCAAAGGTGGGCTCCTTGTCCCCAATAAAAGTTGTACCAGCACCTTTGGAATCACGGACAAAACGACGAGTTACAGGCACACCTATTAATTGGAAGACCCATTAATTTAAAATGCGAACTGCAATTAGATAACAATACTTGCGTTTGTGTGAGCCAGGAATGAACCAGAGGCAGCCGTTCTCGTTAGTGCAATCTTCCAAAGCAAACCAATAGCCAACCGCGGACAGAGGCTCGGTGTATAGGAAGGAAGAATCTTGATGCGATGGTACTGCGCCCACGAAAACGCTTGTTAGACATGGCCAATAATGATCCATTTAGGTTCCCGTACCTGGACCGCCAATATAAGGTTGCTAAGGTGAAACATATGAGTTAACCGTTTAATATATTTCATGCGTACCTTGAAGATGACCATGGATTGAAGGATGCGGGGGTCGCTGAAACCAAGGTCCCGAGCGATCGCTGCATTATCCTTGTTTAGAGATAACTTTTCAAAAGTCGGATCCAATTCATGGAGACCTGTCGTAAATGAATCAGCATATATATGTACAAAGCTAGTCTTTATACCATGGCCAATCTTGTTGATAGCCCGTTCTTTGGGTATCTTGAGCTCGCCATTTTCGTCAAAAGCGCCCTCTTCAAAGAAGAAACGAATCTTGTCGCCCGAGGTCAAAAAGTAGTCGTCGCCGACGTGCTTGTCACTCTTGCCTCTGCCAGTGGCAAACGTTGTCATTGGGTGATCTTTCAAGGAGAAATCACAAAGAAGCTGCTCGGTGTGGTCCATGATGGACTTGAGCTGATCATGGTCAATGTGATTTTCAATCACCAAAAAGCTAGTAGACGCGCTTGTCAACTGCCACTTCTTTGGTAAGTGTGCAGAAGTCGACTTACCCGTCTTCTTCAAACTGAAAAGACATTCGCGATAGTCAGCAATAGTAGCTTTTAATAACAGGGAATGTACCTTTTTCAGCTGTTCTGGGGTGAGGTAGTTGGACATGGCAGAGTTGCGGAATCCCGTGAGAATACAGTTCAAGGAATACCGAGACTCGGCTTCATCGTTCAAGTCATTTATTCAATGTGCAGGTAACACCAAACATACGCAAAACTCTATTTTCTGCTTATAGTCCCTACTACCAAAGTTTTAAAGTAATCACATTCTATAGTAATTGTCTACGTAAAACATATGCATACGAGAGCATATCTATTCTGGCTGTCATCATCCATTAGCACATAATTCTTTTTCAAATGTATTTAATTTCGTGCGTAAAGGAAAAGTCTATATAGTGGAGAAACCGCGTTCATGCAAAAAAAAGATATGTACAATAGGAGAGGAAAGGGGAGGATGATTTCACTCGTATAATAAAAGATTAATAGCCAATCCACACTGTGTTGGGCAACCTTCTCATGGTGTGAGAAATTGCTTCCGGGCTTAAGTGTCCAAGTTTGATGGAGAGGTTCTCGAGACAGCGGGGACGTCTGAGGTTATCCAGAAAGGCAACCATACCAGGGTCTGTGATGTAGCAAGCTGTGATGGAAACGCTGCGCAGGCGATCCACGGACCCAAGCGCAGCAAAAGCGGTATTGGTTAAACCATCTACCCTCTCAAGATTGATCTGGAGGCCGGGGATGTGGAGATCTCGGAACAAATCCACCAGCCACTGCTCGCATTCACGCGGGTACTGCACCAGCTCGAGTGAGGTAAGCTTGGGTAGCCGAGCAATTTGCTTGCGAACGTCTGTCGTGATGGCGCACTCGACTGCATGCAAGGAGAGCGCCTCCAGGTGAGGGCTGGAAGCCAAGAGAGAAGGTAAGCCGCTGATCCATTCGCTCGTCTTGAGATGCTGGTTATCAAGCTTGAGCTCCCTTAAGGCAGGAAATCGGATGGTGTCTGCATCAAGAAAGATGCCTCTACAGCGTACGAGGTGGAGGACTTGCAGAGATGTACTGTATTTCTGGAGGACGGAGTAGGTCGTAGTGGTGTCAAAATGGGTATGCTCGAGTACTAGGCACGTCGGACCCGCGTTGGTGGGGGAAGCTGCCGAGGGTATCTTGAGTCGCGGGTCGACAGCGCAGCTGCTGAGTGCAAAATAGTTGAGTTGAGGACAATGGTAGTCGACAAAAGCCAAGTCAAAAGGCTCTGGAGGGTTATGCAAGGCATAATAATAGTCGAGTGGATCAAGCACAAGGTGTTTAAGGTGTGGACATTGGCGCAGGAGGTTTTGAAGCATGCTCCGTGACGGAAATGTGGGGTGATAGCGTAAGGAGAGGCGCAAGTGGGTCAGGTGAGGAAAGATCTTAAGATTGCTGCGTGGCAGAACCGTCTCGTTGCCGGGGGGAGGCGAGGCTTCAACAGTAGGAGTAACATAATTAAAACTCTCGATAGTATCCCGGCATGATTCAAGCAGATCGTCAATGATATAAGTAGGGGGCATCCGCGTGCGCTCGATCCACACTCGTTTGAGATTGTTCCGATGCGAGATCCGCTCAAGATAATGAAGATCCACAGCTGCACCCACAAGCGCTACAGCATCAAATTAGATACAATTGCCTACAGATAGTTTGCAGCTTACCAATTTCCTGGAGGGTTGGTTTCTTGCGCTCGGCGAGGCAGCTGAGGACCAAGTGAGCCTTGTTGCGAGTGTCTGCTTTGCCAGTGTCATAGGAGAATACACGCAAGTCAGACTCGTTGGCCCTGTCGAGGTACTCAAGCACACGCGGCGCACAGATACGAGACCCCAAAAACTCGAGCCGACGGTTGCTCGAGGCCAAGAGACCGAAGAAAGTGTACCACGTTCGGCACACGCGCATGCACCTCAAGTAATCAGGAAAACTGAGCATGTCGGCAATGATGCAGACAACGCCGGTCGGTAAAGTAAACAAGTCATTGGGAGGACGCTTTTGTTGAACAATGTCGTCGTCTTGAGGAGCGTGTGGTATCGTACTGGTTTGCATCGTCGAAAGTAAGAAGTAAAAAAGGTAGAAGAGGAGAGCGGTCTTTGTTACTGCATAACGATCTCACTCTTTTGTGGCACACCAAAAATGATATAACGAAACAACAGAAATGAATAGCACGTGACGTAATGGAAACCACATCAACGTTCATCGCTGTTCCATTTCTTTCTTGTAGTGCGACTTCTAGTAAGAATTGACTTCGTCTAGCGGTATCACCCGTACTCTATGCTAGTTCCTGTCAATAGATCCTACGGAAAACTCTGTTTTTCTCTCCTTAGCATTCGCGTCCGACTTGTTGGGTTCTTTCCATTACGCACTCTTGTTTTGCTCTTTCGAAAATCGAACGATTTTTAATCCATATCATTGGTCCAGGACAGCCATGCCGTACTTTACCTTTAAAGTCCAATCTGTCAGGTAAAATGCAGCTGAAAGTGGGCCAATCAAAACGGAATCATCTCTGCGGTCTATGAAAAAAAGACCGCCTATGATACCGATATCCGTATTGGAAAGGAAGTGTGTATGGACTGCAGAGAATTAAAAAAGTGGGAGTCTAATAATACGTCTCTTCAATGGCAAGCGGCATCTAGCAGCCGCAAGAGCTGTATCAAATTAGATGGCAGAGCTGTGCATAGGTCACTTTTGCATTTTTCGATAAAAGCATTACTAGAGAAAAAGTATCTTTTTAAATTAGCAGAAGAGAGTGTGTTCGCATTAGTCAGACCAGATAACAGTATAGCGGTAAAAAATGAAACTGAACAGAGACAGCTATAAATGTAGTGTTCTCATAACAGTGCATACTACCAAGTCACTGAGTCTCCGTCTTTTAGCCACTATATCTTGGCCTTTGACAATAGATTACCTATAGAGAACTAAGATTTAAACGTGTGTCGGCTTCGAAATTACATTTGGGACCCATAGAAATTGGGACCCTGAGTATTTCGCAATTGGCGATTTGTGTTAGCGGATTGATTCCTCTTAATGATACGACTCCATGACAAAACAGAAAAATAACAACGTAGAGACATAAGCTCTACTTATACATATTAGTCAATATATGTGCCTTGTATTCATATGTGTTATAAATAGAGAACAAAAGGGAGAGGGCACTGCCGCGTGAACAAAAAGAAAGGGTTTCTTTCGTATTGCCATATACGGATGGTGGGGCAAGACTCACCTCCATTATTGTAAGGTCTACATTTGCCTACTGGTTTCGCGCACTGGTAGCTCGCGTAAGTCTAAAAGGTGAGTCACCGTTGCGATATGTCACCGGTATATCCGTATAAATGATAGTACGAGTAAAATGATAAAAAGGAAGCGCTTTGGATAATGAAAAATGATCCTTGCTTTATTGCCCATTCTCTTGTTGTTCATTCTCTTGTTGTTCATCAATGTGATGATTATTTGAAACTGCAGCAGACTTTTTACGCGTAGGTCTCCCATGGACCATAAAAGGAAGTGGACAACACACTGAACCGGTGTTTTTTACTCTTCCGAACTTTTCTCACATTTCATTATGTACTCATTCTCTTTTCTCCCCTACCCGCATTCTCGCTCTCTCTCTCTTGTTTTTATATATTATACTACAATGGCCTATGCGGACGCGATTTTTTTCTTCGTTTGTATAGTTTGAGTGGCAAGGCGCGTCGGGTAAGCCAGCTTCCTTGTTCTCCTTCTGCTCCCCCTTTTTCTCCTCTTTTAAAGGAACGTGCTATGATTCTCAGGGTCACCAAAGTGTTTGATGGTACCATACCAAACAAGCTGTAATAGATCAAAACGTTCGCGATGGACTGACGTCCAATAAAATGTACGCCTTGGACTTCTTTTCATCCTTCCTACATTGACATTCCACCATATGATCTTTGACGTTCACATAGACACTTGCATGTATATATGACATCAATCAGAATAGTATAGCTATGGTTCTAAACAATAACGATAAGAAATCCAAGTATAGTGATCCGATTCTTTCGAAAGAAGGCCTGACGTAACAAGTTAAGCTGCCTTTATATCATATGAATAAAGGATTATAGTTTGAATTAACTTCTAGCTTATTGCTAGATTTAAACGGAAGTAATAGTGATACAGCGATAATCAAATATTGTCTTTCAATCAGAGAAAACGGATGAAAAACAGGAATTAAGAATAACAAAAACTTGTATTCCCATGCTCAATATTTACAGACCAGCTGGTTGATGAGCAGTATAATACATAATATACATATGAGGATGATCTACATTACAGTGTATGCTATGGCGAGTCATTTTAGTTGCTGCTGCTGGCCTTGCTGCCGCTATCGCTACCGCTGCTACCGCTGCTACCGCTGCTACCGCTGCCAGAGCCACTACTAGAGGAGCTGCTAGCACCGGAGCCAGAAGACGAACCAGACGAGCCCGAG
>VAFG01000370.1:327573-407456 GCA_013461545.1 Syncephalastrum contaminatum | reverse complement strand
CCCCTTATCTTTTTTTCTTTTTTTTTTTTTCAACGTGCACAAGTTTCAAACATACACATCACACTCACACCTTCACACACATACGCACATAGTCACACTTTTTTTTTCTTCTGTAAACGTGCCACAAAGTATAGAGAGAGAGAAGACGAGACATCCCGGTTTAGCTTAGTATACCTTTGGAATGTAGACAAACGGTTTGATTGCTTGCAGGCAATATATTTTCTTGTGCAGAACGTAGAATGCACCGCATGTGCGTGTTTGTGTATTCAATATGTGCGTGTGCTGTGACACAGAAAAGTGTATTTTGACCTGTTCCCGTGATGTCTCGTCGTTTTCCCTCGGAGACGTTTTTTCGTTTCAACTTTTAACACTCTTTTGTGTACTTGTGTAAATAGAATAGCTTATGCTGGCGGAAGCGAGGGTACCTCTTCCAATAGGATGCATTATCTCGTTACTAAGTCCAGCGTAGGATGCTCGCCGCGACACGGTCCGACTCGCCAGTTTCCTGCAGGAATGCTTGACATTGGGTAATCTTCGAGTATGTACAGTGCAGGATGTCCACTCCGTGATGCTCATTGTTCCATTTTTTTAGGGGTTCAAGTACTTTGAGACATTTTTGCGTGGTCGTGAAGAACTTGTGCTGTGCACGCGCGGTAAGCGGCGACTGGAACCTTGGACTTTGATGCCGCCCGCTGTTTTGGCACGTACCCACAGTCGACATATCCACCAGTAAGTAAAAGCTCATCAAGGCTTTCATACACACTCATGAAGTAGTCCGCAACTTACCTCGGAGGCTATGCCCATGAGCCCTTCCGACGAAGACCTACTGAAGGTACTGGCTGATCATGCATGATATTGTCACTCACCTATTATAATGACGACATACATAGCATCACGAACCTATCATATTCCTAATCACAGGCTACAGCCGATATAAATGCCCCTACATCTATGCAAGTAGCTATGTAACATCTTTCTCTCTCGACTTACACAGTTAATAGCTCCGCTCGCAGCACGAGCATTTAGTACTACAAGAGGAAGAAGACGCGGTGCAATCGAGAGATAGTACCTCCTCAAGTTTTTTTGACCAGCCACTGACGCTAAACACCGACACGGCTTGGCGCCGCCATGGTAAATACAAGGATGCAGAGGAAGGCAGGTTTAAGATTCTCATTGGTCAGTAGAAAACGTTGGCTTGTGGCAGATGGTGTCCGAAGTGCTGACGATCGTGCTCGATCCCAAACCCTTAAACCCATTGGAGATCGATTTTCAATATCTGGACTCTCTGCCGCTCGAGGAGGCTGTCTTTCTGACAGCTGGGTTAATTCAATTCTTGCAAGATGTCTGGCTTCAAACCGACCCATCGACCCCTCTCGCGGCCGCAGGTAAATGAAAGGATCTAGATGGCTGGTGCTTGGCTCACAATTTATTCATAGTATACGAGGATATCAAGTCCATTCAAAACCGTCATTTAACGCACATGTATGAATATACGGCTCGGAAAAATGAAACTTAATTTCTAGCATCTCAATTTTGCAAGTTCTTCTTCAATGGAGCTAGCTAGTAGTTTGTGCACAGGATAGGTCGGGTGGCCTGAGTCTACGGGTTGATTCGTTAGTGATACATTTATGGGAGCGCATCGTAGAGGACATTGTACTATACGTACTTAGCCAAAAGTACCTAAAATTGTGGACAATGGTTTGGTAAGCAACAAAACATAGGATCCATGTTCGGCGCGCTTACTCGTAAGGGGCAAGACATCCATAAGCTGCATAATTTGTGTTAAAGTCAGGCGCAGTTGAGTTGTGGCAAAATGTGGAGATGTCTTTGAAGCCCAGTATGTCTGCGTTATCGAGATATTGATTAAAATACGAGAAGGCATCGATCATAACCACAGTGGCATCACTGTGGTTTCTGGCAAATTTGGATACGCGTTGTTGCAAGATGCTATTGTAGGTGTCCACGGCCTGGGCATATTGCTTTATGGAGCTGCCGCCGGGTGAGCGATTCCTGGGTGGGACGTTGAAAAACATAAAGGCGCGTAGATCATGTTGGTACAACTCTTCCTAGAAAGTGCATGGAGATCAATGGTAACGTAGAAAACATAGAAATAAATAGCTCGTCTACCATCTTGTCAAAGTAAGTATGAATGATGTCAGCATAGAAATCCGAGTAGGAAATATTGGTCCATTTGACTGTGTCACCGACATCGTTGATGCTATACAGTTCTTGTTAATATACATGCTTACCGATGCTTTCGCTTGGCTGGCATAGCCCGGGATATCGTATTACCCAATCCAGAAAGCACCCAAGGTTGCTTTAGGATTCCATTTGATACGGGGGTTTACAAAATCAATAAATTGATCGATCTGCTCTACAAAGGAAATGGTAAAGTCGTGGTGCTTTGCGATCTTGGTAGGGTCAATGTCAGCTCCAGCAAACGCGAGGTTGTATAGTTTTGGATGGCAGTGCTGTGGCAGGCCTTGGTAGCAGCCTGTCAGATATTCGACCCAGTTAGGCCCATCTGCACTTGTCTAGAGAAAGAATGATAGCGCGTGTCATCACTATGTGCAAACATAAAGTACATATAAGCAGGTGTACTAATTATACCTTGTTGAGCATAATAGGATTTCTCAATAGCGATGCGTTGTCAGTAAAGTTGCTCCATGAGAACTCAGGCGTGCCCAACTGTCCTTCCGTATAGCTGTACGAATCACCAAATACGAACCTGAAACGATCATATTATGTAAGTAAACGAGAATGTTAGGTATCTACAGACAATGTGATGGATGTGCCTGGTACATACATAGTATCGACATGATTCCAACAGAAGTGGCTAGGACGGGAAGGAGCACCTGATATCTGATGTAAAAGTAGCCCTAGAGTTGTAAGCGCGGATAAGAAAAAGCGCATCTTATTTCAGCCAGTCAATATGCAGTACAGTTATTTCTTCTTTATATAGCCTTCAAGCTGATGCGCATTCATCTTAAATCTTGTCTTGTGTTAAGTAGGAAATTAGGAGGATTTGCCAAACATTGACCGAGGGAACCGGGGAAATACTTCTTCTCACGTACAGTTATATTTCTGGGTACTTTCCTTGTACGCGCTATGCTGCTGTATACAACTACCACATGAGATGCCAAACTCCATCCTGTATAAATATCGAAGAGCTGGAAGACTATGCGTGGGCTTTATCTTTTGAGTGAATACAGCATCCCGTCTGCATTTACTTGTGTGGTATCTACTTGTAATTCGAGTTTTGCGAACACGGCGACACTTGATGCAGGCGAAGCAATGACTTGCTTTTGATAAGCAGATATCTGCTCTCCATCTGTTCTTAATAATAATAATATGACTGTGCTAGCCCGCGTACAATGAAGAGGCGGGGTCTCTGACACCTATGCAACAAGAATTTTTAAAAATTTAGTGAGTTCCTGTATCGACACCGTTCTTTCCTCTATGAGTTTAAGCAACATTGCCCGCAGTCGATTGAACAAAGAACTAGGTACTAGTCAGACTGGCTCCTTTTTTCTGCTCAAATGCTAACTACACTAGGCGATCTCGACCGCGATCCACCACCGGGTATCACCTGCTACCCCGTTGAAGACGACATTACCCAGCTCGAAGCCTGTAAGTCCAGCGCATACCCTTCAATCGAAGCTAACGCATAAAAAAGTCATCAAGGGTCCACCCGATAGTCCTTATGAAAAGGGTATGTTCCAGCTCGAGATTCAAATACCCTTCAATTACCCCATGGAACCGCCCCAAGTACGCTTCAAGACGCCCATTTACCATCCCAACATTGACGACAACGGAAGAATATGCGCCGATATTCTCAAAACAGGTGGCAAGGGCTCCTGGCGTCCTTCCCTCAACCTGTCAACGACCCTGATCCTGCTGAGTACACTCATGGGCTCGCCCAACCCGGATGACCCGTTGGTCAAAGAAATTGTGAGTTATTTCAATGAGAGACGCGACTGACTCACTTATCTCAAACAGGCCCATGAATTTAGCATTGATCATGCCAAATACGTTGCCAATGCACGAGCATACACTGAAAAGTATGCCATGGGTACGTCCGTTTCGGCCACCGCAAAGGTATGCAGAGAATTTCACATATCCAGTTTAATTGATTGCCTTGCTAGACCGTCCCTGAAGCGAGTAGCGTCCCTTTAAACGTAAAAGCTTCATCCACCTTATCGGCAGCGCCTAATGAGAAATCTGCTCCATCCACAGCTGATGTGTCATCTCAGGCGTCTCAGACGGGATCACAATATGCCTTGACGAGTAATAGTAGTGATATCAATACGCCTCCTCCAGCCGTCAAGAAGCCGTCTCGTTTATCCTTGTCTTCCAAGAAGCGGAAGCGCACAGAGAGTCAGTCTCAAACAAGTGAGATATCTTCATGGTCGGCCGCAACTCAAGAAGAGACTTCATCGCAGACCACCTTTGTCAATCTTGCAGAACGCGCACAAACTAGCCCGTCCCCAGCACCATTATCTCAACAAGACGCTGCTTTACTGAACAAGGATCTAAAGGAGACAGCAATTGCTTCAGAACAAGGCTCAATACAACCACAAAACAGCCTATCTTCGCAGAGCAATCGCTCTCAAGAACCAGTGGCGACATCTTCAAACACTAGCAAGTACGTGCCTCAGTCCAAAAAGCTCAAAAAGACATCGTTGCTCTCGCGCAAGACGATAAAAAAAGAGGCACAGCACGCTCCAGGCCTATCTACCAGGTCTCCAACCGCTATAGCTATACATGATATACCGACCCTGGTATCCAGAAGCGACGCCATATACGCACCCATCCCACCTCCACCCCTTAAAAAAGCCCACGGCAGTCCATCCATTTCAATGAGTGCCTCCCCTAGTCCACGAATCAAATCGGATCAAGAGGAACGAGAACCTGCTCAAACCATCGCGTCCAAGCCAGACAATAGACCCGGGGACGACAAAGACAGTCTGATAATCGTGCCGGACATCAACGCCCAAGCTAAGGTAGGGGCCGCCAAGCGCATGCCGATGATGGATACGCACGAGAATCGGCCAGAAGCGAAAAGTCCATCACAAGGGACGCCTCTATTCCCAGTGACTCATGAGAAATCCATCCAGCCCAAGAAACACAACAAGCTGAGTTTATCTAAAAGCAGGCGTCAAAAGCAACAGCAGCAGCAGCAGCAACAGCAGTAAGCATTAGCATTCCGGGTAAAGGGTCAGCCGACGATACCCACATTACTTAATCCGCATTGGCAAAAAAAACTATTTCGCCCATGCCCCACGATCCCCACATTTCATTCACTTCTCATGTCTGTACCTACCTTTGAAACTCTTGCTTTAACCCTTTTCCCTTCGGGCGTGCTTGAGATCGCCTTTAATCGACCCCGTGTATATAATGCCCTGAACGCACAAGTTTATAAAGTATAAGCTCTAAACGTCTATTCCTATTGCCATAGCGGCTGACCTTTCCGCTTTGTAGGACTGGCTGGATGCGCTACGATGGGCCAAAGTGGATGACAAAGTCAGCGTCGTCGTGCTGACCGGTCGTGGCAAATACTACAGCTCAGGCGCTGAGCTGGCCATACCTGATCTCTCTCCTGAAGGCCAAGAGCGCACCGCGCGCCAACGTGGCATTACAAAGTAAAAAACGCGACAAATGAATGCAAATGACATATTGACTTTGTGATCCTAGGGATGTGGTATCAGAGCTTGTATGTTTCCCCAAGGTGCTGATCTCTGCTGTCAACGGTAATAAAGCACAATTTCATATAAACAAAGAATTGAACTAACCAGACGACTGAATGGATAATGCAGGCCCCGCTTACGGTTTCGCAGTGACGACACTGGCGCTCTGCGATGTGGTGTACTGCGTGCCCCATGCCACATTTGCGACTCCTTTCATGAAACTCGGTAGGTTCGCTGATTAATATGCTTAATCATCCACTCACGCAGATTTGCAGGTTTTTGCGCAGAAGGATGTTCGTCCGCCCTTTTCCCGCGCATCATGGGTCCCTCGCGCGCCAATGAAATGCTGGTAACGCATAAAGAAATAATAAAAATAAAAAACAATGAAAGATTTATTAATGCATCAATCTCTTCTTAGCTGATGGGCCGCACGTTCTCTGCAGACGAAATGGTGGCCTGCGGCATGGTGAGCCGCACTCTGCCTACCGAAGGATTCCGCGATCAGGTGCTGGCACTCGCGGAAGACACGGCCAAGTTCAGCGCCGAGGCGCTCCAGACGACCAAAGACCTCGTCCGCCGCGTTGACCGCGACTTCCTCCTCCAGGTGAACGAAGAAGAAATCAAGCGCCTGGGTGAACGCAAGAGCAGCGAATACTCGATCCAGGCCATGCGCAACTTTGTCGCTGAAGCTGAGCGGAAGCGTGCCGCAAAGAAGCAAAAGAAGAGCAAGCTGTAAATAGAAAGACAATGATTACCTTTTTCATTTTGCTTGTTTTTAATCATGATGAATTACGAATATATCACCATCTCCTCCTGTCGTGAAAATCAATTTTTCCCTTTCCCCTTTTAATGGCATTTCGAATATGTATATAAAGGGGAGGAGTCGCTCACTTAGAAACCTCACCTTTCCTATTCACATAACATAATGACAATGGCAATTCAATCCATACCTTCCTTCTTGACTGTGACATGGTTGCTGGTCCTGGCGCTTCACACTGTGATGGCCCAAGAACAACAGTCCCAAGACACGGCCCCTAATACTTCCTCATGCTCGGTACCTAAAGTGTAAGTCTTTACTGCTCGGGCAGTTTGACGGCTGTATGGGTCTCACGCCAAAGCTTGCTTTTTGTGTTTCTATTTCTTTAAGTTTTGCTCAATGCCTGACAAACCAAGATACCTACATCCGAACGTGCACCGGTCAAGGTAATATATCATGAACGTCTAGTTTCTACTACTTCGACTGACATTCTTTCATTCTTTTCTGACGCAGATTATACCTGTCTCTGCAAAGTAAGTACAAGAATAACACGCGTGCTTTTCGTAATGTATCTATTATTTATATAGTGGAATACAGCGAAGCTTTCCTGCTGGGAAAACTGCCCGAACGAGCCGGGCCGCGAAGCACAAAATGGCATCATGAAAACATACTGCGCCGTAAGTAACATCGCCCAAAATGCAACAAGACCCGCCACTACGAGTACGCCTGCCGTGAGCTCTCTTTCTCCCACCCCATCTGCGTCGCCCGCTTCTGCTAGCAGTCAAAGCAGCCATGCGGCCAACAGTGGCGCTTCTGGAGGCACGGATATGGCGAGGCCTTCCCTTGCATTCGTTGGCTTTCTCATTGCTGCTCTCGTGCGAGAGGCCCTGCTGTAGTTTACCTGTGGGTTTTTCCATCTGCGTACAATTCCTTTTTCGTTAATATATGAACACGTATAGTGTCGCATTAATCTGAATGATTGAAATAAGCTGATTCCACCACAAGCAAACAAGGATGCGAAAACTTTTCATGCATGTAGCATGATACTTGCTCGGCCGCCTGCCTGTATAACTGCCCGTAGATGATGGCGTCACATTTAATTGCTTCTGGGGCAAGATACAAACAGACACTTGTCTCCCAAACCCCTTTGAACGCGTCCTTGAGATGATGTCATATGATACTGGGCCCGTATGCGTATCATTCATGGTCGCACTGTTAGCAAGGAAGGCCCAATCAGGTAAAAGCAGATATTCGAGGTGCCACATACACAAGACACCCGCGTCATTCTATACCTCACTATGACGACTGTCTGTATGGCAGTAGGAATATTCCTGTACCTGGCCAAGTGCCCGCGCTCATGGGCGGTGACAGTGATGGTTGCAGGATCAACATACACATACCTCCACGGCACGCACACACATTCATTAGTCCATTGAGGCCTACGCATCTATGTGCATATCACTTGCATAATTTGCTCTATTGCTTCCATATAACGTAGAAAAGTTTCACATTGGGCTAAACTTCTCCCCTTTCTACATAAGCTTGAATTGAGAACAATTCGGACGGTGTGTACGTATTAGCACAACAGTAAAAAAAATTCGGTACACTATGCTGCTTGATTTGGATTAGCACGACACTTCTTGTGCGCCCTCCGGATAGAAGACTTTCGACGGCTCCATGTTGTCTCTCTTGGCACATCAACAAAAGTCTTTTCTTCCTTTTTTTTCCGATATAAGGAAGGCACCCTCGGATTGCAATTCTTTCGAGCGAATGAAATTAAGCGAGACGCCCGCAAAAAAAAAGAAACAGCCAATTCCAGTAGTTTATATATCTACAAAGGCTATCAATTTGCATGACATGTGGATCGCCGCAGTACCTGGGTTACGCACGCCGTAATATGAAATCCAAGGAGAGACTTCATCATCAGCTTTCAGTGTCACTAAGAACGAAATCGACTCTAGGAGAACATTAGTCCGGTAACACATGTTATGGATTCGCTGAGCCCTGATACAACTATATAAAGCGTGTCCTTTGACTCAATACTTGCATTGGTGCACTTACTTTCTCATCCAAAGGAACTATCTAATTATGCGCTCAAGTTTCATGTCTATCTGTGCCGCCATGGCACTTTTATCGAATGTGGTTGCTGCTGGTCCTATCTATCAACGCTGGAGCGACGGTAGCGATGTCATCAAAGTCCCCCTTATGGATGCTGGTGGCACGGTAAGTATATACAGGATGTCACCAAGAAATGTACTTACCACTCGACGATTTAGTATATCATGGAGGTCGACATTGGTATGTCGGACAAATCGATATCTTTTCGCTCGATCTCACTAAACCCATTGAACAATCCCCGATCGTGATACAGGAACACCGCCTCAGACGTTCAAGATTCCATTGGATACCGGCTTGAGCTTGACGTGGGTGCCCACCGACGAGGATGTCAGCCTCAGCGAAGAAAAGAGTGATTCGGAAACACAAAGCGCGACGTTCTACAAGCCCAGCAATTCGTCGACAGCGGTCGACACAAAGAAAGATGTCAGCTTCAGCTACGAAGGTGGCACCGGATTTGACGCCCATATTTTCAGAGTATGTACCTTGGAGGTGTACACTGTCCACGCTCATGAATATTTGCATCTAGGATAAACTCAATATCGCCCCGAATGGCAAGAAAGTGGATGCACCCTATACTTCCTTTGCGTCCTTCGACATTGGCGCAGCGTACAAGACCCATGGCTACGTTAACTACTCTTATGGTAATCCGCTTTTTCAACAGTAATTTTTTGGTTGCAGCAACGGCATTGCTAAACTGCACGGATGTACCTAGTGGGTGGCGTTGGTTTTGGTGGCGACTCGGCCCGCGAGACCGTCAACAGCATCCGTCGACGCGCTGTAGCAGGTAATTCATAGTAAAATCAAAACCGAAACCTACTGACATGCGCTATTCGTATGCATGCAGATCTAATCAATCGCGGTGGTAAGTCCATCTCTTTGATCATAGCATAAGCCAAATCTCACCTTCTTGACAGTGCTCAAGCGCGACGGGTTCCAGGGCAACGGCGACACGACGCAGAGCGCTACTGTCTCCTCCGATTCGAGCTCAGGCTTTGACAGCTCCTCCAAAAAGAAACGATGGGACCAACCCGATGCCTGGCTTTTGCTGAACGGAGAAGACAAATCGCTCTACACTGGCGAGATTGCCTATTTCAATATTGGCAGCGATGGCGACAAGTCGCGCTTCTGGCGAGTGGCCCTAGAAAAGGTGTCACTCGGCACCAGCTACCGTGATGATTGCCAAACCACGGCCAAGTTTAGCTCGGGCTCCCGTTACATCCTTGTGCCGCCCTCAAAGGCCGACGCGCTCAACCAGGCCATCGGCGCCGAATACAATACCCTTACTCGCCGCTACGAGATTGACTGCACCAAGATACCAAGCGATGCGCTCACATTTGGATTTGAAGGGTACGACGTCAGTATCCCTTCGTCGGTGTATACTACCAAAACCGAGGAGGTGTGCTATACCCTGATCAACCGTAACCTGGCCGAGGGCAGTGAGGAGTGGATCATTGGCTCCTCGTTGAGCAATGCTTTCTACACCATCTACGACTTTGAGAACGAGCAAATCGGCATTGCGAAGCTTATTCATGGTGCCGAAGGTGCCACCATCTCGAAAGTCTAAACATACAGCTCTGCATTGCATATATCTATACCATGTCACGGTTGTATACGCTCTCAGATATATATGTCTCTACAGAGAATCTAGCATACTTTCCTTAGTACTCCATAATTTAGCTGCTCTATCTTACATCATTCTATATGTACGAAGGTACTTCGTTAAGTAGTCTAAATTTGACAGCGAATTCGATCTATTGGGAGAGTATTGATGCATGGAAGATGGCCGAATATTCCATTTATAATATTCATACTGCATCATCACGCATGATTGTAGAAGTATATGCTATATATTATTTTCAGCCTGTGTAAAATACGCATCAGAAAAGATTTGTGTTCTGATATGTGGATGCTGATGAAAGAGTACGTAAGCACCCGTTTGCATCAGTTGCATATCAGATGAGGCAATCCCCGCCGAAAATTTATTTGTGCCTGGCTGACAAATTCAACGCACACACCTTTCTTTTCTCTTTCGTTAAACATGCCGCCTCTCCCGAAGCCTACCAAGCAAGTGTATGACTATCTCGTTATCGGAGGTGGCTCCGGTGGCCTTGCGTCGGCCCGTCGTGCGAGCGGCATTCACAAGGCCAAGGTGGCCCTCATTGAAGCGCAGCATCGTCTGGGTGGCACCTGTGTCAACGTCGGCTGCGTGCCCAAGAAGGTCATGTGGAACACAGGTAATGCTTTTATTCTCCTGTCTGCTTTATATGCTGACAATTGTTAGCTGCGGTGGCCGAGGCATTGCGCGATGCTCCTAGCTATGGTTTTGATCTCAAGACGATGCCTGATTTTGACTGGAGCTACATGAAGAACAAGCGCGATGCGTACGTCAAACGCCTGAATGGAATCTACGAGCGCAATTTGGGCAACGACAATGTCGAGCACCTCCAGGGTTGGGCTAGTTTCGTTGGCCCGGATACCGTCCGTGTTCAGCAGTCCGAGTCCGAGTCCTTTGACATCCAGGCCAAGAACATCTTGATTGCCACAGGTACTAACTAGATTAAAAAAAGGGCTGGGTATGTGGTGAACAGGATGATTGATACAGTGCATAGGCAGCCACCCGATCATCCCGTCTGTGCCTGGCGCCGAGCTCGGCATCGACTCGGACGGCTTCTTTGATCTCGAGAAGCAGCCCAAGAGCGTGGCTGTGATCGGCACCGGTTACATTGGCATCGAGTTGGCCGGCATCTTTAACGCGCTCGGCACCAAGACCACCGTTTTTTCTCGCACACAGCACATCCTCCGCCACTTTGACTCAATCATTCGCGACAACCTGCGCACCGAGATGGAGAAGAACGGCGTCGACTTTGCCTACCACTCGCAAGTCAAGTCGCTCTCGCGCAACGGCGACCAGATCCGCATCGAGTACGAGTCCGACGGCAAGCCTGCCTCGCTCGAGGTCGAGTGCGTTCTGTGGGCTGTCGGCCGTGCCCCGAACGTCAAGAAGCTGAACCTCGATGCGGCCCAGGTCAAGACAAACGACAAGGGCTACATCACCGTCGACGACTATCAAAACACCAGCACCCCCAACGTGTACGCGCTCGGGGACGCATGCGGTAACTTTGAGCTCACCCCGGTCGCAATTGCGGCTGGCCGTCGCCTCTCAGACCGTCTCTTTGGTGGCGAGCAGTTCAAGAACAGCAAGCTCGAGTATGCCGATGTGCCGACCGCCATCTTTTCTCACCCCCCCTCCGGTACGGTCGGTTTGACCGAGGAACAGGCCCGCGCCCAGTTTGGTGACGCCAACATCAAGATTTACCAGTCCAAGTTCGTCAACATGTACTTCTCCATGCTTGACCACAAGGAACCCACCGCTTACAAGCTCGTCTGCGCTGGCCCCGAGGAGAAGGTTGTCGGTGTTCATCTCTTGGGTCGCGACAGCGACGAGATTCTCCAAGGCTTCGGCGTCGCGGTCAAGATGGGTGCTACCAAGGCTCAGTTCGATAACTGCGTGGCCATCCATCCCACCGCTGCTGAGGAGCTGGTAAGTTTGCTCTTATTGGATAGGGTATTTACATGATGGCTGACACCTTTGACTTTTGCTTTTAGGTTACTATGCGTTAGATTTCATTTCATCCAGTAGATTTACTTATGTACAGAAAATACAGTGCCCTGGCATATATTAAGAAAAGAGATACATAGCACGCTTGAAAAGAGGTACGGTATACTGCTTACTGCAAGGTCTGTATCAATTCAACGGTGAAGTTGGAGGAAAGGTCGTGAAAACACCGATGTATAGTGGAGCATTGGAAGTGATATATCTGGCTCGCTCGATCCAAATGGAAGGAACCCAGAGAGCGAGATTTTATTGTCTGACTTACAAATGACGGAACACTTTTTTTTTTTTTGCTTTTTATTCCTGCGTCCGACGCAATGTCAACGGGCAAGTATTACAGTTCATTGGTGTATAGTTCCGAGTCGCTTCGGAATAGGACGATCGCAACAATCGCTTCTTATAGTCCAAACCCTCTCGCGAATTCTAACCTGAATTGGGATTGTTCTAGGTTCCGGAAATGTTGTCAATGTTCGCTTGAACGATCTCCTGAGCACGCCTTCAGGTAAAAACTCATGCATGTATCAACGTTGTAAACTAACTCGTGGTTAGGTAAAAGGGGGAGAAAGAGACAGATCGTAGCTGTAACGAGACATTGCAATTGACACGACAATATACTTTATAGTGCAACCTCAGGCACCCGTTCCGCTCGAAACATCCCAAGGTAAAGGATATACACCCAAAAAACTGCACGTATTCACGTTTGAAAAACTATGACGGCCAAGGCCAGACCAATTTGGTTCATAACTCGCATCATGTCGTTGTAAAACTCTCGTCCGACGTCGACAAGTCCCTTGTGAGCTCGGCTAAATCCTTTGAGCAACTCGGATTGTAAGTCGCTCTTCTTATAACAATGGAGCACTCACACATACTAGGAGCAAGGAACTCTTGCAAGGCGTGTATTCCATGGGGTTTTCCAAACCATCGGTGATTCAAGAACGCGCGCTGCCCCTGTTGCTGCATGACCCGTAGGTCCCAAAATACAGTCGTGACTCTCTGAATACATTATGAAATATATGTAGGCCCAAGAACATGATCGGTCAATCACAGAGTGGAACGGGAAAGACCGCTGCATTTTTACTCAATATTCTAAGCCGGGTGGATACGACCCTTAACAAACCTCAGGCTATCGTCCTTACACCTTCGCGTGAACTGGCTCGTCAGATCATGGACGTGGTGGACAAAATGGCCAAGTTCACCCAGGTCACCCGAGGTATCATCATCAAGGGTGGCACTCATCGCAACCGCAAAATCACAGAACAAGTCGTCATTGGCACGCCTGGTGCGGTGTCTGACTCCATTCGTCGACGCTACCTTGATACCACGTCCATGAAGGTGTTCGTTCTGGACGAGGCAGACAACATGCTTGATCAGGATGGTCTGGGTGACCAGAGTATTAAGATCAAAAGGTAAGCCAGTGGATGGTAAGAGAGAGGGCATGTGTACTGAGAAAGGCTATCAGTATGCTGCAGTCCCCGAGTGTACAGATCGTCCTCTTCTCGGCTACATTCCCGGAGAATGTCCGTCGCTTCGCGCCTCGCTTTGCTGAAGACGCGAACGAAATCTCGTTGAGGCGTGAAGAAGAGAGTGTCGATACCATCAAGCAGTTCTACATGGATTGTCGTGACGAGGCTCACAAGTACGATGTGCTGTGCAACTTGTATGACCTTTTGACCGTAAGCCAAAGTATCATTTTCTGCCAAGTAAGTAGAAGAACGTTAGAATAACTTGGGTCTGATTGTTCATTGACTAGCATCGAAACACAGCTGAAGAAATCGCGCGTCGCATGACCGAACTTGGGCACGCCGTGTGTGCCCTCCACGGCACCATGGATACGGAAATGCGTGACCGCGCTATGGATGATTTCCGCAATGGTGAATACAAGGTCCTAGTCACTACCAACGTCCTGTCCCGAGGCATTGACGTGCTGCAGGTCAGTTTGGTGATCAACTATGACATGCCCCTCGACGGCCACCACATGCCCGACCCCGAGGTCTATCTCCACCGTGTCGGCCGCACTGGCCGGTTTGGCCGCACGGGTATCAGCATCAACTTCGTCCACGACCGACGAAGCTGGGAAAATATGCGCGCCATCGAAGATCACTTTGGCAGACCGATCAAGCCCATCCAGACCGACGATTGGGAGGAGGTCGAAAAGATCCTCAAGAGCGAAAAGGTGCTCTAATTCTGCTGTGCGTGTTGAACAAAAAAGTTGCTTGTATTTGTATATCCTTCCTGTAATCCTCCACCTATGTACGTGCCATCAATAAACATTTATACTTTTCTTTATTGGGCTATGCATCGTCTTCGCTGCTACTGTCATCACTGTAAGCGGCCACGAGCGAGGTGGCGGGTTGTGGTTTTGGCTCGCTTTTCTTTTCGCTCGACTTTGCTGCCGTTGTAGTAGTAGTAGTTGTAGTTGTGGTAATAGCAGTAGTAGTAGCCGCAGTGCTCTTTGTCTTTTTCGGCATTTCGTCTTTCTCGTCGTCATCCTGGTCGCGTTTTCGTTTGACCACCACGAGGCCTTCGAGACCTTTGGTGGGCTTTGCGACGGGTTTTCGGGGGAGAGCCTTTTTGTTGAAGTGCGAAGTCGTAGGCTTCTCAGCAGCGGCGGGAGGCGAGGTATGTGGACCGCTTACCACCGCTCTAGATATACTAGATGAGGATGACGTGACAATAAAAGAGATGGAAACTTACTTGCGGTAGGCATCGAGTTCTTCTTGCTCTTTCTGTCTCTGCTCTTCCTCGAGTTTGCGCTGCACGTCGGACAAGGTCTGAAAGTACTCGGCCTCGTCATCGTCGACGCGCTTGATGAGATTACTCAGTCGGCTCTGTTCCTGGAACATTTCTTCCTTGATATTCCGTTGCTCTTGCAGTCGCTCATACAGTGTGCGGGGATCGTACGGTTCAGCAGACGAAGAGGACGAAGAAGCAGCTGATCATGTTGCAACTCATGTTGGCATGGCATTCAAGTATAGTAAAAAAAAAAGTAATACCTTGCGCCTCGTCCTGATCTCCCTTGGTCGGATCCAAGGTCTGTCCAGTGACGAATCGGCCCGATTGAGACATTTTTAAGAGTAGGGTATGTATGTGAAAAAAAGTGTCGTCGGACACCCGTCGCGCATATTTTTGAATTTAACTTTGACAACTACATCCAAACTTCAATTTATGCGCTCGATATAGACAGGGTATAACTGGTAGCATGAGCAAGAGTAAAGAGCTTCATTTGATCGTTTGGAAGGATACATAACGAAGGAGACGATGTGGCAGATGGAGTGAAAGGGCTTATATCGGTATTTTGAATATATTAAATAGCGGCGTATTCCAGGACCTAAACCAAGAGTGCAATGTCAGTCTTGGACTATACATGTGTATATCACCTCTTATTACCTTCTTGGGCTCCAGGAAGGCAAGCCAGTCTGAAGTGGTGGTGGGCAAAAGGCCCATAGCATTGACTTTGTAGACACCGAGCATCATGACTACGACTTGTAGGAAGAGAAAGACAAACTTGGGCATCAGGAGTTCGGTGCTATCTTTGGTCTCGAATCGAGAGAAGGCTAAAGTACTTCTGTTAAGGTCTGATCCACTATCTTCCCCTCATCCTAATTAACTTACTCTGGTTTAATGACATGATCGCCTTGATAGGTTGGAAAAAGAGCATGCCGGTAATCATGACGCTAAAGATCTGGACACCGTTTCCGGACATGTAAATCATGATGGCATTCATGGGTATACTTTTGGCGGGGCTGTACGCGACGTCCCATGCTCGCTGGTAGAATAAAGATGTGTGTGAGTGTGTGTATATCAGTCATGCTAACCCGCCAATTCAATAGTCTATTCCACTTGCCTTGATCTTGATGGCAGCATCGTTACGCTCGTCTTGTGCCGACGTCGAACGTGAGGCTTTCTATAAAGTAATTGAGTTTGTGACATTGGTTGACAAATGCACTGTGCTTACTGCGTTGGCTTTGGCATTCTGAAGCGCGCCTGATTCGAAACCAATCGGATTTGCAAGTGTCGTTTTGGGTCTATAAGTCGGGTCAGGAAAAGCACCGTGTAGGATCATCTATTTCGTACTTTGGTATGGATGCAAAGTCAACAGCCCATTTGGACGCCATAATGTATTATCAAGAGAGACAGAAGAAGGAATAAGATGGGAAGTACAGTAACAAGTACGCGCCTCTTGAATTGCAGCCAAAAATCAACCTCCAACTTTGTATAGAAATAAAGAATCATATTACTACGTAAAGATCTACTTTTTATTATTATTACTATTATACATAAATGCTGTGTGATTTAGTAGAAACCCTGCGCCCAGGCAAAGCCAAGGATGATAAGCGCAATAACAAAGAAGATAAGTGCGTAGCTGAATCGGATGAAACGGTGCACAAGCGTGCCCTCAACAAAGGTCACCACCACAGCAAAGGCAAGGAAGCTAACAACCCATGAATATCAAAGAACATAAACCCATGTAGTATCACTTACATCCAAGCAAGAATCATGACACCGCGGGTAGAGCCACGTGCAAAGGTGTTGATAACCATGACAGACAGGAGCATCAGAACCAGGTCACGCAGCAATTCTTGGGCGCGGTCAAGACGGTTAAAGATCTTTTGACCCCACGTAGGCGCATGACCGAGAAATCCGCCCATCTTGTTGTTACCCGCCGTTGTGGTATTGGGTACCGCGGTGGCGTTGGCACCGACTGTGCCGGGTGCGCCGGCTGTGCCGGCTGTGCCTGCTGCAACTTCGGGATCAGTCGTGCCAGCTGCAGTAGTGTTAGTGGCAGTCGGATCGGTGACAACAGCGTTGCCGGGGGTGGTGTCGCCTCCAAAGATGTGGCGCAAGACCCAGGCAAGGGCCCACAAGAGCCAAAGCACGCTGAAGGCGATCCAGCCCACGCGCACGTGCCAGTCCAACAAGAAGTCGGACATGTTTAGGAAGATGTTTTCATGAATGTTGGGCTGTATTTGCTCCGCTGTCGTGTTCATTATTGTAAATTAAAATAGGTAGTGGGTTGAAAAGCGTGAAACGCACTACACAGGGAATCGACTGTTATATACGCCTAATCAACCCTTGCTCCATCCAAGTCCCTTGTCAAACAAGGATGACGGCAGATGCTGTTCCATATACCGCGGCAAGTCAGCAAGCGACTTGATCCTCTCTGGCGTACCCGTACTTGCCAGCGGTCCAACATCCTCGTACGATAAACGTACTATCTAGCATGAGTCTGCGTATTCATATGCTGCTTGTAAGCCCGCTTTACCTCGGTCAAGGAGGACTGCATTCCATCCTGCATCATGCGCGCCTAAAACATAACTAGGTCAGAAAACGATCCATCCGCGTCATAAGCAGGGTTTCACTTCTACCCCGATAATCTCTAAGATGATTAATCAGTCAATATCATCGCATGATTGAATAATATTGACATACTTGACCGCATCATCACCGACGTGGAGGGCCTGCTCTGCCGAGATCCCTGCCCGCCGGCTCGCTGCCTCGAAGATCTTGGCCGATGGTTTTTCTGCGCCCTCGTCATAACTCGTCAGCACAAAGTCAAAGTACTGTGCTAGCTCAAGTCGTTCGAGCACCTGAGCTTTTATTATCGGGTCAGCTCGCCGCTCCACTGAAAAACTGCTTGGGCTTACTGAGACGTTCGTCCGAGTTACTAATCACAGCCATCCGGAACCCGTCCGCCTGGAGTCGCGCTAATGTCGGCACTACGTCGTGGAACGAGGCATAGCCCTTGTCGGATGTAAAACGGTGGTACAGCGCTTCAAACAGGACCTCAAACTTGGGATCCAGTTCTAATTTGGGCTTGAGACTTCTTGGATCGATTTTCTTTCTGTGTCTGATGAACGTACCCTCTTTTGGAACGCCCGACTGTCGAAATGTTTCATATACCAACTAAGTATGAATGCACCGCTTGTAAGCTCTTTGGTGTGCTTCTCTCCTACAAACACATACTTCGTGCCACCAGTGTCGTGGATGCATGCCAATATGCCGCCCATAGAATGGCACGCGGTCCATCTGGTCTTTGAACACGTGGCTGAACGTCTGTCGGATGCGTTCGCGACGCACGGCAATACCCATGCCGATGGCTTCATTCGCCTTTTTTTTGTCTTATTGAGTTGTCGGTTGCGCGTTCCCAGTTATCGACATACATATTGAGCTGTCATGCTGCCACGCGGCTTAAAGAGGGTGTTGTACGCGTCAAAAGTCACTAATCGGATCCGTGTCGTGCGTCCAGCCATGACCCAAAGAAGGAAAGCAAAAGGTAAAATTAAGATGCGTCCGCTGGGTGCGCGTTTGCCAGTCGAGGGTGAAAAAGCGCCGAAGAACACAAATAAAGAAAACAAAGCAGTGTATATCGTGAGAGGTTGATTTTATCCAGAAAGAGATATAGAGAAATAGACGGACTGAGGAAAACCGAGAATACGGAAGAGATTATAAAGAGAGAAAAAAAAAAGACGAAAATATGTGAAAGGTGTGCGTCTGTCAACGTATGATATTGCGTGTGTGTGTGTGTGTGTGAAGAGTGAAATATAAAGAAAAAAGAAAATAAAGGAAAGCGGGTTTGTACATATAGAATCGCGCGTATACACTTTTGCAGAAACTTTTTTTTGTAGTAAAAAAAAAAGATATAAAGAGAAAAATCACAAGAAGGTCACTTCTTTTTGCTAGTTGTGCCCATTTTTTTGCTCGTCGACGTGAATGCGTAGGCCGTGCCCTAATCAATATGTGTCAGCAAGTGATGGATGGCGGTGAGGTATCAACTTACAATGCGCATGGCCTGCAAGTCGGACTGGATATCATCCTCTTTGAGCTTAAAGACGAAGGTTGGTCCCGACATGGTCTTGCGACTCTTGGACTTGGTTTCTGAGTGTTCTAGACCACGTCTCCGGAGATTTCGCTTAAGCATGCGCGCTTGAGATTCCATGACGACATCTATACCGGGGCGATAAATACGAATTTTGGAGGAGTAAGCCTTTCGCTTACCGTAAACGAGGTCGCAATTGTCCTTATCGTCCTTGAGTTTACGCCGCTTCTCTTCGAGCGTGGCAAACAATTTCTCGCGCATTTCCTGCTTTTCATTCTATAAACAAAGTTAGAACCTCGCGATAAGAAAGGTGAAGGCGGACGTACAAGATATTCTTCTTCGGCTTGACAGATCTCTTGCTCGAATTGAGAGTCCGTCACCTGTTCCTGATACTGCCGGAAAAGCTGGCCATCATGGATCGTCTTGAGCCGTATCCTTTCCAACTCCGCCACAGCTTCTGTGAAGGCAAGGTGCGTGTCTAAAAAAAACAAAAACCAAAAAAACCAAAAAAAGCGTGTGAGAAAAAAAAAAATAATCAAATCGACACGTTTCTTTACCGTCATGGATCTGACGAATTTCGTCCTGGATACTCGCGAGCTTTTCGGTGTAGATTCTATCCCATTTATGAGTAAACGAGTAAGAGAGGAAGAAAGGCAGAGAGAATGTATAAAAAGTGAAGAAAAAAGGGAAGCTTTACTTACCGCTCCCTGTTGTCCATAAAATCAGCATTGATCTTTCCGAGACGCGTCACAAGCTCTTTTCGCTTCTTGTGCTTCCGAGAGTCGGCCGCCCCGTCATAATGGCCTAAAAACTTGGAATCAGTCGACGGGTAAAATTTATAGGGTCTGCTTACCGTCCAACCAGGGTTCCGAGTCATCGGCTTCGGAGAGGTAGACTTGACCGGCATGCTGTTGTGATGGCGGTTGTGCAGGATGGATGGGCGTCGCAGGCGTATTACTCGTCATCGTATTGCTAGTAGTAACGTTGGCGACAAGCGGAGTAGCAGCAGCAGCAGCAGCAGCAGCAGCAGCAGGCGCATTGGACTGACTGGAAGGGGGTGGAGGTGCAGAAGTAGAAGCAGACGCAGAATAGCTGTGTCTGTCATCGATTATTGGCTGATGATGATGGTGGTGATGGTGATGGTGATGTGGGTGCGGGTGCGGGTGAGTATGCGAGATATGCTGGTGACGGTGGGTTGTGCTGGGGTGGTGGTGGTGTACATAATAGGGCGAAGAATGGTGATGGTGGTGGTGCACCCTTCGCTGCTGCTGCTGAGGCGATTGCCCTTGGTCTTGCCCTTGCTGGGTTGAGGATGGTGGTGGCGGCGGTGGTGGCTGTGTGTACAGACCAGAAGAAGACGGGGAAGGGGAAGAAGAGGACGCAGGCGGAGCACTGTTGGCTGCAGACGAAGAAGTAGTAGCGGTAGTAGTAATAGTAGTAGGAGGCGTGGCAGTGGTGGTGGTGTTTGGAGTAGTAGTGGTAGAAGTAGCAGGAGCAGCGGCCTTGGTTGGAGACGAAGCCTGGTTTCTGTAGGTATAAGAAGAGTCCTGGTGGCGAGCGTAGTTCACGGAAGGAATGAGACCATGCTGCCCTTGCTGAGAATGGTGCGAGGGATGGTGGTAAATGTAACGGTCTTCCTCATTAGGAGAAGAAGAGGCCTGGTAATGGTGCCGCTGATGGTGATGAGAAATCTGCGGGGGAGGATAAAAAGGCGAGGAAGCCGAGGTCGGCTGCGAAGTAGACGAGGAGCTGCCAGTGCTGCTACTGGGACCACCACCAGCACCGCCTGGTGTACTCGTAGCAGTATGACTACTGCTGCTGCTACTGCCATTCGACATACCCAGCCGTCCTTCTGAGGGCGAGCCGCCAGCCTGTGCTACACTTTGTTGCTGTTGTTGCTGTTGTTGCTGCTGTTGGTGGCTGTGGTTGTGATTGTGGTGGTGAGGTGGAGGCAATGGTGAAGGAAGACCTTTCGCAGAGTGCTGTTGCGGGTGAGGCGGGGGCAAAGAGGGCCGGCCCGTTGAAGCTTGCGAGGAAGAAGAGGACTTGCTCGCGTTTCCAGAGGGTGGCAGATCGCTAGTCGGGGGTCGTCCTGTCGAGCTCGCAAACATGAAGGGCTGGTCTGCTTCAAGCATGGAGGCTATGGGCATGCTTTGAGGGAGAAAAGAAGAAAAAAAGATAAAGAAGAAATAGAATAGGAGAGCGTCTGTTCACTCTTTGCAGGAATGCAGCAGTAGGAAGGACAACAAAAGAAGAGAGAGAAGCTGTGAAATGAGTGAGGTGAGGCGAGAGGGTGAGAAGAGTAAGAGTAAGAGAGAGGGAGATTCGGAAGCAGGAAGAAGAAGGAACTTTCAAGTCTAGAGTCACTGAATCCGCGAACGGGGTATGGATTATTGGATGGGGGGAATTCCACTCACCGCGGAGCAATCGAATGGTCCTGCCTATATAAGCCACATTATCTTACTTCTAGACATTACATCGCATACGTCTGGTATCCTTCCTATTCCTTTCTCTTTTTCTTTATTCATCAGGCTCATTCCAAAGGTTATATTTGCCCACGAATCTGCTTTAAGTTAATATATACACTAAACTATACTCCTGAGACGTACATTGCGTCAATCTGTTTTGCTTGAGGCAGGGCGAGCTTGACCTTGTTCCGATACGTCGCGCGGTTGTTCTTCTCAAACGGGTTGCCTTCGAGATACACCGTCTCAAGGGTCTTGATCCCACCCAGTTCGCGCTCCACCTCGTCAAAGGTTTCGTTTTCAAACAGGTTGTTATTGGCCTATTCCATTTAAAGTCAGCCCTTTTTCTTCTTCTTTTGAGATATGACAAACCCAAAATTCCTCCAGCTTGGTCAAGTGCGATAAGTTTTCAATGTGTCGCAGCTGGTTGTGCGCCACATCCAGCGTCCGAAGATTCACCTGCAGAGATGTCAAAAAAAAAAAAAAACAAAATGCTTGTCTTTATAAACTTACGTTGTTCTCGAGACCTTCAATTTTCGTGATGGCGTTGTGAGACGTGTACAGCTCTTCGAGGTTCACGAGCTGTTCCAGACCCTTGAGACTCGTCAGTCGATTGCTTTGAATACTAATAATCTTGAGGTTTTGCAATGCATCTAGGTTCTATTTTATATCGTCGTCATCAGTCCAGCTGCATTTTTCATGTGTGTGTATGCTTACCTCGAATTTCGTAATCTTGTTCTTGCCCAGCCAGAGTTGGCGCAGTTTGACCAACTTCTCCAGATTCTCTATGACCTAGAGACACTTGTTAGCCTGCGCCATGTTCCGTTTTTCATACAATTTATTTACCCGAATCTTGTTGGCCCCAAGCTCGAGATTTTCGAGATTGACAAGCGTATCGAGATTTTCAATATGGGAGATGCGATTGCTGACAAAGTACAAATCGACGAGGTTGACGAGTTTTTCGATATGCTTGATATGCTTGATCTTGTTGAACGACAAATCGAGCATCCTAATCTATGTGTGAATATTATCTTCCAGTTTCACCCGTGTGCTTACTTTAGGTTGACCAATTTGGACAGATTGCGGATATGTGAGATTTTGTTGTCGTAAAGGTCGAGCTCGACGAGCGTATCTGCTACACCATCGAGGCCTTCAATTTCGACAATTTGATTGCCACGAAGACAGAGACGCTAAGATGGGCATAAGTATGCAGTCTATTTTTTGATTATCAAAGCATACCTCAAGCTGCTTGAAGCGTCCGAGGTCCAGATCTGCCAGGTCACTGATACGCTGCTGCACACCGTCTATTTCCTACATTCTGCTGTCAAATGCATGGCCTCCATTAAAAGAAAATAAATTACATCTGTATCACTCCCGTAATCATTCAAGAAGGCATCTACGTCATCTCATGTATAAGCATTGTAGATTGAATAATTCCTTTATTTTTTTATTTTTTTATTTTTACCTTGGGCGACATACTCGGAGAGAATAACGTTTTGCTCGCCTTCCTTGAAATTTGCTTCGGGATCTTCGGGTCGATTGTAATGTTGACGAAGCTCATCTTCAGTCTCGGGTTCTCTTTCGGAAGCGCTCATGAGGAATAAAGAAAGAAATGGAAAAGCGTCCCGGGCACAAGCTTTGCACGCGCGCGCGCGTATCGGTTGCACATTGCAACACTAATTTTTTTCGCTTTGTATTCCAACTCCGCACGTCACCTGACTTGGGCTTTGCATGAATGAACCCATGATACGCCTGAAAAGATTTGTCGTGGGTGCGAGTCCCCATTTGAGCTATGCGTGTGTGCTATTTAATTTAGCATACCGAACTGAAGATGATTTCTATCAATATCAAGGTGATGTGTATATAAGACGGTTCCTGTACATTTTAGAGGCTAACTAATGCTGGACCGTCGAAGAGTAGAAGATAGAAGCATTGGTTGGATATTCTCAGTACAAATATACGCTTGAGACCTTAAAGCTGCCCTACTTTGTGTGTTGTTTTTTGCTGTTTGTTTCTTTCTGACTCTTTTTCCTCACTTCACTGCTGAGCACAGTAATTGTGGAGAGGCCCTGCCTGCTCCTGACCGGCATACTTTAGCTGTGTTTGATGTACAGTTGTTTACAATTTCTATTATAAGCATCGCAAACTAGTACCAGTAGTTAGCAGAGGTATACTTGGTTATACTTGGGTAAAAAAAGGAGGGAAGCATACTATCACATAAGATATCCTACGTAGAGATTTTAACGTATGCATATTTACTAAAGTCAATGTATATGATGTCTATACAGACGAATTTCCTACAACCTTATTTTGCTATGATTAGGTTTACATCATTGATGCGTTTCTGCATCTTCGACCATGATAGTATCCTCAACTTTATCGTCTTTATTCATAAAAACCGTTAATGGAAAGGGTCCGAAGTGATCTTCTTTGCATAAAGTAAAATCGAGAAACTTACAGGCTCATGACACTCATCCTAGCGCCAAACTTTCTTATCTAATACGGCAAGTGCGTTCTCGCAGATCAGTTATACGTCACAAAAGGGCGTATCGCCCTTGATTCAGAAGTGCAACACGTTGCCACAGCTTATGCTGATAGTTACGCGTATGCTTTTTACACAAGGCAAAAAAGCCATTTACTGGATACCTATGTAGTTCATGACATATCAGCATCGTATATGTATATGTATATGTATATGTATATATATGTATATATGCTCCATCATAACAAATAAGAAGAGTGGGCATGAGACATCCCATATCCACAGTGTCATGATCAACGCCCCCTTGTTGAGCGCCCTGGAGAATAGCATTCATGCGTCTTTGGCTGGGTTTCATACATCCAGTACATACCGCGTTACGCCGATAGACAGAATTGGAATGTTTCCAGCACGTACATGGGCATTTTTGTTCTTCTTATCCTCGCCCTGTTTTTTCTTCTGGCTCACATTCGTGAAGGAGGGTGCGCATATTTGCGGTTAGCGAAACGACAGATGAAACGATGATGTGCTGCATGCCCGTAGACATTACTCTTTTGTTCACTGATCCGAACAATATACCTTTCCTATCGCCTTGTTGGATGGCGTCACATCACTACGGGTCCTGTGATGTTAACTGATAATGCTGAAAAATGAAAGGAACGCGTCGACGGATGTCTCCAGAAAAGCTTGTTGCTGCGGCCACGGCATTTATGCGTGTGAAATAAAAAAACAAGGAACACAGAGATAAATAAAAACACAAAGGGGTTGTTGTGTGTATATGAGTGGCACCGAAATTAAAAGCACAAGACAACAATTTCAGGTACAGCACGGGTTCATACCAACCGCATACACATGCATATCTTCTGTTTTTTTTTCTTCCTTTGTGATGAAGATGATGAAAAAGGGCCGACCGTGCCGCCAATTTGACCAATTTGGCGAATCAGCGCAAGCTGCTCGAACGCATTCCGGGCCTCAATGATGATTTTGCATAAACCAGGACAAGGGTGCACTCTCGGAACCCACAGCTTTCCTTTCCTCTTTGTTTCTTCTACCCACCACTCCCTTATGCTGGCTCTCCTCCACGCCATGACTCGCAAGCCCAGAGACGACACGACAAGCGAGAAGCAGACGCTCTTACCCCGGCGCCCCAGTCGCCGCGCGCTGTGTTATCGCTGGGTGGTTGCCCTGTTCCTGTTCTCTTCGAGCGTGAGTCCCAACAAGAGGAAGAAGAGATCTATAAAACATAGAACTGACACTGTTCTTTAGCTGTGTGGCTCATGGCTCATGTACTACTCGCTGCGGTACTGCTCGACGCATGGTTGTATGCGTGGGATTGAGGGCCAAACCGACCGGGGTATCACAGTCGTGCCTTCCCTCGGCCTCAACGTCGACTGGACTCACGCCGCCTTCCTCGGCCTTTACATTGTTGTCCTTGCCATCAATTTTGTCTACCGAGACATTCAGCATGTTCAATGGGTTAGGAAGAAATCCTTGGCAATATTGTCCGACACTGACTTTACATTTTCAAATTTTATGAAGCATATCGTTTCCTTTGCAGGGTTTCTCCTACTCCAGCTCACACAGGCGACGTGGACACTCGTCATACATCGGAGCGCGTTTGTGGTGTCCCAGCTCGAGGCGTCATGGGATAATGCCTACCGCCATGACCCCGTCACCCTCGACCAGCTCCAGTCTCGCTGGCAGTGCCAGGGATTCGCAGACCTCAACGACCGTGCCTCAAGCCATGTCAGCTTTGCCACGCCCTGCCAGCCTAAGCTGGTGTCTACGTTTGGTCACGCCATCTACGTCTGGGGCGCCGCGCTCTGGACCCTCAAGATCATTCAGGTAAACTAGGAACGGGCGCGAAAAAACAGGATTCTGATTTATTGCTGCTACGTAGCTCATGGGCCTGTTTGCATGCTACATCGTTTATCTCCACTTTGAGGACGAATCAGAAAAAGAGAAACCGGACACGGATGAGGAAAACTCTACCAATTACAACACCCAGTCTGTCAACGAAAAATATGGCTTTATTTAGATCCTCCCTCTTTCTGTAGAATCACATCATTTTGTATATAACTTTCAAAAGGAGAAAAAAAAAAGTATATGTACTCTCCAGGATGAGTATGCATTTGATGAGGGCGTAGACGTGTAAAGAAGAAAGAAAGAAAGAAAAAAAAAAGAACTTAAATGGGCGTGAGTGTGTTTGTGTGTGTGTGAGAGAGAGTATGTGTGTGTGTTTGTGCGTATGTGGCGTAAGCTACATAGACGAGATCGATCATGCAAATATACACATATGGAATTGAGAGAGAAATCTTAAGCTATAATACATGATGCGTGAGTCCAACACGTCACTAAGAGCTACCTCCACTTACTCAGGGGCTCATACGCCCAGATACGGGCCCGATAGTCACCGGAGCCAGTCGCAAACAAGGGCTTGCCCGAAGGGCTGACGGCGACAGAGATGACTTTTGCAAAAGGTGTCAGCCAAAACCTTTCCCTTTTTCTTATTTTAAGCTTACCCGAGTTTTTGTGTCCTTGCAGCATAAATTGGGTTTGGCCCGTGCGAGGATCCCAAAACTGAACTCCGCGATCCTTGGAACCTGACACGATCCATTGTCCATCCGGCGAGCACGCGACGGACAGCACAAAATCCTGTACAAACATGTCAGCCAACCGTCTCCTTTTTTTCATGCCAATCTCACCTTGTGGCCCGTAAATGTCGTCTTGCAGGGTGACCGCGACCGGTCCTGGGTGCCCAACTCCCAGAGCTTGATCGTCTTGTCCAGACTGCCGCTGATGAGCGACTTGCCGTCGGGCATGAACGCGACCGAGTAGACGCTGTCCTTGTGGCCCTCGAGGCGCTCAAGCTGCTTTGCTGAGTGAATGTCCCAGACACGGACCATCTTGTCGAGACTGCCTGCCGCCACCAGACGACCGTCGGGCGAGACAGCCACGCTCGTAACACCCGGGTCTTTTTGGTCGAGATCCTTGATGGGAATGACATGCATGCAGTTGCCTTCAATCATGCTCCATATCCGAACCGTGCAATCGCCCGAGCCGGACACGATGATGCGGCCGTCCCGGCTAAAATCAAGCGAGTAAATGTCTTGCTCGTGGCCGGGGAAAATGTGCCGAATGCGGCGCGAGGCGATATCCCAGATCTATAATAGAATAGTACGCGTCAAGCCAAAACAATAAAAGAAGTGATCCTATTTTTGTAATAGCTTACGCGGATCTGCTTGTCCTCTGCACCAGTAGCAAGGTACTTGCCGTCGGGGCTGAAGCACACGGATCGGATATACAAGTCGCCCTCCCGTTGCACCTTGGTGTCCTGGAGTACGCTGAACCAAGTGTCAGGCAAAATATAAATAAATAAAAACGCAGGCGACCTACCATACGGGTTGTGCAGTGACCACGTCGTAAACAAACGTCTCACGGTTGCATCCTGCGGCCATGTACCGGCCATTTGCGCTGAACTTGACGCAGCATACGACGCTCGAGTGCGTCAAGGTGTGGACCAAATCCACCTTCAAGTAGCGTGGCACCTTGGGGTTGAACCTAACACATGTCAGCCGATGAAAGAGCTAGCGATGCCGTCAAAAAAGACTTACAGCGCAAACCAGTCCTGACCCTCAACCTTCATGTTGGGTGGTACGCTGTCTGGATCAATGTCGGCCAAGGCGCCAGGAGCAGCCGTGGTAGGGCTCATGCTGGGCGGCATCAGCGGCGTGCCGTTGCCCGACTTGCGTTTTTGAGAGAGCGGCGGGGGCAAGCCGGCTTCCATCGCACCACCGACCGAAGGGTTCCGCGGTGGCGGGTAGCCGTAGCCTAATTTTTACCAAGAAAAAAAAAAAAAGATAAATAAAAATCACGCCGATCACCAAGTCGACTGCTCCATGTATTACCATGGGGCGGAGCACCGCTCGCGTAGGCCTGCGAAGTGGGCGGATAATGCGAGGCAGGCGAGGCCGGGCGCGGGTGGTGGTGATCGACCATGGGTTGAGGAGGTTGCTGTGATGGCTGTTGCGGTTGTTGCGGTTGCTGCTGTTGTTGCTGTGGCGGTAGCGGGGGCGCCTGGGATGGGTTACTGTTATTGTTGATGATGCCACCAAAGTAATTCGAAGCAGAAGGACCAATGCTCGGCGGGGGTTGTGGGGTATGCGGATGAGACGGCTGCTGCTGGGGCGTCGTCGGTGGTTGCTGTTGTTGAGAAGGATGGGGTGGAGGTGGCGCATGGCCCGCCATGGCGTTCGCCTGCTCCAGTTGGTGCTGCAGTCGTGCAATCTCTTCCTCATATCTACCCAATATTAGTCCCTATTCTATATCTCGTCTTGTTACTCACTGTTTCTTCATGGCCTGCTGCTTTCGCTCCAGTTCGAGCAATGTCGCCTGAAAGTTGTGCATTTCCTGCAACTGGCTATTCACTAGACAGAGGTTAAGCAATGTGCAATCCGCCCCTTTCAACTTACTCTTATGTTCGATGTCATCCTTTTGCGTCTTGTTCATGTAGACGTCTCGAGCGACTTGGTCGAATTCAACGCGGATGGCTTCGAGCATCTCCACAATGCGGCTCTGAGGAGCAGGCACCATGGGACGGTGATTATACACAGACATGGGACTCTACCATCGCAGCAACCCACAGATGAGGACAATCACAATTAACAGGTCAGCCAAAGAATACCTTTTGTCTTTTTTGTTTTAAGGGGAAAGTAAAAGAAGAAAAAAGACAAAACGAAAAAGAATACACGGCAAACTCTCTCTTCATACACACAGGGCAACAATTCAAAACCCCGCCAACCAGAGGCGATAGACGCGCGTGCGTACTTTTGTGTGTGTGTTTGTGTGTGTGTGCACACGCGCGGGTGGGTGTCGGGAGTTGCCGCATGATTTGGGGTCGATAACTGTAGGTGTGTGTATTTTCGCGTGTGTATGTGCCTTGTTTGCAGCCCTCCCTTGTGTCATGTTTCACAACATTGAGTGTTTGGGTTTTGTTGTCGTGTCCTTTTTTCTTTCCTTCATCCCTTCATCTGTGCGACGTTCTGCGGTTATCTTTCTTACCTAAGTATTCTATTTTTGATCAAAGATTGCCCAAATCACACAACGCTTCCACCTGACCCACACCAAACAAGACAGCTTTTGACAGTCAGGTACTTTAACAATTCATTTTAAACAAAAAGTATCCAAAGATACTCTTCTAGGAGAGATATATAATCTATTTAACAAGATCTGAAGATTTACTCGTCAGCAGCAGAGAAGTTGACGTTGGGGTTGAAGAAAAGAGAATCCTTGCCCCAGAAGAAGTCCTAAATGACACGTTAGTATATACATATACATGTATGAGGAATATTATTATAATAGACACATACCTTGGCGCGGTAGTTGATGTAGGGGTACTTGACGTACTCGCGGGGGTGGTGCTTCATGTGCTCGACGTGGTGCTCGTACAGGTTGTAGGTGTTGATGCTGACGGCAATAAGACTATAACATAATTTACATTAGTTTTTTGTTATCTTTTTTGAAAATTCTACTTACGCAGGAATGACAACAAAGATGGAGATCTTCTTCCAGGTCTCGGCAGCGGCTAAATGGGATTCAATTTAGAAAAAAGGGACCGAGATGAAACAATCGCGAAACTTACGACCGGCGTGGGCCTTGACGGCATCACGCTGAGCGGCAAAGGCAGCACCCTCAGCCGAGGTGGAGGAGAAACGGACACCGGAACGCTTGACAGCCGAAAGCACCTGGGAGTTAACGAGAGCGCGGTACATTGTTGTAGAAGAGAGAATGTATATGTTACTATGACTGTTTGGTCTTGCCCTGAACAAAAAAATCAAAATTCACCGTCACATATGCTCCGCACATTGAACCAAAAGAGGACCTCTTCTTTTCCCTTTATTCTTCCTCTTTTGCTTTGTTTATTCATGTATATGCACGTGTGTATATATTTCTGTAAAATAAACTTCACTGAATGTATTTAGGTCATGTCGTATAATCAATACCCTATGTTTGGTATTGACGTCCGACGCGCGTCACTACACACACATATTACTGTGCAAGAGTATCATCATTCTAATCTACCATAGCAGGCTATCGTATCCACTGTCAAAGCACAAGTAAATGCATTGTTTTCGATATGAGTTGTTGCGGCGATGCGTTGATATAGTGAATTTTCTAGAGTAGCAATGGCAAGGTCGTACTACAGTAGAAAAGCCGCACAGGACCTCAATTTCTGCCTTTTTATGTAGGTCACAGCGTATGCTTTTTGCAGGTGAGGGATCAGCATGTGGGTACTACAAAGGACGCCAGTCCAATGCTGAATAAACTGACGTATGGTTGCGAGTTTCTCTCCGGCTTATTTAAACTCGCTTATTACTTTTACACTGCTTTATTTCATACTGCTACTCAGGAATGTATCAAGCTGAATGGATTTTTCCTTATGCGTGTAGAGCAATGTATAAATAATACGTAACCGGGGATTGTTTCCGTATAACCACCTGTGTGCATGCGTGCGTATATGTGTATCCATGATAAAAAGGAAGGAAAACGATTGGCTGATCAAGTACTTCCGTTCATGCACAAGCTATTTTCCGTACAGCACACAACTAGACAAGTGGGTAAACCGTATGGTATGAGTACGTATGGGGTGATGTATATAGTATGTGTGTCATCAGGGGTAACAAAAAAGGTGGACATAGGTAAGCAGGTGATAGACGACTGGTATCTGTCAGAAAGCGGGAGCACAAATTGTTGTTGCTCTGAAGTGCTTGTGTCCAGTGTGGGGAATCTATTCCTGCTAAACTTCTTTTTTTTTTCCCTTCTTCTTTTCTTTATTATTATTTTTCCTCTTTGAGTCAATAAAACGTAATGCCACTGCGCTTGCTCTGGACAGAGCAAAGCACTGTCGAGGGAAATTACGGCGATGGCGGTGCAGGTGCAGAGCTGAATCCATTGGCCATCCACCTTGCTCTGATGTTCACACTTGTCGGTTCCTGCATCTCCATGATCTCTGTCTGGTTGCACTGGAAAAACTATCGAAAACCCGTAAGTCGTCGTCCTTTTCCCTCCAACCAGCTCTGATATTCTGTAGAACCAACAACGGCAAGTGATTCGGATTCTGTGGATGTAAGTTTGAGGGAAAAAGGCCAAGACACAATGAAGCCAAGATCGTGCCAAGTATTCTTGTCAAACCCTAACCTTTATTTTACGCTACTCTGTTTCTTTCGGACAGGGTTCCGATCTACGGCTTCAGCACGTACATTTCGCTCGTCTCACTCAACGTGGCTTTTTATGTCGACACGTTTCGGGATATCTACGAGGCCTTTGTCATTTATGCATTTTTCCAGCTCCTGCTCAACAAGCTGGGCGGCGAGCGGGCTCTGATCATCATGCTTCACTCCAGACCCCCCACCGAGAACTTCTTTCCCGGCACGCTTTGGTCGCGCGAGATCGACGTCGGTGATCCTTATACCTTTTTGTTTGTGAAGCGTGGCATTATCCAGTTCGTCTATGTCAAACCCGCGTTGGCGGTCTTAACCATGGTCCTCAAGGCAACCGGTAACTACCAGGATGGCGAAATCAGCTGGTCTAGTGCATACATGTACTTGACTTTCTTCTACAACTTGAGCGTTTGCTTGAGTCTGTGGTGCCTCATGGTCTTCTTTTACGCCACCAAGAAAGATATGACTGGCTTCAGGTAACGAGAGGCATGCATAGACGACTCCCGCTAAACCACCTCTTCCATTAGACCGCTGCCTAAATTCTTGTGCGTCAAGGCCATCATTTTCTTTTCGTTCTGGCAGAGCGTCATCATTGCTCTCCTCGTATCCATCGGCGCCATACCCGAAGGAGGTAAGCATACTTGAGGACCTTACAATTCGATTTAACATGTGCCGATAGAGGGTGAAGAGCACATCTCGGTGGCCATCCAAGACTTCTTGATCTGCCTAGAGATGGTCCCAGCCGCAATCGCCCACTCGTAAGTCAAGCCTGAGCAAAAGCCAACACCTTAATCATTCATTCATGTTAGATACGCCTTCTCTTATGAGGACTACTATGATCCAAGCGTGCACTCGGCACGCATGCCAGTCATGGTGGCAGTCAAGGACTCGTTTGGCATCAAGGACGTCATTATGGATTCGCTGGATACGATTCGCGGCAACAAGTTCAACTACCGCTCGTTTGAACCGTCGGAGGGCGTCCCCTACATTGGCAGCAGTCGGACGTCGCGGATTATGGCCGGTCTCCGGTACTCGTCCACGACCGCGAAAAAGCATTGGCTCGAGCCTGCCCCAGTTTCTCGGTATCTGAGTGCAGGGCGTGGCATGAACGGCGAAATCGTCGAGGAAGAGCACGAGCCGCTGGCGTTCCCCGATCCGCGCCAGGAAGACGAGGTCGAGTCGCTCTACGAAGCGAGTCGTACGATGGTTTTCGGGGACTACAATTATCCCGTGATTGATTTCCGCGCACCGCTTTGGCGCCAGGCACGATACCCCACGCCCAGCACTAGCAGTCGAAGTTATGGCGGCACGGGCCAGACACCGCGCAACAAGAAGGGCAAGCTACGCGACCCGTCGTATGTGCTGCCTCGCGAAGGATGCGTGGATGTCATTGTCGAGCAAGGCAAAGGCAACTATGTCGTCGTCCATCCTGACCAGCCTCCTCCTTCTTCCTCGTCTTCCTCCTCGTCATCCTCATCTTCCTCGACCTCCTCACCTTCTCCTCTTCCTCCAAAACCATCGACATCCCCACAGCCTCACCGAACACTCCCGCCTCGCCAACGACCGACTCCTCCTCCTTCCCACCCTCCCCACCAGCAGCAACGTCCATCTGCCACCGAGCGGTTACGGCCTTCGGTGTCGACCCCACCCGTGCCACCCGTCTCGGCGCCACCTGTCTCGGCGCCACCTACCAGCAGGTCCCCAACCTCCTCCTCGGCCCAGTATACGGCGTTTCCCCAGCCGCAGTATTCATTCTCTAGCCCTCAGCCGTATGACCATAGCATAGATGAGGAAGAGGAAAGTTTGTTGACGGGTAACGTTTGGAAGTAAGGAAGCTTATGTCATTTGCAATACAATCAATATATACCACTTTCAACACACCACGAACGGACCTTGTGGCCGGGCTACTCATGAGCTTTGTCACACGTTTTTATCTCATTTTGGAACGGACTGCATTTCCCGCAAAGGGCCGACTTTTTACCCCCCTCACCCTTGTGCTCCGCCCCATTTTTTCTCTCATTTTATCGCGTGCGCTTGTGAGTCGTGTGTGTGTGTGTGTAGTCATTTTTGTAGCGCGCACAGAACACGTCTCTTTTCTTTCCCTTTCTTTTAACTTTTTCTTTCCCTTTCTCCCCCACCCCCCCACTCTATTACTGCTTTTTTGTCTGAAATGGCTACCACCGTGTACTCCCTCGAGCAGGTTTCTGCCCACAACTCCAAGAACGATCTCTGGGTCACCATCCACAACAAGGTCTACGACATTTCCAAGTTCGTTCAAGAGGTAAGAAAGAAAGACCTTTAGTCATTGCGTGCCACAAACTCATTCCACCTTTTTCTATAGCACCCTGGTGGTAGGTTTTAATGAATAGACGATTGATAAAATACTCACGCAATGCTATCCAGGTGAGGAGGTCCTGCTCGATGAAGCTGGTAAGGGCGATAAAGGATAAATAGACGATACAAGAAAAAGAGGCTCATTGTATCACGTGAAGGCAAGGACGCCACCGAGGCCTTTGAGGATATCGGTCACTCGGACGAGGCCCGCGAGATTCTCGAGAGCTACCTCGTCGGTGAACTTGACGAGAAGGTAACAATGACAAGGTCTCAAGGTTGGCTTTAGCTCTGACCCTTTTTACTCCCCTCAGGACCGTCGAACGGACTACAACTACAATGCCATCCGTGCTGGTGATTTGCCCCAGGAGCAGTCGTCTGGCTCGTAAGCTGTCAAAGTCAAGTTACAAATATGGAAGATGTATTAACATTCATTGGGATATAATTTTTAGCGTGCTCAAGGTCCTCATCCCTGCTCTGGCTGTGGCGGGTGCTCTGATCTACAAGTTTGTTCTTGCTCCCCAGAAGCACTAAGCACTACACTTAATAGATCCCCTGTTTTACTGTTATTGACAAAGTGTTGTGTCTTATATGCATGTATGTACATTGTACATTGTATGTAGCTGTATGTGTGTGCGTGTGTGTGACACGCAGGGTTCATTGGAGACAAGATGATGGTATTATTATTATTTTTTTTTTTTGGTTGACCGACGACGTCGATCTGTCTCATCTGTCTGGGGTTGGAGTGCCACAAAACGAGAGGGGTCATTTTCTTCTGCAACCTCCCTCTTTTATCGTTTTATCTTTCGTTATCATACAAGCTTCTTTTTCCTTGTAACGCGCACCGCGTCCTATTCGTTCCCTTCTTCTATATACCCTCTTCCCCTCAATCGAGCTTGTCATCTAAAGAATGAGCTTTCTCGATCCCGAAAACCTGTACGTCCTCGTTCATCAGATCTTGTTCCTGCTCACGGGCCTTGTCACCACCCTTGGTATCCAGTGGATTTTCTATGCCGGAGCTGCCAGTAAGTCGTATACCTGTATATATGCGATATATATATGCATATAGTATGTCACCTTCTGAACGACATATATCAGCCGGTGACAGTTATCTGACTCAGTTGGCCATGTACGTTGGCATGGTCCTCGTCGGTCTCATCATTCCTGTCATTCTCGCACGAGCCAAGCGTGACCAGGCCAAGTATGCGGCCGTCCCTACCACTGAAGAAGACGAGGTAAATACATGGAAGGTTCATTTAGATGAAAAGAAGGATAGCTTATGTCTATGCCAGGCGAACATCAGCATGGAAGTCCTCGACGACACTGAAAAACCGACTGCAGTGCCTCAAACCACCATCAGCGACGGGCCCATTCAGCAAAAGTCCATCTTTAAGCTGGCCGTCCTGGATGTGGTCGCCAACTTCTGCGTCACCGTCGGCTTCTCCATCGTTGGAAGTGGCGTAAGTGAAGGTTTGAGTCGACAGGAGACCTATGACTGACAAGAAGGAACAGATGTATCAAGTGATTTACAGCAGCATCGTCATTTGGTGCGCCATCCTCACTTACTTCTTGATGGGTCGCACGCTGACCAGGTGGCAATGGCTCGCCATCTTTGGCACCTCGGCTGGTTTGGCTGTGAGCTCGCTCGGTGTGCAAGATGACTCGCAGGAAGGCACGCACGCCGCCAAACTCTTGATGGGTACCCTGCTCACCGTCGGCGGCACCTTTTTCTATGGTAAGTGAGGAAAACGTGTTACTTGTGCAGCTTGGCTAAAATCAAATGCACGTTAGCCTGCGTCTATGTTTATTCAGACCATATCCTGTCCAAACAAATCCCGCCCCCGCTGCCTGCACGCGTCTGCTTCCACACCGGCATCTACGGCACTGTCATCTCTACCATCTGGGTCGCCGTCTATACCCTGCCCCGCTACGACCAAATGGTCCACCTTAGCCCTTCCACAAGCGTCACCGCCGTCCTCGCAATGTATCTGCTCGTCTGCTTGGGCAACGCTTTACATTCTTGGAACTACTATGAGCTCGTCGACCGTACAGGAAATGTAAGTCAGAAGATACCGCGTGAAATATATACACAGTCTTTGACACCGCACTATATTAGGTCGCGACGGGTATCCTCCAAGGGTTGCGCGCCATCTTGGTGTATGTCCTGAGTCATGCCTGGTTCTGCTCCACTGACTCGGCACAATGTAAGGGAGAAAAAAACCGTCGCTTGACAGATCTGCTCACGTTGTGCATCTTGCATAGGCTTTACTGTCTACAAAGGACTTGGATCGGTCTTGGTCATTAGCTGTGTACTTTTATTCACTGTAGGAGGCAAACGAGTAAAAAAAGTAGCTGCATAAATATATAAACCTGTCATTTTCGCGCATCCATCCCATATTTCATCTTCCGTTTAACTATTTACATACCGAGTTGTATAAAGAGCGTCTGTCCACGCAACCTGCATTATGCATCATGCCATAGCACGCATCCTGTCTACTGCTGTGGTGCATGATGATAGTGCGATTCCGTAAGCTTACAATTGGAAACGCTTCTAGAACAAAATTTTGCATCTTTGAAGATTCTGTATATTCCAATCCGGGAATATTACATGGACATGTGTAACGAGATACCCGCCGACGTGGCTCAGTCAATTTGGCATGACATGTGGTAGCAAAATAAGATTCATATGGTGCGCGGCGGTGCACACAATTTGCTCCTCCGATACCAAAAGCACTTTAGTGGATGGCAAAATCTTATATACAACTGTGGCTAGGTTGCGCTCAACCGCGAAAGTTACCTAAAGCTACCGCTTTGAGCAAAGTAATTATAGTGATACACAGACACATATATAAAACCAGGGTTTTCTACTCTCAGGTCTCATCACACTTTTCGATGGTTGCAAAAGCCATATTATTATTCCTCCTTTTTGCGGCACTTGCCAGTGGCGATGGCCTTCCTCCAATATCGAATATAAAGGTCAAAAACCCCGGCAGTGTTCCTGAAGGGCGATATGGTCAAGGTACATCAACTAGCCGGGACAGTGCACATCAACAAGCTCATATATATCTCTGAGAAGATAATGGCTTACATCAAAAACATTTGCGCAATAGGATGTGTCGCTCTCTGGGATGGCGTCTATTGCTACGGTGGAGGTGCAAAATACACCCAGAATCCAGACAAAACTTTTGACGATCTTTGGATGCTATACTTTGGCGATCAAATAAACGTTGGCAAGCTCAGCGCATCTTGGCAGCAGATCGATACTGCGGACAAGTACGGTGCGGCAGAGGCAACAGCCTTCATGGCCGTTGCCGCCTGGCCTGGTGAAGGCATGTATATACATGATGGCACAGGACCGTCCCTGAACGGCAGCGATCTCTTGAAAGATTACGGCGTAAAGTATAACAGCAACATTTCGAGCTGGCAGATATTTGCAAGCTCTGACTATAACCTGAGAACAATGGGGCACTTATCGGGCGACGCCCAGATGTACGTATAGAGTCCCTATTGGAAAGAGAGTCAAACGCTCAAGAGCTACCCTTGTATATAGGTCGATGCTTCCCGCCGTCGTCGACGACAACGGTCGAAAAGGCTACCTTTGGGGAGGTATCGGGTAGGATCTCCAGTAGAAAGAATTCCCGTGGCCTGACTTTGTGATGTCCCGTTATATCTTACATAGGTACCAGCTTAGGGATTTTTACAACGGAACTTCATACAATGGAAGTGTGTACACCGACGACAAGATGCGCATATATGTCAATGAGGTAAATCCTTTCAAGATCTTTGTATTTTTGTCTAACTATATCTCTACTTTTTATCTTGTAACTATGAAGTATTCCGGCTCTCAGAGGGAATGGCAAGATAACACACCGAGCTCTTCGGGAAACAATGTGTCTACTCGCTTTGGTCATTCTGCTGTGTATCACAAGGCTGCAGGAAAAGAGCGCATCTTTTACATTGGCGGTTTTCAGTTCCAGCAATCAGGAGGGTACACTCCTGCGGACATGAAGGAGATCGTCGTCTACGATACAGATGCAGAAAAATTCCAAACTATCACGGCCGACGGCGATATCCCCAAAGGCCGATATTTGCATACAACCACCCTGCGTAAGTTAGCACTGCTGTCTAATTGAAGACGACTCATAATCTATACAGTGCCAAACAACACGATCCTTTTATTTGGCGGTACCGACAGTAAGCATCTCTTAATGTCGTATTGAAAAAGTAATATATTGACATGCATTATACACAACTAGACATCACCCACGGACCTCTTGAAGATGCTTTCTATGCTATTGATATCAAAAACAAAAGCTACACTGATTCCACGCCATCGTTTACCTATCGCAGGCTTGAAAATCCCAAAGGCGATTATGCAGTAACACCATGCTTTGGCCATTCTAGTAAGATTTTTCTATTTTCCCCATACGTACATGAAAGCGCTTCGTGGATGATTAAGCCATACTATCGCTGTGTAGGTGTCCTCGTTGAGGATCGCTACCTGTTTATTATCATGGGCAAAAATGGCACAGACGATACGAGTTACCAGAATGCCTTTCATATTCTGGATACAAACGACTACACTTGGCAGGAGGAGTACTGGCCCTCCTGGTCGTACGCTTTGCGTAACAAGAAACTGTCTGGTGGAGCCATTGCCGGTATCGTCGTAGGCGTCGTTGTTGGGGTAAGATTGGGAAATTGTGTTTAACGATATGTATGATTCTTATGCATATTTATAAACAGGTTGGTCTCATTGCAGGCCTCATCGCCTTCTTCTTCATACGCCGAAGAAAACAAAGATATAGCAATGTAACTAGCAAACCATAATGTCATGGTTATAATACGTTCCTATCTCTCTTTCGTTGCAATAGACAATTATATACCGTACATTTGTTATTCATTTAAAGCTAACTATTCTCGCAAACGACATGATTTTTAATCCAGTAAAGTGTACGTTAACTACCAGATATAATCAAGTTCATAAGTTTGCAAGTCCCCGGGTTAGCACAATGTGGCTCAGTGACTCAGCCATATAGGTAATGTGCTAAGTGCATGTTGGTTCTAGGTTCCAAAAAATAGTGCGATATTTATGATGCGCACTGTACACGCACAAGATGTCCCACTTCTAGTGAATGTTTCTCTAGATCCAGCCAGTGTGCGTGGAACAGTAATAGCCGTAGAAACGCACCTAGCGCAATATTGCTCAAAGCGGTAAGTAGGTTCAAAATATAAAGAGTAATGCTCAGTAGAAATGATTTCGCCTTCCCAGGCTCTTACCACCCATATGTTCGTGTTTCTAAAAAAAGAGATTGTATTAGCTCTATTATTTTCGTGGGTAAAACGTCGGCTTATGCCGACAACACACCATCCAGCTGTTGTATCACCCGTTAATCAGCGTGCTGGGCACCGTATGGATTTAGTTGAATTAGATTTTGAAGCTAAAGTTTCACGCTGTATACGTCATTTTTTGGGAGCACCATGATGATTTGACTTTATTTTCATTATACGTTATGTATAGTGGGATTTGGCTGTGCAGTCGCTGATCTTGCGGGGTTACTGCTTGGTCGAAAAAAATGTACTGCACAAATACGGAAATACGAGCCGAAATTTGTTCAACAGCTTACGACAATGTCAACCGACGGTAAGCAAGCACTGCACTCCAGAGCCACGAGATCATATTGCTCATAAACATTCAGAGGAATCTGTTGAGAAGCGTATTTACATTGGCGGTCTCCATGAGAGTATTGACGAGAAGCAAGTCCATGATCGCTTCGATCGTTTCGGCAAAGTCTCCCAGATCTCGATCGCTAAAGATATGGAGGGTAAGCAAATATAAACATACCTCCCGTATCAATCTTAAGCGGATTCTTGTTTTGCATTTAGGAAAGTGTCGTGGATTCGGTCACATGTCAATCACAACTACCGAGAATCAGTGGAAGAAATGTATATACATTCGATAATAGTTGTCTTGATACTCACGCGCAAATAATATTTAGGTATCTCAAGTTACAACAAGACAAAGTGGAGGGGGTCTGTTCTGATACTCGAGAATGCAAAGGACGATTACCTGACACTACGGAGGAAACAAGCTGAAGCCGAAGCGCGTGAGTTTCCACGACGAGAACGGACACGGAAGCGTTTACTCCACGGAGGACCCGTACGCCACGCTAAAAATATGAAGGTCGTCACGGATAACAATATGGGCAAGCGTCGTGGATGGCAACGCGGCCGCTATGGCAGAGCCATTGCTGTAGTTCGTTTAAAGCGACCGGATGGCACCATGGTAACGAAAAAAGATGACAGGAAAAAGATGATTGAACAGATGGAATAACATGGTATCTAGATCGTGTATGATCCAAGCCATTATAAAAATAGCCTCACCAAATTTGATGAGCCAGAGACAAGTTACAGTAGACAAAGGCAGCCATCACCAGGAGAGGAAGATGAAACGATGCAAGATACCCACGACAAAGAAATTTCGCATGGAGGTAATATCGTCTGTGCGTGCGTGCTTGCATTCAGGGGCGACATTTAACACGTTTTTCTAGACATTGACACAGCAGCTGTGGCGGCGCCCACCGCGACTGACGAGAAGCATTTCGCTGTCAACGTGAACCTGAAGCCTTTATTTGGCGGGAACGGTAATAAAAGAAGAAAGAAAGAATGCATAAATGAGACACTTATACCCGCGCCCCGTATAGACGAGCCATTTAAGCTGTTTGGTGGCGACGACAATGAGGCAGAAATAGAACACGACAACGATAATAGCTTTGCTGGTTCATTTGCCGCGTCTCAACGCAAAGAGGTATTGCGAATATTCATATATATATATATGCAAGAATATTAACGTCAAAACATAGGCCGAGTTAGGGGTCATGTTCTTCTTTCATCATGACGAACCGGATCTTATGGATCGGTAAGAGCGGGAAAAGGGGTCAAAACATCGCACCCACTCAATCGACTATGTACACTATGTAGGAGTTGCCTCCAGTATGACGCAGACGGGCCTTTTCAGCGGCAACCAGAGTAAGTGCTGATTCACGAACTTTAGAAAAATAACTGATCTTTCTCTTAGCTATGAGGCACGATGGCGCGAGGGACGCAAAGCTATAGCAGAGATTGTCCGTAAACAGCGCAAGAGCGCTGTCAGATTCCAGCGCAAGAAAGAAAATGTGAAATAAAAATAAAACTCGGTAATAGACCATATTAAGTTTAGATTCATATGTCCCTAGTACCAGGGGAACATCTTTCTTTGTCATGTCTACTTTGCATATATAAGCCTACAGCGTCATGCGTGCTTTCCGACATCCTGTATTTCGACTTATATATCGATACTCCGTAATCATCTATCATATATACTACAATGCCCAAGAAGGGTGTGAACCACGTCAGCCGTCCGATGAATTGCTTCCTCGCCTACCGCCTCGAGAAGCAAAGCGAGATCACAGCCCGCTTTCCGGACGCTAACCATCGTGATATCTCCAAAATTGTGGCCAAGTGGTGGCGGAACTTATCCGAAGTGGAGAAACAGCCTTATCGTAATCGCGCCCGCCAGGCCAAGGAAGAGCATCAGCGTCTTTTTCCGGATTACAAGTTTCGACCGCAGAAGCGCATCAAGACGCGCCAGTACGTTATGAAGAAGAAGCAGGATCCCAATCTGATGCGCATGCTGTCAGAGCAGCAGCCCTCAATCCAGCCCACCTCTGCACCCTCAACGTGCTTCTCTGTGACGACACTTTCGCCTTCGCCCACCATGTATCCCGCCACGCCTGAGAGAGTGAATAGCGTCGAGAATATGATGATCAATCTCGACTACGATGAGGCCCCTTCCGAGTACGCTTATGATTATCAATACTACAATCATTATTATCGCCTATTGACTCAGCAGGAACAACAACAGCAGCAGTCCCTGCCTTTTCTGTATAATACTCATTTACACCCGGACACGGCTACTTCCATGGACCATCTCCAGCCCCGCGATTTGCCCACCAGAAGATCGTATCGCTTCGAGAACCCTTTTCTTCCTCCTGGCTATGAAGATAAGGATCCCAACCCGCAGTATATTACGCCGGCCATGTTGTCACTCCAGAACAGTAGTCCGCAAACCTGCAATGACTTCACTTTCTTTCACTTCTAATTCCGTTCCTACGTTACGTGTGTACTGTATATGCTTCGTTCCCAACTCTGCTCTTTCTGTCACACATGCCCACGCTCGCGCACGCAATCTACACGATTCAATTTCATCATAAAACAGACTGTACAAAACTATTAGAACACGAATAATAGAGACTTATGAACATCCACATAGGGTCGGATGCATAGGCATCCTAAACATTAACTACAATAAACGTTCACATCATGTTCATATACGACTTGGCCAGGCCCATGAGTTGCGATCCACAGAATCTCCCCAGTCCGCCTTGGGCGGCCTCAACTTCATCATAGTGGCGCACATTATCGCCTTGAGTCATATCATTCTCTGCAGCGAGTTTTGCACGACAAATGAGAAACGGAACAGGCTCACTACTATGATCGCCATACAGCACTGGGGTCGAATGGTCACTCGCGACAATGATCGTAAACTGGCACACATTTAGCACCACTGTCACTTGTATAATTCCTTTTACCTCTTCGGATTCTTTTTGCTCGCGCTCAAACAGGCGCTGCACCAAATCACCGAGCATGACGTCAATCTTTTCAAGGAATTCGGTTTTCAGGGGTACGTTCCTGTCGTGACCAGCGTCGTCGACAGCCTTGATATGGACAAAGCCAAAGTCGTGTGTCGCCATCTCACGGACAGCTGCGTCCGCCTTGGCCTGAAAATTGGTATGGTAATCACCCGTGGCACCCGGAACATTAATAATCTCCATGCCGGCTGTCATGCCCAGGCCAGCGATGATACAGGTCGGGGCAATCAGGAAGCTCTTAAAGCCATGCAGCTTTTCGATGTTGGGTATCTATAAGAATATAGTTGAGCCATCGATGGATTGCAATCTTTGTTCTACTTGCATCGATGCAACTGCCACAGCCGCGAAGGAGGACACAGTTGGCAGGGTTTTTCCCTGCCTTGCGTCGGTCATCATTGATCGGATGCTTACTCAAGATATCGTAAAATACGTTCGAGAGTTCATTGATCAGCTAGGAAGGAGATTATGAAATTCACTGTTTTGCTTTTGCTTGTGCTTTCTGTACCTTGCTCGTCATGGCAGCTTCGGGTGTATTTTCCGTCGGCTCACAGTGGACAAGGGGCAAGCTAATTGACGCAACATGTGAGTAACATGAATCTGATACTATTGCCACTTACTTGTCTTTGAGCGGGTCTGTGCCAGTAATAGCGTCTGTCAGACCTGGGCCTCGAACACGAACGCCACACCGATGCTCTGTTGCATATTTGACAGCAACGGTGTGGTTTGGAAATGATGGTAACTTTCTAATACATAGGTAAACATAAGCACGACGGAATCCCCTTCACGTATACACTCACGCTCCATCCAGAGCGTCACAGAGGGTGGGACCTAGGCCCTCGAAATGTCGATCAGCTCGTCTCGACAGGACAATGCCAGAGTCTTTATCGAGATATGCAAAATTAGACTGGGCAAAGAGTGAGCAAGGAACAGGCGTAGGCAAGAGTCTTAATTACCTTGAAGGCGATATCACCTGGAACCATGTCGAGACCTGCTCCCATTGTTTCAAATGCGCCCCGTCCTCGATAATATCTGTCGCATCTCAATCAGACAAAGCTGCGAAATACACGTCACTTACTGTCGAGGGTTGTATCCGAGAATAGACATGTGTGCTGTGTCCGAACCGCACGCCAAGCCAGGTTCTACCGAGTCTAATAGGCCATTTAAGCCGCAGGCTATCAGGGGTAGTATTAGCACATGTATATATATATCTACGAACCAAGTTTTACCAGCCAGCCGATCGAGCCATGGCGTGTGAGCCTTCTGTAAGGGAGTTTTGTAACCGAGGTCGGGAATGGCAACATCGCCAATGCCATCGATAAGAACAAGCAGCAGCTTCTTCTGTGTCATTCTATAGGGCGTATATTTGGAGGAGAAGAATGGAAGAGAGAATGGCGTCTATATATTATATGGGTAATATTCAGTATGTGCGGGGGTGAAGCGGCGCTTTCGACACGAATAGAAAGAAGAGACAACCTGTTAGGGTGGCTTTTGGAAAACGCTCTCTTCGTGTTCGACAACATTAAACCATGGGCAAAACTGTTCAGGAAACACTCGCTAATCCATTCGCTCAGCATTCATCTGAACTTCATGTCCTGAGTCGAGGTGAAGAAGAAGCTTGCTATAAAGACATGAAAGCACGCGCGTTACAACATTGTCAGCTCCCTGTCAAAGGTACAACGTTCGAATTGCACTTCTTCCTAAGCTCACAGTATATATTTTTAGACTTTGTGGAATGCAGCAAAGAACATAATGTTACCGTCATGTGGACGTGCCGCAAGAAGCTCAAGGCAATGAACGCTTGTTTGAATGAAAAGTACGAAAAGTAAAGTGTACGCATACAAAGTACAAGTGAACTCAATTCTGTTTGAATAGGACATCACGCGAGGAACTCGACAAGTTGAAACTTGAGAAAATGCGTGCCAAACTTGCACAAAAGCAAAAGGATGGTGAATGAACATGATTATCATAATATTATATCCATTCCTTTGTTTTGTTTCCCTCCTCTCCTCCAGCAGCTAGCGACAAACACCATCCTCATAACGTATCCATCATCATCGTCATCATTATCGCATTATTATTAGTCAGTTATTGTATAGCGTATGCGTTCTTGCCATGTTCCTGTATCAACAGACTGATCAATATACATCTCATAAAAGTGGAATTAAACTTACGCTGATAACACAGATATGGTCCAAATCGCGGAAGTACTCGTTATAATCCAATGCGTAACCAACCACAAAAGCGTCGGGTATCGCAAATCCGACGTAGTCCGGGATATAGCCGTTACTTCGGGGCGTCTTCTTCACGAGCAAGCTCGTCACACGAACCGACTTGGGCTTGTACGTGTCCAGCTTCTGCAACAGCTTGACCATCGTATTGCCCGTATCAATGATATCTTCTACAATCAAAAGGTTCTACAGATCGATGGTGAGTATATAGCCACCCATCATCCATATTACGCCGTTACCTTGCCAGCAAAGTCTTTGCACTCTTCCTCGCTCAGCGAGACAGTGACACCTTCCGACTTGTCATTCTTGTAAGACTTGACACGGATGAACTCGAGGCTCAAGGGGACGCTCTGGCCGTTGCTCTTGGTAAGGGCCTTGATATAGTTGACCAGATCAGCAAAGTACTGGTGACCACCCTTGAGGATACAGCACACCACAAGCGGGCCGGTAGTATCTTCCACAATCAAACGCGCCAGTTTCTGGATACGGTCCTATAACACAAATAGATCGCATCTTTGTTATTATTATTGTCAAGTTAATATATTTGCATACTGCATACCATAATAACGCCGTGGGGAATGAGGATGCTGGAGACATCTTGCTCATAATGCTTGGGAATGACAAAGTGATCAAGCGAGTAGTGGTTCTTCTCTGTCGTGACGTCAATCCAATCCTTGGGTTCCATAGGCATGGTGAGAAAAATAAAATGGGAAAAGTAGAAAACAAGGGAAAAAGGCGAGATGTCTCAGACGAAAACTTTTTTGTGAGCCCGATCCTTCATGCATACATTTCATACACCACATTTGCCCAATGTTTTGACAGACCTTATCATTGTCCTTATAATACGCAATCTTTGCATAGAACCATACACGGCTCTTTCCGCTGTAAGAATATTATCTTATAGCCGGCGAGGCGTATGCTCTCACTGCACCCATCACTGTACGTGCTCAGCTGCCATTACCAACCTTTCAACTGTTTGCAGGTGTCAGGCACCACGACCACGTGACACATACTCTTCCCTCTTTTGACAGCTGCAATTGACTCGCCACACTGCTTCTCCTTTGTGGTACCATCCTTGCCAGTGTAATTTCTTGTGTGAAGTAATTCCAGCCATATTGGGTTTTGCAGCCTCGCTTGTGTCTTGCATCATTGCATAGATGGTATCGCATCAGAATGCACTTGCGAACATGACATTTCTGCATTTTTTCCGCACGAAACATTGCGCGTAGTTTTGAGAGTGTTCACATCTGGCATATTCTTGAGAGAACACGAAAGTATAGCCATACAGCAGCTTTTTTCAGTAGCGATGATGCGTCATCCAGTGTCGCATAAGACTGAATAAAGACGGCTGCGCCTTCTTCTGGATCAGGCGTAAGAGGTCGTCTGACTAAGCGACTTGATATGCCAATCAAGAATCACTCAATCAGAGTCGCTATTTTTTGTTTGTTTGTCAGTAAGAGTTACAAATAGTATTACTGATTGGATAACTCTTTTATTTGAAGCTTCAGCAGCAGTGGCCGCATTAATATGATGACGCAGTTTCCTTTACCTGTCTCTGTTGGTCCGGCTTTATTTTAGTAATAGACACATGGCCCCTTTTTTCTTTGGACTAAATAGTTTATAACAAAAGAAAAAGGAGAAGTTGATTTTGAGAAGAAAGCGATAGCCAGCGCACACGTTCATTCGGCCGGGTGAGTGGCCGTATCAGACCGAGTACGATGAGCGGGGAAAACCAAAAGAGGTTGATAAAAGAAGCCCGTCACGCGAGGGAAAGATGATCTTTTTAAAGCAGAGTTTCAATAACCCAGGAGCGGGGTTTAGTATATCTCTCTTTTTTTCTTATGCTTTTACCACCGATCAACTTTAACAAGTGGCTCGAAGAGAACGGTCACCTGTTGCAACCCCCGGTAAACAACTTCTTGCTGCACAAGGGCAAGGACACCACCGTCATGGTGGTCGGTGGGCCCAACCGCCGCACAGACTATCACGTCAACGAGACGGAGGTAAACGCCACGAATTTGTATTACACACAGACACAGCCCCCGTTCACACCACATTGGCTCGGTGTGTAGGAATGGTTCTATCAAGTCAAGGGTGACTTGGTTATCAAAGTCGTCGATGAAGGAGAGTTCAAGGACTGGCATGTTCGAGAAGGCGAGATGTTCCTCCTTCCCGGTAAGCCTTTTTTTATTAGAAACGGTATGTTCGACAAACGAAAAAAACTGACATGCTGCCTTTTTTTTTTTAGCCTGCGTGCCACACAACCCTGTCCGTTTCGCCAACACCATCGGTATCGTCGTCGAACGAGTGCGTTTGCCCCATCACATAGGTATGTCAAAAAAGGGTGGAAAAGATGAGTCATCCATTGGCTCGTTGTATTGGTTTTGTACTAGAGCGGGCTGTCCATGGACTATCAGATTATCCGGCTGACATTGACATTGATATACAAACAGATACGCTGCGATGGTACTGCAGCAACTGCAGAGAGATTGTGTACGAAGAGCGTTTCCATTGCACCGACCTGGGTACACAGCTCAAGCCGATTATCGAACGTTTCGAACAAAGCGTCGACCTGCGTACATGCAAACAATGCGGCACGCTCAACCACACCAAATAAAACCAGTGACAACGCTATTTTCATATCCCTTGCAAATCAGGAACGAAAAAAAATCCCTGACATCCTTCCTCCCCTTTCCACTACATTACGTACTTTTTAGAAATCATCTGCTCATATCAAAAGCCCAAATCTTGTATAGTTGCCCTCCCCATGTCCCTTTCACATCCATTCGAAGTGATAAAGTAATCCCCTCGTTCAGAAAAGCGACCCATTCAATTATAACCAGACGTTAAAGGAAGCGACCGCAAGGTCCGTATACAGACGAATCAATTCATACACCTCATGTACGTAGGGATGGGGGTGATGGCCTATGTCACACGCGGGCGACTGGTGTATCAGGGAGGAGAACAAAACTGGTGGCAAACAGAAAAAATTTTAAAACGAGGCGCCCGCCAACTTCAAATTCCCCGCCATTGTCCACTTCTTCCCATTACTTGTGCGTTGCGTACGTGTTCGCCTTCTACTTTTTAACAGTACAGATTATGGTAATTAAACAATGAAAAATGTAACTAGACGAGTCTAATGCGGTCCGATGCAGTGGGGCAGAATACTTGAGCGTCGGCATCGTAGACAAGCTCACCATCGCTTTTCTTAAAAAGCAGGTTCCACAAGGACTAGGCACAGGGCTGTTAGTTTACTTCTTTTAATTTTACGCAATGGACATACTTTGGCCAAAAATTGGTGCGATTTGACGTTGGGGTGGTAGCCATCAACATTACTATGTATGTATGAGTATGCTATTGGGAAAAGCAATGGGTGTCTTACCTGAAGACCTCTGCCGGAACCTTGCCAATATCGAGTTTTAACGGCTGGTAGGTAACCGAAAAAGTAGATGACATGCTAATGTCACTGAACTTCGTGGCCAAAATTTTCAAGGAGGCATCGAACAGGGGCACATTGCGTGAAATCGTGTCTGTTTGGCCCTTTTGACAGCAAACACACTCATAGTTTTGAATGTGCATCGAAGCATCCTCAAAGGGCTTGATATACCCCACTTTTCTGCTTGTAACCTCGTGGATCTTCTCGAGATGCATTAGACCAACCAGATTGATGTGGACCTTGTCAATATTGTCTTTAAGCATCTGTAGTCCGGCTTCCATGCGGGTTCGGTACTCTTCAAGAGAATACTCGGGCATACAGGATACGGCAAGGTCGTTGTGGCCGAGGTAGACCGTCAACATCTTCCACTTGTCGGCTAACGGGGTACCCTTGCCAAAGTGCTTGATCAAGTATTTTATCTGTCCTTCAAAGGCCTTGCTTGTGGCTCCTCCGAAAGCAGCGTTCAAGTGATCCTGATCTTCCCTAAAGGAAATAACATGATAATGAGTTATTTTTACTGCTTTTGCCACAAGTGCACGTTTTGAATCTTACACCTGCTGGTTATCCTCGAGGCAGAAAAAGGTATCTAAGCAGGATAAGTAACAAGCCAACAAGGTGTATGTAGTGTAGTGTACCTGGACATGTCTTCAATGGTCTCTCGCCCACAGATGGGCCCACTAAGTCTTGTCGAGAGTAATGTTGAAGCAAATTGGGGAACGTGACCTGACCCCTGTCCTAAATGAATACAGTAGAAAGATAAAAAGGTCAGTGCATACGCACGGATATATACTGCTTTGGGACATACTCCTCCCACCGCAAAGCTGATACCGGGGTACTGCTTTAACTGGTCGTTGTGTACTATAGGCGTTTCCACGTTACGTGCAAAGACAGCCGCCATCAAACTAGTAAATGTGGTCAGAATCGTGAAGGTACCAGTTTTATGCGCATATGTACCTGTCGCCAATACCTGCAACTACCTCAAAATCATCTGGGCGGAGGTCGTGGACATTTTCAGCGTACCGCTCTCGACTCGGAAGCGGTGGACATTGGTCAATCGAAGGAGCAAAGACCTGGCTTGTCGGTGCTGCGAGGGCCGCAGATAATGCGCTGGCGTAAAAAATGAAGGCGGTATATTTCATAGGAAGGAACAGCGTAAAAGATAGAGAATAGAGAAGGAGGAGGCAAGATACGATGAATGTGGCAAGAAGTCACCCCTTCTCTTTATAAGATGGGACGACAGGAGGTGGGTAGTTTTAGGGAGAGAGGACACGACGACGGAGTGCGTCTGTGATGCCTGCATGACAACGAAACGTAAGAGTCAGAAACCTCCTCTCTTCCCCTGTCTTTTTAGTGGCTCCTGCTTTTCTTTATTTTTGCGAATATGTATACGTAGTACATAGTCCACGACTCGTGCGGGCTCCAGCAGACGATTAATGATACTTCTCCTGACTTTACAGAACGCACCAGAGAGATGTGGAAATGAAACCAGTCTAGATAACGTATATGGCTGTAGCATGAGAAATATAGAGATATAGCTTATCTGGGAAATGGGAAGAATATAAAAATTTATCTGGATAAGAATGTTTTCATTCTGCTTTTTTTCCACTTTCTTTATCGGACAACATGCTCTACATCAACGCAACTATCGTAACCATGAATGCCAGGCGCGAAATTCTGACCGAGGGTGCATTGCTGGTCAAGGACACGCGCATTGCTGACATTGGCAAGACCAAGGCCCTGCGCGCGGCACACCCCGAGGAACCTACGTACGATCTCGAAAACAAGTTGGTGATTCCCGGTTTAGTCGACACTCACGTCCATCTCGCTCAAGCCATGCTCCGCGGCTCAGGCGATGACTGCGAGCTCATTGAATGGCTCTGCGAGAAAATCTGGGTTCTGCAAGGCCAGATGACAGCAGAAGAAGCCTACGGCAGTGCCCGTCTCTGCATCGGTGAGATGCTCAAGTCAGGCACCACTTGTTTCGTCGAAGCTGTAAGCTTTTCCTTTTTTCCCTTCCCGTCTTTTCTTTTCTTTATGCATGTCTATATTGACACACACAATGACGCATTTAGATGTGCGCCGATCGGTATGGTTTTGATGGCATCGCTAAAGCCGTCGAGGAATCCGGTATCCGTGGCTGTCTCGGCAAAATTGTTATGGATGTTGGCAAGTATGCGTCGCAGTCGTCGCTAACGATGCACCCCGGTCTGGTGGAAACCCGCGAACAAAGTTTGCTTGGGGCCGTCGCCATGCATGACAAGTGGCACGGCAAGGCCAACGATCGCATCCGTAAGTTTCTACTTGTTGTTCCACAACAAACTCAACGTTGTGCATAGATGTTTGGTTTGGTGCGCGTACACCCCCTGGCGTGAGTGTCGAGCTGATTAAAGAGATGACAGCTGTTGCGCGGGAACGCAACATGCGCATCACCATGCACTGCGCTGAAGTCGAGGCGGACATCATTCACTACCGCGAGAACCACAACATGACCGCCGCCGAGTTCTGTGACCATGTTGGTCTCTTGGGCGACCGCACCGTCCTGGTCCATATGGTCTGGCTCCAGGATCCCGACTTTAAACTGTTGGCTGAAACCGGCACGCACGTCAGCCATAACCCCTCGTCCAACAGCAAGCTGGCCAGCGGCATTGCCCCTATCCCCCGCCTTTTGGAGGCAGGTGTCAATGTGGGCCTTGGCTGTGACGGCGCGCCTTGCAGCAACACCTACGGTATGACATCTTCTGTTCTGCAGCATTTTCACTCATGGTCCTGATAGATCTGATCCGCGAGATGAAAATGGCGGCTGTGATCCACAAAGCCGTGTCGTGCAACCCTATCACGATGCCGGCGGAGACCGTCTTGGAAATGGCGACCATCAACGGCGCCAAGGCAGTTGGTTTGGAACATGAAATTGGTTCGCTCGAAACCGGCAAAAAGGCCGATTTCGTCGTCCTCGACTTTGAGAGCAAGCTGCACACGAACCCCTCGCCCAATCCCATCTCGACCCTCGTATATGCTGCCACGGGTGGCGAAGTCGAGACTGTCGTAGTCGACGGACGCCTGGTTGTCGAAAAGGGCCAACTGCTCACCATGGACGAGGAAGAAATCAAACGCGAGGTGCGCCGCCACGCCGATAACTTGTACGCGCGTGTTGGGTTCCGTGGCAAGAGCCGCTGGCCCGTGGTCTAAATGACTCTTGTGGTTGCAGTAACCCACAAAAAAAAACTGAGTAAGTCCATATCCTGCTGATTTTATTAACTGTGGTTGCAGGCAACCCACGTAAAAAAAACTGAAGTAAGTGATCTTTTCTTTTCTTCTCTTCTGAATAAATGTACGCGGATGGATTTCTATAAAGTTATATATGCATTTTCTGGGTACACTGTTGACATGCCATGTAAATATGATACACAATGGGTGAATGCGGAGGGCGATTTGATTTATTGCCCTATCTGCCGGAATCTTCACTGTAACAAAACAGAAGTAATGTTAGCGCAACCTCCCCCATTGACATCACTGTGGAAACGATCAAATAAGATAGTAGCACAACAAGATGATTAGCGGGTGAGCAACAGTGTAACAGGACCCGTTTTGAACTGGGGTACCTTTTGTAACGTTACATCCTCTAAGACAGCATTGCCTGGGAAAATCATTTTACAAATGGGATATCTGGAAGAAATGATTGGTATCAATTGTGGAAGTTTTTTTATTTACAAACATTATATAGACTATGTATACATGAATTTACACTTCAGGAACAGAAGGAATAATGCCAGGAATGACATATTGTTCAAAGCAGCTCAGAGCACCGACGAGACAGGCCAGGAGAACAGAGTGAAGGATCGTACGACGCAGAACTTGGCCTTCCTTGCCTTGCATGCCAATCGTGGACACACCCGTGGTCAGGGTCTGCGGCGAGACCATCTTGGAAGTCACGGCGCCTGCCGTGTTTGTCGCGGCCATCAGGACCGTCGAGAGACCAATCTCCTTGGCGGCCACGACCTGCAGGTTGCCAAAGAGCGAGTTGGCCGAGGTATCACTTCCAGACAAGAAACAGCCGAACCAGCCGACCCAAGCAGACAGGAACGGGAATGCGCGGCCGACTTGAGACAAGGTCAGACCAATCGTGTAGACAATGCCCGAATAGTTGTAAAGGTACGCAAACGCCATAATGAATGCCACAGTCAGGTTGGCAAAAAAGAGCTGCCGGACGCTATCTATCAATGCGTACCAGATCACGACTGGCTTCTTGCCGTAGAGCAGAACGATCACATCAAATAGCAAGCCGGCGACAAGAATGGCCGTGCCGGTGGCCAGCGGTTGGAAATCCCAGATCGCATCATATGGTTTCTCGTACAGGGTCAACCAGACACGCTCGTGCACCTTTGGCCATTGTACGCTCTGCTCGCCCGCCTTGGAGACATTGGCAAAAGTCCAGATAATCACAAGGATCACAATCAGCGCCCATGGGCTCCAGGCCAGGACGGTCTCGTACAAGGTGGGTTTTTGCAGAGCGGCAGGCTTATCTGGCTTGGACGGACCAGGATTCTCTTCATCGTTTACAGCGTTTGGGTTCGTCTCTTCGTTGATGCGCGAGGCATTTTCGATCCAGGTTGTCTGGGCTTTGTCCGTGGCTTTATCGGCGCCATTGCCTGAGCTGTTCGAGTGGGTGCTGCTGGTATCATCAGCTTGGGCCGCAGCCAGCATATCATTCTCGTCTCCCGAGACAGCTGACTCTGTCAGCCTTGCCTCGAATTCGGGCCGATATTTCGGCTTCCAGAACTGAACAAAGACGATGATAACGAGCAGCGAGATTAGACCTGACATCAGATCAGGCAACTCGGGCCCAACCAAATTGGCGAAGATACCCTAGATCCTGTTTTAGTATCTTCCTACACACGGTCCACATTATGCAGTGTACTTACCTGAGTCACAGCAAAGGATACACCGGCAATCAACGCTAAGGGCCAGCATTCGATGATACCTGGGCGAATACCGGCATAAAAGGCTAGGCCGTACAGAGGCAGGAACAAGCTGAACAAGGGCAGCTGACGGCCCAACATGGCAGCGATGCTCTTGTCGGGCAAGTTGGTCAATTTGGCAAGCGTGGTGATCGGGATACCGAGTGCACCAAAGGCCACTGGCGTGGTATCGAAAAGTAGCACAAAGGTAAGCGCCTCGAGGGGCTTGAAGCTGTAAAGATAAGGTTTTTGTTGGCATGTGACATTCTGCATTTCCGTAACACCTTACCCCAGAGACACCAAGAGCGCGGAACAAATAGCGCCAGGTGTACCGAAGCCCGCCACACCTTCTAACAGCGCACAAAAGCTGAATGCAATCAGGATCAAGTAAACACGCTTATCGGCCGGCGTATTGGTCAGCATCCAGCGCCGAAACAAGTCAAAAATGCCAGATCGCACTGCAACGTTGTAAATCCACCTAAAATGCGGAAAATGGTTTGTTAGCCCATAATAAAAATGAAAAGTAAAACGACTTACATTGCATTGAACACGATCCACATGATTGGCCATTCTGCATACACGATACCATTGGCAATGGAGGAAAACGCCATCTGCGCTGGCATGTGCCATGCGAATATGGCGATGAAGATACTAAAATAGGTAAAAGAATCGGTATGTGCACTCACGTCAAAAAAGAAAGTCTTTTTCTGAGCTTACCAGCAAACGAGACCAGAGAACGCAGCATAATGGGATGGGATGCGAAAGACACCGAGAGTTACGAGCACAACCAGGATTGGAATGAGACCCACAAAGAAAGATCCCACCAAGCTGCCTCGGATAGGCGCCAGCTCTTGGACAAAGTAACCGCCCTCGTACGCCTCAGGAGGTGCTGTAGGAATAGCGATCATGGAAGGCGCGTATAAAAAGAAGAGAAAAAGGGTGGTTCTTTTATTCAAAGATAAAGTATACTTTCTCGCTGGTTTTTATATCACGGAGAGTCGCCCCCATTCACGATACTCAGAGATCCGAACCCAGCCAAGCAAATCCAGCATTCGGGTCGAGTGGAGTTTTACCCCGGATTTCCCTGAGTTGTGGTGTGGGAAATCATGGAGATCGGGTGGTACGAGATGACGCTTGCCTGGGCGATTCAGAACTGAGAAGCCAACCCACCATTGTTCGCAATAAATATACGCACCAGCATCGTGTGTTATCTATCTGCTGTTCCACAGCCAAATGTACATGGTCCGGCACTTCTTGGGGTGACTTTTATTTTGCAGCCTTTACTTCAGAAAAAAAAAACCGATGACTGCAGAAATCAATGGCAGATCCCCCTCTCAGATAATATTGTAATATATGGACTGTTTCAAACAAACTTCCAGATCAAGGTAAAAAAATTCATACTCACACTACGAGATACGCCGATTCAATATCATTGGTGTTTTTTAGCTTCCTCTTTCTGAAGACTTTCAAGAGGCCGAAAAAACACTGAGATAATAATAAGGTTCATCTCTGTGAAGACTCGGATGAGCCGACTTGCAATGTGGACAAACTTCAGCTTCGTTATATACATATATATGTGTACTCGAAGAGCTTTGCATTCGAAATGCAGCTTTTTTTTGCTTACGTATATCGACGGCAGGTACAAACGGTAATCCAGTTTCTGAGGGTATAGTACATTCCCACGACATGAGTTGATTATTCATGGCGCAAGCTACGGCAGTAGAATATCTCGCACTTATGGGCTACTGGTTCCATACATAGCAGCCTTCCGGTTTTTAAGGATTGCAGATTATCCATTTATTTATATACACAAATCATCATTATAAACGACCATTCCTTCCTTGTTATCCCCACTTTTGCGCACCATAAGTATGAGGAGCAACAAACGTGCATGAAAGAGAGCCTCACCGATAATACACACGTGCGTCGAGTATCTGCTCTACAAAAGAGAAACAGGATTTCCAAGATATCCCTAATGTATGACTCTATAGAAACTTTAAAAAAAGAAAAGCATAAAATTACAGCCTGTGTTGAGATAGATCTCACATACACATCGTCAAATTTAGTTGAACCCTGTTATCGTATGTAAGCGCCACATGGGAATTGATGCAACCAAATATCAGGTACTCGAGAACACACGATCGCTTCGTATTAAGACTAAAACCGCAAAAATCATGGGTTGAGTTAGATCCTTTACTGCGTGCACCTTTTGTAGTCATACTCTTGCCATCGATACACACGCAGCCTGTGTGAGAATCCTGTCATATGTAGGCTGTCGGAGAATTTCATGAGAATTACGGCATTTGGGAAATATAAACTTGGACGAAAGGTGGCACGACGCTATCCATCATCGAATGTCAAATCGGCTGCGTGGGAGAAACAGGTGTCATGTGATACATTTTGCCGGAATATAGAATTTACTTTTCTGAAGGCCAGCGCGGAGCGACTGACCCCAAGACGGAAACCATACATAGCTTGTATTGGTATGACATGGTTCAATGTATTCTTTCCTATATATCTTCCTTCGTTCCTTTTGTTAAAAGTAAAGTTTACATCTCCATGTCCCGTGATATGTGGTACCCAAAGTACCCTGTGGATGCTTATGTAAACCAAGTTGATCCTGTTTTGTATTTTCTGTTTACTTCCCACAACTGAAGCATAATTTGCAACGATACGAGCAATGGTACCTCGTAAAATATGAAGTCGATATTGACCTTAGAAAGACTATCGCCATGAGCATGCGGGCAAGGAGTGTTCGATACTTTGGAGAACAAAACACGTGACTGGAACTGTGGTTCTACGCTTTGAGCAATTTGAAGACGGTTTTTGTTATTTTTGAATTACAAGTACACATTTAAATACACACATATATTACATAATAGAGAGATTAACGGGGAATAACATGGAGCGTCGTTCAGTCCTTTCTCGCGGTAGCATCTTCAAACACACTGCTTACTTCGGCCTTCGGCTCCTCTGGCGCCAACTCTTGGTCGAACTTCTCATCCTGGACGTAGCGAATCAATTTGGCTCCCCACATAACATAACAAAACTCAATGAAGAATGCGCAAACTGGAATGACAAAAGCGATGTGAATGCTCTTGTGGTCGTGTGCGAGGGCCATCAAGCTTGGGAAAAGAGCACCACCCGAGACGCCCATGATGACTGAAGAAAAACAGAGTTAAGAAGCTGATTCGTTCGAGTCACTCGAGCCCTTCACATACCAATGGGTGCACCATATTTGTAGTTTCGGCCGAGATCTTTGGTTGCCAGGGCAAAGTTTGTCGGGAACATGACACTCTCAAAGAAGAGAATTATGATTAGGAAATAGGTTGCTTGCCAGGCCTCAACTGCGGCCGCCAGGATCGCAAAGAGCATGGCGCCCACTGCAAAGGCAGCAGTGACATGCTCGGCCTTGAACCAACGCATTAGGATGGCACCAACGAAGCGACCAATGGTGAAACACATTTGACCGAGGGCAAGCAGCACAGAACCCCACGCATCGGTAAAGCCGCCCACTTCGGATGCGTAAAAGATAAAGAGCGAAGCGATCGCGATCTGCACACCGGTATAAATAAACTGCGTGATAGCACCGAGGATCAAATGCGGGCTGAGAAGGGACGCACGTCGAATCGTTTCGCCCGTCCCGTTCTCTGCCGCCTGCTCGGCCTCCAACTTCATCTGCTTTTCTTCATCGAACTCGGGCACGTTGGCAAGAGCAAACAGGCAAGCGATCAAGAAGACACCTATGTCGAAGCGCCATGAGCTTAATGTGCATTGTAATACGGGCCCATTTAACGTACCGCAACCAACGCCGACATATGTCCACTTGACAGAGTCCAAGTTGTTCGTCTTGGTGTCATTGCCTCCAAAGAAAGCATAGGAAGCCACGATGGGTGAGATGGTCGTTCCGATACCGTTGAAGGCTTGCGCGACGTTGATACGGACAGCCGCCCAACGTCTGGATCCAATGATTGTGATGTACGAGTTGGCGCCTGATATTAACCTTGTTACCCCACCAACGTCACGACATCCTATTTGTACCACTTACAGTTCTCGAGCATAGAAATACCGCAGGCAATGGTAAACAAAGAGCCAATGAACCCTCCGTAGACGACGTTAGTAGCCGAGGGATAAAAGCATAGTGCGCCCAGAACATAGAGCATCAAGCCCAGAAGGATGGTGCGTTTGTAGCCAATACGCTTCAGGATGAGACCGGCTCTGCAGGATTAAATAAATTAAGGTTAAAGCAAATCTGTGGCATGAAGCGGGAAGAGGCGCTTACATCGGACTCATAACGAAATAAGCACCAAAATATGACACTTGCATGTACGTCGTTTGAGTAGTAGCTGTGAATGAAACAAGGTTATTACATGCGTCCAGACTTCCATTATCTCGTTTCTTACTTAATCCTAAAGCTGTCTGGAAGTGCTTGTTGAGTGTGTCGAGCAGGCCATAACTGAATCCCCAGAGAAAGAAAAGGGTCGTGACCAAGGCACCGGGGATAAAGTAGTTGATCTGTTCGTCCTCTGATTCATCACTTGGTTTGGGTGGGTGTATAATGCTTCGAAGGTTGTCTTTGATACCCATGATTTTGTTTGGACCTGTCTGGAAAAAAAAGGAAAAGGGGGAAAGAATGAGCGCTTTTATATGAATGTCACACGCACACATACACACGTCTCCGTATGCCCGCCTCCCGCATATTCTCATCTCAGGATATGCTACACAGACCACATGACGCATGAGCTTTTTCCAACAGAATGATCACCCAATCTTAACCGATTTGACTTTTGGCAAATCTCACAAACCACAGAATCTTGCTCCCCCCAGATTACGTACACATGTGTGGGGTTTTTGTGCCCTTTGATTTACGAACAGACCCTCTTTTCGACTTTACTTTATGACACAAGGACAGGACTCACCTTCTCGCCTGCCGCCTTTCGTAACCTCAAGCAGCGCTGGTATGTTTCGTCTCCATATTGTATCCAAAAGCGTATATGCAAAGTATGGGGAAACCGGAGATTTTTACTTCGTACCGGGTCAAGAGCCGTGGGAGCCACGCCTCTATGGGAATCGCCAGAAGTGGCAAAACACATAACCTCACAAATTAACCTTAGATCAGAGCATAGGCACATCCTTTGGTTGACGTTTCTATGCGGTGATCTTTTTGATATGTTCCACTCGTCTGGTTTCTCCCGTCAAATGCAAGATTATTAAAGATGAACCCGTCAGCCATGCGGAATATCGCGGATTGATATGGGAAAAAAAGGCGCTGAAATGTATCTCCCGTGCACCATGTTCCCTTCAAGAATCCAGATCGCCCCAATCTGATGGAGGCCCTGCCCTCCATCACATTGCTATAATGGATGTGGACGACTTATGACATCAACTGTCAATTTTTGTGTCCTTTGGAGAAATTCCGGTGAATCAGAGACTAACGCCGATGTTGGCAGACAGACGTAACGAGCCCGCAAGGATATCTTCAATGCTAAATCAGCCCGGATGTGTCCGAACTATACGGTATGATACGTCCTTCCGTACAGGGTAACCTTTCGATGACCCCGTTCTGCGGTTCATCAGTCCTTACAAGAAATTCTTTTCCCCTGATCCTATGTACGCATGGCCCCTGGAAAGCTTCGTCCTCGAACCCGTCTTTTCTGGTATATAACACAGATCGACGAGTTCACTGTGGGTCATGTCTACCGTTTCTTGCAGCGCTAAGCAGAAGTGGAGAGAAGAAGTAGTGTTACCAGCACAGGGTACCTGATTGATCGGGTCTAGTGGTCATTGATTGGTGTGTATTTATATCATATTCGAGCTATGTCGCCCTGAAAAAGGTACCTCCTTACGATCCCGATCCTCTTCTGCTACCTCGAAAATTTGGGCGTATTGTGAAATAAAAATGTTTCTCAGTTCCATCTTCACAGATTCTTTCTTTTCCATCTCGGTCGACTCAAAATGAAGGACATCTTTTTAGTTTTCTTGTCCGCCTTATGCTGTCTTACCGTCACCGCCCAAATATTCGCACCCAGCATCGATCAATGCCCCCGCCTGCCGCCGAGGCAGCAGCCGCCAAGAGGCGTTCATGATCTGCGGCCGGACGACATTCGAGCCGTCGCTGCCATTGGTGACAGGTAAATGAAATCGAACGGAATCTGGCCAGGTGGTAGTGATCTGATCTGTCTCTTCTATACAGTATTTCCAGTGGCTTTTGTGCGAAAAATGTTGACACGCCGCGCGTGAGCGCCTCTCAATTCATCCAAAGTCGAGGCTTGAGCTTTCTTAGCGGAGGTGTAAGGAAATTGGGAACTCTTATAACGATATACGGCAAAAAGAAGGAGCGAGTAGCTAAACTTTTCCGATATTAGGATCCTGGATATGTGACAGTTTCAAACCTGCTACGACGCTACTCAAACAATATCGAGGGATACTCTACAGGAGAGCGTCCGATTCGTCTCTGTAAAGGTGACTTGCTCCTTACCTGTCCATTCTTTACTTCTTTATCTAACACTTCTTAATTATTCTCAGAAACGTTCTTCTGCCTTGATTCCGAGCCACAGTAAGTCAACCCACTCAATAGAGGTGATCGTTTGACATTGAATCTATATTATGGCATACAGCCCACCACAAGATCATCTCAATGCAGCGTTAGGTGCGTCGGCGAGTACCAACTTTACCAGTCAAGTACGCTATCTGATTGAGCATATGGGTGCCGGCACCTCGCTCGAGGACGAATGGAAGATGCTCTCGGTCGAACTCGGTACCAATGACGTTGCCGTTTCGTGTTATCCCGACTATGACCTGGATAACTATACGCGGCGGATGCGGGAAGGCCTTCAAATGTTAAAGACAAACTTTAAGAAATTACACGTCAACCTTCTCGGCACTTACGCAATGTCAACATTTATTCCACAATTTCTGACTCTCACGTTTTCGCCAACCTATCAGAAGCCATTTGAAGACCCATCGCTGGATGTTCGGAATTTTGAATGCTATTGCTGTAAGGCGAAAGGCGTGGAGGGCTTTTTGACAATGGCAGAAAATGCCTTGCTATTCGACGAGGCGCTTCAAAATCTGGCCCAAGAGTTCACCGACGTCCGCGAGAATGCTACCTTTACTGTCGCTTACCAGCCGCTCGGAATGAGTGCGAAGTTGGCTGATCCATCGAGTATCAGGCACGTTTAGTTGGCATAATACGTTTTATAGGACTAACTCTAACGCGTTGCAATGCACTTTGCAATCAATCTGACAGTAATCTGGATAGCTATCACCCTAGCGCCCTAGGACATCAATACCTGGCAAAGGTAGGGAAGATAAATATATACAATCTAATAGGAGCTGATAAAATAATGGTTTATCAGCTTATATGGAACAACTTATTTTTGCCCAGCACCATGAAGAATAAGACCTTTTTAGCTGATCCCGACATGGCAGTACGCTGTCCCGGTGAAGACGATAGAATACAGACGCAGTAGACAGTTATATTTCCAACAGTTTACACCAGCGGTATCCACACATCTGTAGCTTATTGCTACACAAAGGCGAACAAAAAAGGAAAAAAATATATATGTATAGCTTGCAGGAGCTATGCTTGGCTATTGCTTACAGCTCTGTTCCATGACGACGACAATGGCATAATGCAAATGATCCACTAATTTATCAAGATCAAGTTTTCCAAGCTTTGATGGATGTCGTAATTTGTCAAGATGATTGTCATGGGCATCTACACTCGCGTCAAGATAAGGATAAGAACAAGCAAGCTCGTTAATATATACGAGTGAGGGAGATGTATTTATATATAAAGTAATGCAAGTGTTGATTCTATGAAGCGAGATGTAGACTATCTATTTCTTGTTGAATGGAGAGGAAGCGCCGAGATAAGTGTTGATAATGGCCGGAGGGGTATTGATAAGTTTGCCTCGGATGGTATCCCGACCCGACTCCTTGTGGGCCGCCCAGCGATGACAACCCCCAAACGCAAAATAGTAGTCCTCGCCATTGTACTGCACGTGGTGAACATCGATTGGTGTCAACTCGTCTCGGCGTTCCTCTTCTTGGAGCACCTTTTTCATGTGCTCCACCTTTTCTCGATCAAGAATTGACGGAATCGGTCGGTTGATCGCACCCATGGGTATATCATACACCTATTATGTATTACCATCATTGCTCCATGGGTTTATTTACTCTTTCTGCGTTTGTACTGACATACCTCCTCCACCGCATTTCCGTGGATCGAATAGTTATCAACCGCGCCCGTACCGTTACTGTTGCTGGTGTTATCTTTGCTCATTCTGCGTAAATATCGAAGGGATCTTAGCATGACGGAAAAAACTACACTCATGCCGCCCTGATATTTATATGAGCGCGGGCTTGTAAATCTTTGTCAGCGAAGCGTCCAGCCAATGGGAATCAGGAAAGGGGGTTTAATACGCCAAGCGAATTGAAAATCAGTGTGAAGTCATCCTGATGGCAGTGATATTCTCTTGTTTTGCTTGGTAAAGTAAAAAGGAAAAGGGTGGCAGACTGAACTTACCCATTTTCTTCTTGTTTCTTCCCTTTGTATTTTTTATCACACGCGATGCCCTTTAAAGGTATGCAGCTCCCTGAGGGATTGCAAAATATTATAGCATGGGCTTATCCTCATATCATTCTTTGGTCTATCAATAGTTGCTACGCATGGTGGCCGTTTCCTAAATGTCAATGACGACTTCCAATTACACGAAGACACCAACTATGACATGTCGCGCACGCCCACCGAGTTGGAAGCAGAAGGCACGACGTTTGCAACCGATGAGCAAGGCCGTTTGACGGCCGTCGATGGCAAGAAGCGTGTCACGTTTGATAAACACCGGGAGGGTCTGACTCTCAATAGAATGAGTGTTGAGAACGAGGTACGTATCAGTTAGAGAATCCGTAGATTTAAAGGGAGGGGGCAGAGAGCGTCGATCTTGGAGAGGCGTCGATCAGTTTTAATTTTGCTTAAATTTTATTTCTAAATCCAGTGGTCGCTGCAGGCGGTTGATAACAAAAAGTATCTGTATGCCGGGATGGAAGGTTTGAGTTTAGAGGATGAGCCAGGTGCCATGGGTGTTTTCACACTCGTACAGCAATAAAAATATATCATTGAGCGTATAACAAATTTTCCGGTATCGTCTGTGGAATGAACGTAACGTCGTAATTCAAATAGAGCTCGTCTACCATTCTCTTATAAAAATGCTTGATGCGCTACACGCCTTGTGGAAAGTCTCTCTTCTCCCATTTTACGGTATCACAACATGCATACGACCAAGCTCTCCATTATTGCGCTGGCACTTGCCTTGAACTTGGGTGAGTTCCACCTCTAAAATTAAAATATGCGCTGTTGTCTTTATTGACCGTTGGATGTAAATTAATAGCCGCTGCGGCTGATCAACAGCAGCAGCAGCAGGGAGTGCAGGCTGCCCAGCCCCAAGACGTGGCAGTCAACCAGGCCCCTGCGGCGCTTCTCGATAACGGTGGCCTTGATGCTGCTGGCGCCGGAAAGATGGCCGACGCGGATAAGAAGGAGGAGGAGGAGGTTGATAAGATGGAAGATGAGGCCCCGCAAAAGACCAAAGCTGCGCCCAGCGCCGCTGCTGCTGAAGTGGATGCGGACGAGGATGCCGAGCCCACCGAAGCGCCTAAGAGCAAGAAGCAGGATGCTGAGGAGGAATCGGAGGAGGAGGATGTGACGACGACGGTGATCGTGGCTGAGACCGCAACTATGGAGGGTGAGGATCCCGCTGAGACCGGTTACACCGAAGGGATTGAGGATGTCGAGGAGGAGAAGGCCATTGATGATACGGAGGAGAAGCAACCCTCGAAGAACAAGCTCGCAGGCGAGGAAACCGAGGAGGCCGAGGAGGGTATGGAAGACAAGGAGAAGTTCGCCATGGATGAGGAAGACAAGGAGGACACCAACATGTTCAACGGCATGCCGTCGGCAGGTCGTGTTGCGGCCGCGCCCACCCAGAGCGCCGCTCCGCCGCCGGCTGGTACGGCTGCGGTGCACTCGTCCATGAAGCCCTCGGGTAGCGCATCGGCCTCGGGCGCCTCGTTTGCTATGTCCTCAGCGAGCAACCAGCAGAAGCAAGCCACGACGAGCGGTGCATCAACCTCGAGCAAGGCCACCTCGTCGTCGTCTTCTACTTCGAGCACTTCCGCAGCTAACATGGTCCATGTCAGCCTGGGCGTCTGCGTAGCATCTGTCCTGTTTGCGGCTGTCACTCTCTTTTAGAATATGAACCCCTCTTTTATATATATATACATATATATCTCCTCCATTACATCCACAAAAGATTAAAAGAGTTCTATGCTACACATTCACGACGGTAGTCCTTGAGCATCTCAAAGACGGTCATGCTGATAGCTGTGGTGGGGATACCCCACGCGATTCTGGCCAGCAGACCGCGGGAGAAGAAAGCGCGCGGGCCCTCCTGGACCCACATTTGGCGCGCAATGTCGACGGGCCCGGTGCGGAAGGCCGCGCCTTGATCGCCAGCGGCTACCTGCCAGCGTGTCTTGACGATATCCAGCGGAGTCGAGATCGTGATGCCGATGGCGCTCGCGACGGCCGAGCAGGCCATGTAGGCGCCAAACGTCAAATGGCTCGCATCGTTGTCGGGCAAGCTGCCAAAGACGTGGAGCTTGAGCTGCTCATACACGGCAAAGTACACCATTGTGTGCGGCACAAACACTGCGAGTCCCATCCAATAGCCCCTGAAAAAGCCACGGAGGCCTTCTTCGCGCCAGATGGTTTTTGCGAGGGCGCGTCCGCTCTCGCCCTGGGCGGTCTGGAGACGGTTCTTCATGACTTCCATGGGCGTAAACAGCGTGCCGGCTGCAATTTCGGCCACGCAGCCAGACAGCAGATGGTTTAGAATCGATTCACGCCCGATAGCACGACCGGCCAGGAAGGTTTTGGTGGACTCATAGCAGGATAGATAGACGGACAGGGCGGGCACCGAGAACAGTAGGGTGACGGGTAAGCCGCGGTAGAGGGACTTGAGAAGTGACCCTGTTGCGGACGGTGCCAGGAGCGGGGTCCACGTCGTGGCTCTTGTGCGCTCGACCTGCAGCCGTGTCTTGATCGTGTCGACTTTCGATAAATGAGTTCATGTATGTATATATAAGATTACAATGTCCACTTACTGGGATGAGTGCACACACGTGCAACGATAGCAGCTACACTGGACGCAAAGAGATAGTAGCCATCGATGGGCATGTCACAAAAAAGGTCCGTTCAAACGTAACCAGCAGTTGCACGAACACGATGCCGATTGTAAAATTTTAAACTCTGTTTCGATCTGGATAGATGCTTATTTCAATCTGTACAAACAGACAGTAGCAGTAAAGTAGAACTCTAAAAAATAGATGATCCGTGTGTCTATTATTGAGTATAGGTAGGTTGCTTTAGAAATTACTCAACATGCTACTTTTTTTCTTTATTATATTATTCTTTGTTGTTTTTCTTGCTGTTCTTTTCATTCATGCGCTGCTGATGCTGCTGATGCTGGGCCTCTCGCCGACTCCGCTTCTCCTGCTCCTCCTTTTCATACTCGTACAGCTCGACGAGCTCCTCCTTGGCCGAGTTGGCATCCTTCTTGCCACCGCGGATCGTGATGGCGTCGCTCGATGGGGAAGGTTCGGGCGAAGAGGCGCCGTTCTCTGTGGAGGAAGAGGAGGATGTGGAAGATTTAGGGAATTTGATATAGACATTGTACTTGTCCTCGAGCTTGCGGACATAGCGTCCGTTAGGACCAATGAGGTATCGGTGGAACGCGCGCGGCACGTGGATCGTCACTGTCACTTGGTCGGCGAGGGTGGCCACCAGGGCCGAAATGCGGTCTTGGGCGGCCTGCACATTGGCCTTGATGCCCTGAATCACGACCTTGACCTGCTGGTTTTTGGATTTTTTCGTCGATTTGAAGCCGTCCTCGCTCGGTGCAGACGGGTCCGAGATGTCCACCTTGACACCCAGCTCCTCCTTGAGTTTGTTGATGTTGGCACCCGCCTTGCCAATCACGTGGGCCGAGTACGCCGAAGGAATCATGAACTCGATCGTGTAGGATTCGGCATAATCGCCTGTCTTGATGGCTTCCACCAGGCCCTGGATCGCGCGCACCGCCTTGGCGACCTCGTCGTTCGGGCCGCGCACGTTGACCTCCTCTCCGTGGAAGCGAACGGCTACAGCCGTCTCGGATCCAACAAGGGCGTTCAGGGTTGTGTCGTTCGGACCCGCGATCTGGGCGTGGTAAGTCGACGCGCACGGAATCGTCTTGCTCACGAAGTCGCTCGACTCGGCCGCGAGCTTTTCAATGTCGGCAGCCGCACCGGCCAGAGCCTCCTTTGCAGCCGCGAGCTTGTCTTCGGCCGTAACATCCTTGGGGTCGTACACGATCGTGACGGTCGGAATCTCACCGTCCTCCTTCTCGTCAGGGAAGAAGACCTCGACGTGGTGACGGGCCTTGATGCGCTGCAGGGCCTTGGCGTGGCGGATGGCGAGGTGGCGGTGAAGGTAGGCGTCGACATTGGCGAAACCGACGAGCTCAGGTACCAGGCCCAGACAGGCCTCATAGGCCTCCTTGTAAGCGTTGATCATATCCTTTTCGTCGCGGCTCACGAATTCGACGGGCACGGACTTGGCGGTTGGGACAAGCTTGGGCACGATGGTCTGGACGCCGTGTTCGGACTCGATCGAGGCGAAGCGGCCCTTGCTGACGAGTGACTTGAGCATGGCGCGCGCGTGCTGGACAGCGTCAGGGGCAGAACCATGCACTTCGGTCAGCTCGAGAACGTTGACATACACGGCGCGGGCCTTCTCCATGGCGAGCTGCAGACCTTGGATCAGGCTGTTATCAGGGCCACGCACAGTAATATTCTCGGTCGTCTCGTCCTCCTCGGGCAGTTCAATCGTGCAGCCTAAGTAAAATAATACCAGAGATTAAGACATTGTTCCCGGATAGAATGAGAGAGAGTGTGTGTCTGTACCTGACTCCTCAAAGATCTCGCGGAGGGTGACGCCGTCCTTGCCAAGGAGATACTTGTGCTGACGCTTGGGGACAGCAAAGGCAATGGTACGGTACGACTTCTTCAGTTCCTCGTAGCGCTCGATCAAGGCAGATTTGGCGATCTCGATCTTTTCTTTATCACCGACAAGGGTGATGGGGGCAGAGGCTTCGGGACCGACAAGCGGAGGCATCTGAATCTTGACGCTCGTCTGCTGCTCGATGGCCTGCAGGGTCTGGCTCTTGGGACCACCGACGAGAAGGTAGAAACGGTGGTCAATGTCGGAGACCTTGACGGTCAATTTGGCAGCCTAACAACCCGAATTAACCTAACCTTCCTATGTATTTCTGTGCTGATTACCTTTTCACCCACAATCTTGTCGATATCGGCCTTGGCGATGGCGATACCAGCAGCATCACCGACAAGGGTGACGGTGACTGGTTCGTCTTCCTGGCCCTCCTTGTATTCTTCCTCGCCCGCCGAGCGCGGGGGGAAATTGACACGCACATTGGACTTGGCCTCAATCTGCTTCAAAGTCTTGCCCTGGGTGCCGATAATGAAACGGCGGGTCGACGCAGGCACGGTGATTTCGACCGTGCGCTAAAGAATAAGAAAAGTAAGTACTTTTTGAGCTATCCTTGATTGTTTGAGCGCTTTACCTTGACAACCAAACCAGCGAGCAACTCACGCTTGGCACGGGCAACGTCAGCGGACGCGCCCTGAATCAAAAAGGTAGTGGTACCGGAACGGTTGGTGGAGGCGATAATGTTGGTGTTTGACTTTTGCATGACCTGCTGAATGACATCGGCGTTGCCCTTGAAGCCCAACGGCTTGTTTTGCTGGTTGGCAATCTGCTGATTGGCCGGGAGCTCGAGGACATCGGTGACGGAAGGACCGGCGGAAGCAGGCTGCTTGCGCGGCTGTTGCGGGCTGTGGCGTCCTGAAGAAGGCGCGTTGGCGTTGGCCTTGACCTTGGCAGCGGATGAAGCAGACCAGGCGGACAGGGCAGGAGGGCGGGGGGCATTGCCGGCGCTGGAGAGGGAGGGGAAGGCCGACTCGGATGACAGATCGAGCTTCTCCTTGCGCTTCTTTTCTTTGGCCGGCTGAGCGGCGGCTTGGCTGACTGGCATCGGGCCATCCCCGGCAATGATGGGCTCGGCAAAGGCAGCATTGTCTACGACGACGGGATCTTCGGGGCTGGGAACGGTGGGTTCGTCGACAGCAGGAACCTCCAAGCTGGCACTGTTGTTGTTCTGGGTGTGGCTGCTTGCCAAGGCGTGGAGGCGGGCCAGCTGAGCAGAGGGCGTCAGGGCAGGCTGAGAGTCCGTCGGATCCATCTTTATAAACGAAAGGACAGAAAAGAAGAAAAGAGGAAGCCCGGGAATACATGAACGGAGCCAAAATCTATAACTGGCCCAGCGGGAACAAACGCGCGACCCATCACCTCTCTCGCGCGCGACTCGTTGATGTGGGCCAATGATATATACTCTAACTTTATTTTGTTATTTTATTATTTTTCTGAAAACACGAGTCCTCTTAGTTCCCTCGCCTGCTGCTACTGCTGTCAAAACCGACTCTTCTTTCAATTGCCAAACTACCGACTGAATTTTCTTGGAAACACATGTTGTATTTGTGGGGAATGTGAATTCCAAATTGGCTTGGCACGGTAAACGAAAAAAAAAAAGGAATGCTGTCCAATCAGGACGCGTGGCGTATCGTCCACCTTCAACATTGAAGAGCCGCTGGGAGATCATGTCAAAGTTAAAGCTTCTCTTATATGAGCTTCGCCGTCTATCTGGCCTTTTTGGCTGCTACGGCCGCCATCTTTCAGCGTCATGTTCCTCTCCCTTACATGGTAAGTAATGTCCACGTCAGATTGTCGCATTCACTCACAGTCTCACTTCTAGGATGAGATCTTTCACGTTCCTCAGGCACAGCAGTACTGCCAGAACCACTTTGACGTCTGGGACCCCATGATAACCACCCCACCCGGCTTGTAAATGCATAAATTTCTCCAGTTTTATCTCCTTCTCACTCCAAATAGGTATCTGGCCAGTCGTGTCTTATCAACTCTTCCCTGGTTCGCCTGCAACACGTTCAGTTTACGCGCGACCAATCTCTTGTTTGCTTCCGCAATTTATGCCGTCCTTGCCCAGCTTATCAAGGTTCACCATCCTAGAGCACCTGCATCTGCGCGCCAGCTTTATACGCTTGCCCTCGCCTGCTTTCCCGTCTTGTCCTTCTTCTATTTCTTGTACTATACCGATGCTGGGTCCACCTTGTTTGTGCTTGCCACCTACCTACGCGTCAAGCAGCGTCACTATCTCTCGGCCGGTCTGGTAAATGGAAATCTTCTCGATCACTCGTGTACTGACCCTGTTTGGCAGTGTGGCATGGTGTCCCTGCTGTTTCGACAAACCAATGTCATCTGGGTCGTCGTGTGTGCAGCGTTGGCCGCGATGGATATTCTCCAAGCCCGCGGCAAGCTGCAACCTGCTCTCTACAAGGACGTGACCACGCCATGTAAGTCATATCTTTTGGGGATCACAAGAGCTTATTGTCATTTTAGCCCAAGCCATCAAGGTCATGCTTAATTTTGCTACTGCCGCACTGAAAGACCTGCCCACCCTGTGCTGTCAACTGTCTGTTTTTGTGGGTGCCATCCTTGGGTTTGCCGCCTTTTTAGTCTGGAATCAGGGCATCGTTCTCGGCGATAAATCGAACCATGTGGCCGGTCTCCATTTTCCGCAGCTCATGTACCTCTCGTCTTTTATATCTTTTTTTGCTGCCCCTTGGATCCTGGAGCTCCCGCTCGGATATCCTTCCATAAAATGGTAATTCATTCGAAGCTGTTGGTGATAGGTTACACGCACAAAGCAGGAAACTCACTAATGAAGGGGAAAAAAAAGGATGATTCTAGCTGCTGTTATCATGGTCTATTTCGCCTGGAACCACACGTACGAACACCCTTTTCTGCTCAGTGACAACCGGCACTACACCTTTTACGTCTGGCGTAAGCTATACAAACTGCATGCATCTGCGCGTTACCTCCTCATTCCCGCTTATTGCGTCAGCGGTTGGTTCAATAGTCGTGCCTTGGCGAGTATGTTATATTTTATGCAAACCATTTGATCAAAGACTCATCTGCATCGACATGTGTTAGAACGCAGCGTCCCCTTCCTCCTCGTGCTGGGCTTTTGCACAGCTGCTCTACTCACGCTGGTGCCATCACCTCTGCTTGAATTCCGCTACTTCATTATCCCTTTTTTGTTTTACTGTATTCAGCTCGGTCCGCCCGTCGATTCTCGCCGCACTATCCTCGTTCTCGCCATGTATCTCGTCATTCATCTCGTTACTGTCTACTTGTTTATATATCGGCCCTTCGAATGGCCGAGTGAGCCTGGCATGAAGCAGCGCTTCATGTGGTAGAACGTTTCTGTATTCGTTTTATATAAAACAACTGTACATATGTACGCCTACATGTATATGAACGCATATATGCTTGCCCCTTCCGAACTCTTGTCCGTGCTCCACTATCCTGCGTAGACGCACAACACACCTAAGCTGTATATTATAATGGATGTAATATCCCTATGTGTGCTGCTCAATGATTGTAGCACCTGACTGCTTGACGCATAGCATCGGCAGGTCAAACCTAGACATAGCGTACATTTCGCTCGACACAAGAAACGAGCACGGCACTTATAAAAGCTGACGCCACTTAAGCCGATGACCTGGATCAGTCGAGACTCGCGTTGATTTTCGGTCATATATCCACTGTAGTCTCACTGTTCTCTTGCTATACTTGTTGCGGCTTTTGTATCTCACACCCAATCGTGAAAAAGCACACGTGCTATCACCGGTCCCTCAGTTGGAAATGTGTTTCATACAGTAAGCATACAGGTGTGTCTCTAGCTATTAAATGCGGCGCGAATAAGGGTGCATATGTGTAAAGCTGCATGATGACAGATAATGGGCAAAACCCATCGAGGTTGTCTATACAGAAATATGAGGGCGCGGTAAAGGACGGCTCAATGCCGACGATGCGGAGAAAAGGACGGATGATCCATCGAATACCGTAACAGTAATAGTGGATAAAGATGCATCTATCGTGCGGATGATCGGGAAGACAAAGAAAGAGAAGAAAGCTGAGCTTTTTATATTGAATTGAATTGAATTGAATTGTCTTTCCTTGGCTCAGGAACTTGATACTCATGGACAAGCAGGATCCCAACCATGTCTTGTCAGACGACCGCATTGCTCATTTCTACGCTGACTATGCTGGGATCCGCGACAGAGGCACGCTCATCCACCACCTGGAAACCATCCGCACCCGATTAGGCGGTGAGGTAGAGTGTTCATCTTGTACCGGCGACTACGGACCTCAATTGGCTGACTGATATGTTATCCGTGAAGAACCAAGCAAGATACAAGTGTATCGGTCGTTTCAACTTTGCCTATTCCCGTCTGGCTACTCGCTTCTATTACCCACGTGTCTTGGCCGTGGGCAAGCAAGCCAAAGAAAACAACGAGTCCGCTATTCTCCTTGACATTGGCTGCTGTACAGGTAAAGAAACGGCGAAGAAAGAAAGGCCCGAGAAGTAGGATAGAAAAAGGGGCATGAGCGTCGTGCTTTGGGCCATGCTTTTTTAGATATATTGTTAGACGCTCTTCAATGGATGTTTCCATGATCTTTTCCCTGAAAGACAACCCCGCTTATTTTTCTGTACGCTCAATGTGATATGATTTCTGACCATTTTTATCTTACAGGGACGGACCTTCGCCACCTGCTGTGGAACGGATACCCAGGCGCCGACTTGATCGGTACCGACATTTCATCCCACTATATCGAGTGCGGCTACGACCTGTTCCAGGACAAATCAAGCTTTCCAGGCACGTTCGTCGTTGGCGACTTGTTTGACCCGGTCATGCTCAGCCAGACCCATACAAACGGCGGCCTTAATCCTTATCGCCAACGCGTCCGGACCGTGTATACCGGCAGCGTAATCCACTTGCTGCGTTCGGTCGAGCGGACCCGGGAGTTCATTCAACGCGTTACGATGCTGCTGCAACCTGGCGGCCTGTTTGTAGGCACCCACGTGGTTGCCAATCGTACGACCACTGTCTATCGGCCCGTGCCGGGTCATGCAAAACAGTATCTGGGCATGGACGTGTTCCATGAAACGCTGGTGGAAGCTGGCTTCGTTGATATCGAGATGCAGACCGAGGACAGGACACCCGATCCTTACGATCCCAAGGAGGACGATGATTTCAAGTCATTTTGGCTTTCCTTTTGTGCCACTTATCGTCCACAAACGGCTGCTCTTGGATAGATACAAAAGAAGTCATATCTATACTCGCGCAAGTCATGATAGATAGACTTATCAGTTTTGTTGGTATTTTCTGCTCTCGTTTGTTTGATGCTGTTTCCTTTTTGTTCTTTTAATGATATCCGAATGCATATACAATGTACTATAATATTATATACTCTTTCTCTTTCCTAGTCACCGCTCGCGCAGCCGTGGCAGCCACAGTGTACACATTCGACCTTTTTGCCCTCGGCTAACTTTTCTTTGGGTACACGGCAAATGCAGGTTGTGCCAAAGTTGGTATCGCGTGGTTGGATGCACCGAAGACAGCACAGCTTCTCGAAGCCAGGCTACAGAGAGTACAATTAGTTCAGCGTTTTTCATCTATACCGGTTATGCTTCTTGCTTACCCGTTTCCACTTTGCAATGAGATTGGCGTCTGCATACTTGTTCTTGAGTAAATAATCGTACAGCTCTCGCGAAATGGCTTTCCGTTTGTAAAACAGTTCGTAAATGTATCGGCTCCGTTGGTGATGGATACGAAACACTGGCCAGGTACTCTCGACAATGCGCTTGCCCTCATGCGGCTCATTTTCCACTGCAAAAAAAAATGACGACTTATGATCAGACAACTTCCTACTATACCATGATGTTTGAATACCTTCTCGCATTTTCTGTGCAAACTCTTCGAGGGTAGGTTCAATATCGTCAAAGCCGGCAGGAGCCCGTTTTGTTCGTTGCGTCCGGATCTTTGGCATCTTGGTTTAGATTTGTGAAAGTAATAGCTGCGGGAAATGCTTCTTTTTTTCTTTTTCTCGTCTTTGAAATTGTGCAGACCACGTGACTTGATATACCATGGTATAATACCAAACGTTTAACCAAAGTCCATGTCAATGCTTCTTCTCTCAGTATATGCTCCTACTCCAATATATAATGATCACTGCTCTGTGAGCCTTTCTCGGTGGAGCATATGAAGGGATAGATATTGGAAATATGTGATAGAACCCAACGATAGGTCTTTATGACAACAGTAATGGTAATACTCTTTGAGGCTGCACTCATATTCCCAGAGTACTAGCATTGTGCCGGCACATTATTCTCGACATTTTGTCTCTATAATTGACATAAGTAACATGTACTTGTACCTAGCTAGAATGAAAATCGGCAGCCACCACCGGGAGGGAAAATTGCATTTCATCCTTAGTACTTCACCTGTTATCTTACCTTCACGTATATATAAATGCGTAGAGTCTCTGCTGTGATATGTGGACGCATCATATACCATATGTATGTACTAGGGATCATAGTAGACTTTGAGATGGCCACCCGTTGAGATAATTTCATTTGAGAGGGGGAAGAAAATGGCAAGTCACACGGGCGCGTAAAGTCTTGGGCCAAGTGTAAGTGGAGCGAAAACAAGAAACTCCCCACTCTTCTAATTGAAAAAGTACAATGGCTGGAGCAGCTGGTCTCGGATTTCACCCTCATTTCGCCGGTTTCTGGCATCGTTTCGTTGGAAAGGGTCTCGGTGCCACCATGTGGTTCTGGATGATGTACCGTGCTAAGCAGGACGGCGCTGTTCTTCTTGTATGTTGAATCATTTCCTATAAACATTATGTGTATACTAATGCTTGCCCAGGGTCTGGAGCATCCTTGGGATCACCATGGTCACGGTCACGACGAAGAGCATCACTAAATTTATACACCTACCGCGCCATTTGACCCAATTCAAAAACGACGGGAGCACGTATGACCTAGCTCCTTTCACTTCATGGACGATAGACACCCCCTCCCAACTTGTTTTGTACAAACCAACAGAGTTCTTTCTACAACTACAAAACTGCCCAATGTGTCATGTGTGGGTATCAATAATAGATTTAATAGCAGTAGATACATATATTAGACTATATTACAGGGTTTTTTTTGCTGAAGACGCTGACGACGACTGATCCTTGAACCACTCTGAAAGCGACTTTTCGAGCGACGTGAACATGAGATCCGCCTGAGCAGCGATCCAGTCGCGTGCGCCTGCTGCCATGGCAGCCGTATCGGTGAAGAGACCATACCAATCATGCGATGCCACGTACTGAAGAGCCATCTCGCCTACGTGCGCCAAAGCCGGTGTCTGCCGCTGCAGCCATACGAGCGTCTTGCTCGCCAGCTCTTGTGTCAAGGGCATCACGGCGTGAGCGGTTACGGTCAGGGCTGCGACGATCTGTGCGCCAAGCTGTCGGATGATTTCGTATCCATAGACGGCCCATCGGCATGCCAATTGCCACACGGCCACGACAGGCACGGCCAGGATCGCATACATTTGCAGGCAGAGTGCCCACATTGGATTCAGCGCCACAGTGCATAGCGCATGCCACAGCGGAGCCATGACAGCCACCCAGACACGCGAGACGACGTCGGCGAGATGACGGTACGCCCGGAGGATTGGAGGCAGCATATCACGGTGGAACCAGGTAGCAAAGGGAATGATGCAGGCATCCATTACAACATACACGAGATGCGCGAGGTCGTACATAGTCACGACTGCGTCTTCTGCCAGCCAGACACAATGCGATGCAAAAAGACGGTGGAGATATCGAATGTGCTGACGGAACCTGTTGGAATGGATAAGGGCCGCGACATGGTCGAGCGCAATCACAGTCCAAGTTTGGAGACAACGGATGAAAGGCGATGCGAGGGTCGTGATGGCTTTCACAGCATGGATGCTGATATGTGCATGGAACCAATGCAACGCTTGGAGGGCAAATTGGTAGGGCGCCGAGTCTGCCACAGCCGCCCACATGGCGGGCACGACCTCCAAAACGAGCCACTTCATGTCGTTGGTCAGCGCCACCGCCAAGCGCTGGGAGCCGAAATACACAAGGACGCCGATACGATAGGTACGCGAAACGAGGAATATGCATGGACGCCACACCACAATCGTCCACACGTCTATCATATCATCTGCGAGGCGACGCCAGTCATGCTTGGCCGCAAACACCCGTGCCGCATCATAGAGGCGCCGAGCCGCAGTGTCGAGGGTGCAGGAGACATGCTGGAGGGTATAAAAGGTCTGCTCGGTAGCGATGACGGCGGCGGGCATGGCGCGGTGGGTGATAAAATGATGAGCGTCGGAAAGGTGCTTTTTGCCGCGGGTGGTGTACCAGGTTTCGAGCAATTGATATTTGGCAGGCAACCAAACAGTGACCTTGTCAAAAAGCCATGCATCCAGATGGGGTGCACATCGTTCGGCAAGCCAAAACAGGTGAAAGAGAACATAGCGCAGGACATCGATGGATGCACGCAGTAAAATGTACACTGTCGCCAAGGGCATGGCCAGAATATAATGGGCAGTATGCATCTTTTTCGTTTCTTTCACTTCTTCTTTCACTTCTTCTTTGACAGTAACGGGTGCTGTCCTCTTGTTTGTATCTGTCGCAGGTGCTGCAGTTGGCGAGGACGGGTCTGTTGTTGTTTGTGTTTCATGGCCATGGGTATACGACTGAATCTGTTTCGAGCGCCATTGAGGGTAATCACGTAAGAGGTAGTAAAGGGCAATACATATGGCAAAGAAGACAAGTGCTTTCAAGGACAGGAGATGGTGGAGAGTAAACATGGTGAATGGGAAAGAGAGGGAAGGGTCATGAGACAATCGAAAGAGAAATAAAGTGTCGAGTCCTGCACAGACACTCACACTTTCCTATTTTTGTTGCCCGCTTTGATCTTCTTGGCCTCTTGGCTGCACCGAAGAAAATAAGCTCAGTTAAATTTTTGAATTGGCACTTCATCCTTAATTATTGACAAAAAGATACCAAGGTTGCTTTATTGTAATCGGTATGAATAGTACTATATCCGATTTTATGCTTGCTGATATTACTATAGAGTCAAATGTTTATATAAGAGGCTTAGAAAATCTACGAGTAGACAGAAATTCTACGTGCCATACCCCTTTCATCTGATGCTCTCTTAACAGATACTTCTTTCTTGCCATGATCTACTCTCAGGTATTAGCTATATACTCCTGCAACTGCGACATTTAGCTTACGTGCTGCCGCTTCATTTATATACTTTTAGGGAATCTCTTAACGAGTTGTTTTGATGTGGTACACTGATGTACTACAGAGTTGTCACTATCTAGAAACCCATTATTTCATTTTGTGTGCTACATACTCTGCCTTCATTTCAAAAAAAGAAAAAAAGAAAGAAAGAAAAAAGGAAGACAATTATTTTCATTGACTGACCTGGTGTAATATTTGTATGAGTTGCCCAAAACAATATTAATTCTATTATGCTTTTTTATTATTCTTAATCGCTTCATAGTTCTTAATTCTTCATGGCCAGGCACGGTAGAAGATGCAGCAAGAATTACAATTGAGCAAAGACTTGCCGAACAAACCCAGATGCAGGATCACCTGAAAGGGTTCTCTTGTCTCTCCTACTAGCTCCAATAAGAAGGATAAAGATGTCGGTATATAAGCTAAATAAGAGAAAGATGAGTCGAGGTTGTAGCGGTTGAAGCAAATTAAGCAGCATAAGAGGAGGATTCGATGCTTCTAATTGGGGGTACGTAGTTTACCATGATAGTTATTTCACCTGAGGTTTAAAAAAAAGTGCCTGGCGGGCACTTTTTATGAGGCAACCAGAAAGACAGTCAGCTATTGTACCAGGTACTGAATCACTTGGATTCACGAGAGTGCTCCCTACTGAAGCTTTTGATATTTACAGCACTATGACAAGGGGCCTTATCTTGCGACTTCGAGCCGATTGAAAAATAAAATAAAACAAGGAGCGTTAGACGAGCTTTTCCAGAAAGATAGCGGAGACTACCACCAGCAAGCTAATCATGAATACCAGTTATCCAGAGTATAAAGTACTAGCAATAGCACAGTCGCGAATATCTTTTACCCATCTCTCTACTTACTTCCACTAAAGAAGCCGTCACATACACGGAATTTCGATATGTCTCCCTTCTATTATCACGGCAAGAACACACATGATCATACCGACACATTTGGGTTTTCATCACGCTAAACCGCTTCCGCTTTCCAGGGTTTGCCCGTATTTAATATCCGTTATGTCGTATGCCAAGAAGTACGTAATAGTGTCAGTAACCAATAGAGGCTTTCCACTTCCCATAAACAAGCTGAAAAACGGAATATATGCATATGCGTTGAGCAGCTTTCGTCACTCCGAATTCTACATATCTAAATCTGCTATACCGAAGGCACCATAACCATGGTTCTTGATCAAACTCCTCCATCACTGGAAAGACTAAACGTTTTCTGTGTATATGTTGCACGTCTTTGAGCCTACTATCAGTCCATTCCTGACCACCCAAAGAAAGGATGTCAGCCCATGGCCTTATCATTATGTGGTATCTGCTGCAGTTGTGTATATCGCGCTTTGTTCATTAACTGGCTACCTACCTGCGGTGTGCACGTTCGAAAAGTGCATTGCCAAGCATCGAGTCCGTTTCACTCTTCCGTTGCTTCCGTTTGTCACACGCCGGGGTTGGAGTTTCGGACTGGACACGCTGACAAAGAAGATGCTATATCTGATGTTTACGTTTTCGTGTTGGGGTGTGACAGAACTACAGAAATCGCCATGTAATAGAAGCCAACGCAGCTTTAAAAAAAAACCGACCCATACCTGGAATACACAGAAAGCCGTAAAAACACTGCATGTATACTGAGCAAGCACGGTTCATGTTTGTTTGTGCAGCGCCACTCGGGCCCGCCTCCTCGTCGCCGAAAAGAATGTGCAGCAAAAGCGCATATCGGATGGTAACGCTCACGTATGTAATAGGTGTATCATAACCATACTAATGTATAGCGCCAATTGGATGCTTTGGTACGACGTACACATGTAACAGCATGCTCCTCTCAGCGGGGGTTTTACAACAAGGGAAAAAGTGATAGAGCTTAACCAAAATAATGCCCGATCAAGAAGGAAGCGGAACCGCCGGCGGCTGATCGCGTACATTACATATCCAGGCCGCATGCTGTCGGGCCTTGCCAGTGTAAGGGAACGACCCTCCTTCTTGCCCTGCCGCAGCAGGTACACTATTTAAAAATATTCGACAGTATTCTTTTTCCCTCTCCCCAATCGGCTTTCGTTAAACACATATCTCGGATGATATTTGCGGATGAGAAAGCAACCTCCCTAGCCCCTTGTTACTGCAGGGCTGAAAAGGAAATTGGAAATGTCTATTCTAAGGTTTGGCAAAACGCGGTTACCGTAAATGGGCTTTTCTCTTCCTCTAAGCACTTCACTATATGCACATACGGTTATTATAGACTCCTAGAGAGCATCGGAGTAGGGCCAGTGTCATGGCGAACGCGTGGGCGCGAGCGCTCTCGCTAGATCTGGTCCAACATTTTTTTGTCCCTGCGCTCAAGTCGTACAAGTCTAGACTTGTCCGTACGAACCTCTCACCCGGTTGATCACCGCCTCACCCTTGGGTCTTAGTAGCTATACATAGGATAGATCCTTATTAAGATTATAGAATGAACATGACCTCTCGGTCGGTCACTGACCTCTAGGTTGTACAGGAAGCGATATGCAAGTGTGTTTATCTATTGCCACGTCTTGGAATTGAGGTATTTTTGACGTTTAAGGTTAGCATAGACTTTCATTTGAGGCACTCGCTCGCAGATGTGTTATTACAGTTGTGTGCGCGCCACCGCATAAACATAGCATATTATGTTATCAGCGAACGTAACCCCGCCTCACTGCGAAATATCCACATAGACCGGGATCAAGCAGGGGGCCGACAAAGAGGGGCCGCATTTTTTTTTCTGCGAGATCCCAATCCCCTTGACCGGCTCCGCTCCATGCCTCCCTTTATTACCCTTTCCGACCACTGCAAGTGCAGCTTGAATGAATAGCCCAACAAGAATGGGTGTGCACCAATCAACGCCCAATCCAAGAAGCATGTTTCGAAAAGAACCAGCTTCAATGGATAAGGTCTATCTCTCACGACACATGGGACACTGCATGCAGTATCATACGTGGACTCTTGCAGCATACCAAAGAAGATATCGTAGAGTCCAATAGTGTAACAGCCTTGCACATATTTGAGACAAGGAAATAAAGGTTATTGCAAATTTAAGAAACACGTGGAGAGACGAATAAAGATTGTAGTGCGTATTCATATTCGCGGTATATACATGGAGGGATTTATTTTTGGGAAAATGAGGGTATGATGCGACAAGAAATTTTTTACACAAGACTTCGGCCGAAACGTGACCGTGCCTGTGTTGGATTGCGGCGACGCAGTTTTCAGGCAGAGATGGACTTGACCCAAGGGTCTCGAAGGATCTCGGCACATGTGAGGCGTGTCGCAGGATTAGGATCGAGCATTTTGTACAAGACACGGCGGGCTGGAGCCGAAAAAAAGTTGCGGAAAGGGTCAAATGTCTGCGTAGGTTGGACGCGGGTATAGATCTGGAACGCATGGTCTGATTTCTTTGCTTTACGCCAGACGAGACCACCCGACCATAGACAGTAGAGGACGATGCCGGCCGACCAGACGTCGGCGCTGGCACCCCAGTACTCCTTATTGTCGAATGCTTCGGGCGCAATGTAGGGTTCGGAACCGACGAGGCCGCGACTCTTGCGACCTTTTCGCTCCCATGCAAAGCGGAAGACGTCCGACACGCCAAAGTCAGTGATCTTGAGCTGGCCGTCGCAGGTCAGGAGGAGATTCTCGGGCTTCATGTCACGATGGGCGACGCCGACCGAATGGAGATAGGCCAGGCCTTGAATCATCTGCTTGAAGCAGCACTGCTTCTCGCGCTCGCCCATGCGTTCGGAAAGAATGCATGAAAAGAGGTCACCGCCTGGACACTGGCATGTGCATTTGGGTTAGTAAACAGCAAATTTTTTTAATCATGCCCAACATACGTATTCCATGACAGTGCAGTAGCGCTTGCGATCGTCCAAGACGAGGTCAATGGTTTCGACAATGTTGGGGTGCGTAAAGGTGGAGGAGATGCAAAACTCGCTGGTGAGCTTCTTCATGTACTCCTTTTCGGACTCGGATCTCTTGCGTTTTCGGAACTGTTTAATGGCATACAGTTTTTCGTTCCGCCCGTCATGGCCCAGCTTGCGGACTACCATGACGACAGCTGACGTGCCTTCGCCTAGTCGGCGGTAGCATTCGCCATAGTCCTTGAGACTGGCCGTGTCGCGGTTGTAGCGTCGTCCGACGGAAGATTGGGTAGCGTCGCTGGCTTTGTCGTTCCATTTGCGAAATGGTTTCTTCGTATAAGAGCTGTCGATGGTGGAGGATGGGCTGCTGTAGGCAGAATCGATGAGGGCGTTGGATTTGGCAGATTTGGCGGACGTTTCGGCGGCGTGTTTTGCCAGATCAGGGATCATCATGGATCCGGCAGGGCCGTTATCAGGATACCAGGTGGATGTTGAAGGCATCGGTTTAGACAGTTAAAAGTAATAATAAGAGAAAGAGGCGACGAAGGAATTAAGAAAAAAGGAAGCGAAGCGTATATGTAAGGCCTTGTGCTATATCCGCATGAACATGGCGATATAGAGAAAGCAACAGAGTTGAATAGGATAGAGTGGCAAACAAACAAATAAAAAGATTTGAAATGATGGACGCTGATCAGTTGAGACATTTTATAAGGATGGGCGCTGTTTGATTACCCGGATCGTGAGGCGTGTGCAATCGTGGCTTGACGCCCTGCCAATCGCACAAACGACGCGCGAAGTTTCAAAAATATTCATCGGTGACACATTGCAAAAAAAA